>VZSC01009165.1:109748-137903 GCA_013398225.1 Steatornis caripensis | reverse complement strand
GGAGGAGTAAAGTCTGCGGGGGAGCCCAGCCGAGCCGCGGCCGCCGCGCGGTGAGTGAGGGCTGAACGGCTGCCGCGGCCTCGCAGAGCTCTGCTCCGCCGTTAGCCGGGGGCCCGGCGGGCGGGCAACCGCCTGAGCGCCCTTCCTGCCTCCCGTCTCTTCCTCTCCGCGGAGGAAGGGAAACTTTTGCGGGGAGGAGGCGGGAGGGGACCCGGCGGAGCCGCCGGCGGGAGAGGCGGGCCCGGGGAAGCGGAGCCGCCACCACCTGCCCCCGGCGCCTCGCCGGCGGCCCGCGGCGGGCGCAGCCTGCCCGCCTTTGTGCTTCCTGCCGCGGCACGGCGGGGCGGGAGGGAGGGAAGGAGGGCCGGGCCGGCCGTAGCGGCTCCTCCGCGGCCTCGGCTGCCACGTCAGTGCTGCTGCCCTGCGCCGAGGTGCCCGGCGGTGCCCGCGGCCGGCCCGGTGTGGCAGGTGGGCCTGGGCTCGCTGTCGGGCCGTCTCCCGAGCCCCGCCGGGGAGGCAGGTAGCTGCGAGGGGAGGATGCTGCGGGGGCTCGGGCCGCCCTGGGAGGCGGGTGTGGGGGCTTGGGGGGCCGGAGTCGGCGCCCCCACGGGTGTGGGAGCGTGCTCGGGGGCGGCCGCCGCGTCCTGGCGCTGCCGCCATCCCTGGGCCGGTCTCCGCGCTTCCGTGGCGGGGGACAGCTGAGGAAGCCGGGCTCCCCTTGGCCTGCCTCCTCGCTGCTCTTGTTCCCTCCTGGGAACCTCTCCGTGCCAGGAGAAGCTTCGTTTCGGGTTTTCGTTTTTTCTTTTTTTTTTTTTTACCTTCGCCGCGTTCACGTGTTTCCTGTAGTAAACTGCTCTTTATTTCATCCGTTTTTCTGGAGTCCAGCTTGACGGAGCAGAATCTGAAAGAGTTTCTGGTCAACTGGGAGCAGCTTAGTTTTCTGCATTCACCTAGCCTAGGCGTTTATGTGGTGTGGCCTGAAAATAAATCCAAGTTATTTCAGCTGTGCAGCTGGTTCTGGTCGTTGTGTGGAGCTCATAGACAGATTCTGTGGATGCGATTAAATGCTTCCTTCTGCTCGTTTAACTGGGCTGAAAACGAGAACTCTGAATCAGGATGTCATTCTGTAAGGAAGAGAAATACCAAGTGCACGTAACCTGCTGCAGTGTGTCCAGAGCGCCGCTTTGGGCAGCGTGCCTCTGTATAATTGGAAGAGTACATGTGAGATTGCTTAATTTAGTGAACAAATAATGGTTTGTGTGCACATCCGTTTTAAGACTGCTCAGTAAATACTATCTAGACCTTTTTTTTTTAAAGCTTTCTGTTAAGCTGTGGTTAAACATCCAGTAAAGTTGGTGTCACCTCCTCAGTACAGAAATGGACTGTGTTGCAAAAGCACAAACCAAAAGGTGGTCCTTGTCCGGCAAGCGAACAAGTCTAAATGTCAAGCAGGGGCCACCAAACAGGTGGCAGACCGTAGAGAAAAAGTTGATTATTTCATTACCAGGGGTGGCAAGGAAGCTCAGCAGCTGCCTTATTGCTCTGGATGCTAGGTGCTGTCAGGATTTGTCGTTGTAGGCCTCGTGGAAAAGGAGAGCTGAGGCGAGTGTGAAGCTCTGGCATTGGGAAACCATGAGAAGAAATCAGGAAAAGCTTTGGAAAGCTGAGCTAGCAGGAGGCGAAGGCTGACAGGACTGGTAAAATGGAGCAAGTCCTTGGTATTTTGGAAGCTGCACCCTGTGGCTTGCTGGAATTTAACCATTAATTTCCAGAAACCAGTTTTGGAGGACTAGAAAAGGGGAATTTGAGTTTCTGCTGCCTCTGGTTTGGTATCTTGTGAATCCTTGCTTAGAGAAAACTTGATTGCCAGCATCATGTGCTCCCTAAAGCATCTTCTGGAGCCTGATCTATATTTCAGTTAAGGATGATGGAGAATTGCTGGATTCTCTTATAGGCAGGTATGATGCTGTAATGTCCTGGGCAGACTTAAGGGGGATTTTTTTGCAGGAGATATGCCTCCTTTTTTGCTTTAATTGTGGGCTCTGTGTCTGTGTGTTTGTTTTTTTAATACACCTATGTCACATTACCACCTTCCCAGCTGTGCTGAACCCTGCATGTTGTGAGCCTGTTGTTTGTATTTCTTATGGCAGACTTGATATCTTTTTGCAGGGGGGCATCGTAGCCCATCCTGCTGTAGGTTTAAAAGTAAGCTGTCGTTCACACCTTGAAACTTCTGATCAACTTGTTACAGTCTTTTCCTGAAAACCCTGTCTTTTTTACTCCGAAATGGGCATGCTCGCTTGCCAGCCAGTCTTACTTTGTATATAAATCTGAATTTTGAAACTTGACTTTTAAACAGAAGGTTTGTTGAAATATCAGCCATGCTCTTGGTTTTTAGCTACACATTTTCTACGCGCCTGGATTTGTTTTTTTACTTCAGCACTGTTAGCATTGACTCCTTCTTCATGCAGAAGCTCAGTCAGCTGTCTCCTTTGCATTAACTAACTGAAAAACACAGTTCCATATCGGCTGTGCTCTGAGGGTTATGTCGGAGAGAACTACAACACTGAGCACTCTTACCCGGAACATGTTACAGGCCCTAATGCAAGGCATAAAGCAGGGAAGCTAGTAGTCACAGGTCAGTTGGCAGCTTGATGCAGTACCCCGAAGAGCAGCTGTAGGTGGGGTTACCTTCTGGTTTCGTGCTTATTTCATTGTTTAATTTGGAGAGTAGAGCATTGTTACTCTTTCTAAAAATGTATTTCTTAAAGTATCATCCCTAAAAATAATTTGTTTCATGTATGTGAAAGACATCGGGTTCATTCTGAAATCTGCAGCCGCTGAAAGAGGGGAAAGGGAGTGGTGCGCGTGGCAAGGATTGTTTTGTTTTCCGTCAGCTCTGTAGCCAAGCTTTCTAACTGCATAGCTGGTGGGCAGAAGTAAGATAATTTTTTCATGATGGACTAAGATGAGGCGATTGCTTTGTTTGCAGTTCTGTCAGGTGAATAGTTCCAGCACCATCTGCTTCTGCTGCAGCCTTCTGGAGCAGCATTATGCTGCCAACTGAAATTGGCCCCATCCTTGGGTAGTTTCATTGCTGCCCAAATATCTGAGTAGTGGCATTGAAACAAGCCAGTTTTTACTGGCTGCTTCTTGGGCCAGGTCTGCTGTGCTGAAACAGTAGGGCTTTTTGTCTGTAAACTCAGGAAGACATCGTGAGCATCATCTGAAGCTCGGGAAGTTGCACATGTCTGTAACGGTTAGAGCCCACTTCTCAGTGGAAGGCTAAAATTTTACACAAATTGCTGTCCAGGAACTGCAGACTTATTAAGGAGAGGTTGTGTCTCAACACTGATGACCATGCTTCGTAGTAATACTCATGGCAGCATACGGAGCGAGTAAAATTATCTCAATTGCCCAAGAACACGTGAGGAATAGATGTTTTGCTGAGATAAATCTCATTAAATTCTGGCATCTTAAGGCCAGACTGAGTGTGCTTCTCCCCTGCCGTGGGGCTGTGTGTTTATGATTCCCACCATACACATGTGGCAGGGATGTGATACTAGCCCTGTTCATTAAAGACGTCATTAAACTTCTCCTTTTCTTCTAGGTGTATGCAGAATACTTTTGTGGAAACAACTAACTGGACCTCTTCACAAAGGGATATATTTGGTGAGAAGGTTTTATTTTAATCAACGTTGATGTGAATGTATGTGTGGCTGTGCCATTACCTCCAGAGCTTCCTAGTGCTTTCACATGGGGTCCTGTAACAATGTTAGTGTTACAAAAAGCTCTTGAATTAAACCACTCTAGAAGCTCTTCTAAACCACTTCTTTCTTTACAGCTCTGTAAAGCTTTGACACTTCCTATATATTTCATATTCTGACAATTCGAAAGTGTGTCTTCTTTAAAACCAATGGAGTGACTTCCTTTTTCTGTAGCATGAAGGCTGATGCATATTTTAATGCATTGTTAAAAAAGATGAGAAGTTATCCCTTATCTCTTGAATGACTGGTACCCTCATAAGCATGCAAGAGAAAAAAAACACAGTAGTTTACATGTGTTCCCATTTGATCTGAGTTTGCTTCAACTTCTCAACATAAGAAAACATAAAGCTTATGTATTCGTGTGCACAGATGGAGACTGGGAAGTGCCACTGATATGCTAGATGTCTGCTTCATGAATGTCCATAGGAGTTCTGCTAGGACTCATAGAGATCCTACCTCAGTCCATGTGATCATTTGATGCCTGTGTTAAATGAAGCAGGAGGATTTTCCCCAGTGACACAAGACGTTGTGAATTTGGCATCACAGTATGAAAATGCCAAAGAAAGATCTATTTGCTTGCTTTCTTTTTCCTTCCTTTCTTTCCCCCCTGCTGTCCCCTACCCCACCCCCAGTCTTAGCATGCTTTGAAGAAGATTCTGAAAAATGTATCAGAAAAGTTCCAAAGTTCAGGCTTCTGATAAATGTTTGCCTTGTTGCATGTGCTTGCAGTACTGGTAGTAATTGTGGCTAATGAGTCAGTGCATAGGGAACTTTGCAGCTTCCAACTTCTGTTTCCAAAGTTTCTTAATCAATACCGTGTCTGAACAACCTAATTCTCTGCACAAAAGTCTTATCCTTGCACTTCCAGATCTGTGCCTTAGGTGTTAGCTGAGTTGTAAACTCTGCTGGGTCTCATGAATTTCTCTTTCTTCTTCTTTGTGGGGACGCACCTTCAGCAGGGAGGGCGAAGAGGAACCTCCTTTAGGATACGCTACAGTCTGGTGACCAGGGAACTGCTCCAACGTGGGACTACAAGCTTGGATCTTATTAGACAAAGGAGGCATTGAACTGTGAGTGAGTGCTTTGACTTTGATGGTATTACATAAAAGATAATGGGTGGTTTCTGCTTTTCTAACTCAAATTTTTGAAGACAAAAAATTATATTCCTGCCCTGCTCGTCTGAACACTGGATGAAGTCATCTGCTACCAGGCAGTTATTCCAGGCCTTTAACCTCCAGTCAATAGAAATACTCACCTTAAATCTCTGGAGGGGAGCCAGGTTTAAGACATGTTCCTCTGTGTAGTATTTCCTGCTCACCAGATGTGCTACACCCTGTTTAGCAAACAGGATTTTGGACCGCTTTTCAGAGGCTCTTAAGTCTTCTGATGTGTTAAATTGGCTACAAGGATGCATGGTGCAGGCTGTAACATAGATAGCTTAAAATTTTCTGCTTAAGTCCTTTGTTGGATCTCTGTCTTGATTCTGTGATTCACTGGAGAGCTTCTACAGAAAAACAAAAGGACTTGAATTACACTTTGTGAGCTCCTGTGTGTCAAGTTCTGTTTCAGGTCAGGCTGTGACCCCTTTCTGACCGGGATGTGATTTTGTTTTCACTTGCACTGACGTAGTAGGAGAACAGTGAGTAAAACTGAGCACAAGCTGGTTAGGCACCTCCCTTGCAGCATCCCTGGAGTGCTTCCAGGTGCCTGTAGATCCACACATCATACAGTAGTTTTCATCGTTCTGATCTGCGGACCCTTGGAGGCTCCCTTCTGTGTAGTCCTACCAACAGTGACTTAGTTCCCTTCGCTGCTCTTCTCAGGCCCATGTAGTACTCCATTGACTTCTGGGGCCTGATAGCAGCAGGTTACCAGTGTGTGAGCTGCAGAAGATAGACTGCTGTGGTTCATGTAGTTGTAAGAAAGTGAAGTTTTTCTGTGGTTTAGAAGGAGTTGCAATTCTGTTAAATCATTGCAAGTGAGTGATACATTATGCAATATTCCTGCAAACTTTTAAAAAGTAGGTTTTCATCAAGAATTATGTAACCTTGAGGCTCTAGGGAAGATAGCTGCGGAGGGAATGCGTAATCTTATCACTTTTTTAATGTAGCGCTGTGATTTTATATGGGTTTGGGGTTTTTTTAATACTTTATCACAGAACAAGAAACTGCTGTGAAACTCCCCTGCCAATACTTTGCTTTGCTTGTTTAGCATTGCAGGAACTGCAAGCAAACCTGACAGTGGCCTAAACTAGATTACGGAGGGTTACGGAAGCGTCTTTTGCCTGTGCTGTTTGCCGGTCTGACTCTTGTGATTGAACAGGTCTTGTCTTAAATACTTGTATGACACCTAGCGTAACAGATCCTTAGTACTTCATGGAAGCTGTATCTGCTGCCAGTGCTGCTGTGTCCACTACCTTTTTAATAACAGAAAATACTAAAACTTGTGTGGAGTCTTGTGCTGCTTTTAGCATTCTGCTGTGTTCAAAACTGGTAACTTACTCCAACTCCCCTCTAACCTTGTTGATAATCCCTGACGGTATTTTGTCTTTCCTCATAAGATTAAACAACTTTTCTGAGGCTCTTGTGAGGAATTGTCAACAGAAGCTTTTTGGAAGCTCAAACAAGCAATTTCATCTGGGTTTCTTTTGGGAGTTACGTGCTGGCTAGATACAAATATATTAGCGGAGGTAGTTCTTTATAAAAATCAATGTATCTCTGGCTTAACTAATTTGTGTCTCCCTTGAATCTGCTTTAAAACTGTTCTGGTCATGTTTTTATTGCTTTGCTTGAAGTAAGACTTGCTGGGTTGTGACTTACTTTACTTTTTTTAGGATCTTCCTAATGTGGTGAGTATTCCTTCCAAATTCCCAATAGAGTAATCATCTTAATGAACAAAATGGCCACATGTTAAGTAGAAGCATTGTTGCTTCATTTTTGTACAGATGTTTTAATCAGTTTCTCACAGCATCTGCCTTCTCTTTCTTACAGTGCTTGATATTTTTGTTTCAGGGTGGAAAAAAGCAACAACCCATGTGTAACTTCACATAGTAAGGATGAAATTCTTCTGTTTCTTCCAGCTTGCATTAGTTAAATGCAAAGAAATCTCATAGTACCTGAATACAGTCCTTTCTCAGAACCTGATTGCCCTCGGTTGCTCCCTGTGATCGGTTGGGCTCTTCTTTTTTTTTTCCCTTGACTTATCGACCTGTGATTAAATAAAATAAGAAGGAATTCTATAATTGATACTTTTTTCAAGTTGCCTCTTAGCCCTCATGTATTTAATCATCTATCTTGATGTGTTGCTACTCACTTTCTTATTTCTTAGCTTCCACGTTTGCGTTTCTCACTTTGGAGAGGTACTTGTTCAGCATTGCCATCAAATCCGCCATCCTGGTAATAGGTTTTTTTGCTTGCTTTCCTGTTCAGCTTCTTGTGTAAAGGTACTGATGTTTTCTGAGTCGTGATCTGATACCATTAGTACTGATTGTGAGGACTCTTTCATGTTTAATTTAGGCTTGCTTCTCATCCAAAGATCTGTCATTTTGTGTGTGGGTGCTGGTCTTTACTGTGATATTTCAACTTCGTAATTATACTGTGAGGGTTTTAGCTGTTGTTTTTCAGGTGAGTCTTCCCACCCTCAAGTTCTGCTTCTGCCTCCTCGTCCCTTCTTCAGATCCCAGCCACTGCTTTCTCACCCAGAGGAGATAGAGAGATCTGGGCACAGCAAGACAGGCTGGAATTATTTTAGTGGTGGACGGTGACCCCTGGAAGAAATTAAATGATTTGAAGGCTTGTGCATGGAGGAGGGAACTAAGAGTTCACTGGCAGAAAGATAGAAGGATGCTGAGTGGTATAATGCAACTTGATTTCCTTTCTCCTTTTCCTGACCTCTGTGCCTGCTGAGGAGGGAAAGCAGAGTTGGCAGGAGGCTCAGGGGAGGGTGCAGGACTTAACACTGAGGTACACTTTGCTGGGGGAGGAAAGCAGGAGGGAAACGTGGACTAGATACTGCTTTTTACCCCTCTGAAGGGAAAATACAGTAAGCAGAGCATGGAGGAGGGAACTAAGAGTTCACTGGCAGAAAGATAGAAGGATGCTGAGTGGTATAATGCAACTTGATTTCCTTTCTCCTTTTCCTGACCTCTGTGCCTGCTGAGGAGGGAAAGCAGAGTTGGCAGGAGGCTCAGGGGAGGGTGCAGGACTTAACACTGAGGTACACTTTGCTGGGGGAGGAAAGCAGGAGGGAAACGTGGACTAGATACTGCTTTTTACCCCTCTGAAGGGAAAATACAGTAAGCAGAGCTGCTAATTTGAGCTTTCTCCTGTGCTTCCTCTCACTCTCAGGAAATGCTGCTCTAGAATGCTCTAGGAAATGGCTTTTGGTGTAAAGAATTTTTTCTGCAGTGTTTTCATTTGAAAGTTTGTGTAGTGTTAAAACAGTTTAGTTCTGCTGCTTTCACCACATGGTGTGTGCGGTACTACTACAAGATAAATGGAGTATTTCCATTACGATTCTTCCATCTTGTTTTCATGGCATTTATTCAAATTCTGCTGCAAGGACTTGTTTCTTTAAACTACTGCTTTCCAGGTACTAACAGATCTTACAGCCACGCTGCTGTTGATTTTCTAGTGCCCACCACCTCTATGATCACTGGGCTTTTCTTTTTCAGTACATAAACATAAGCTGTTGTATGGAAGTGGCTGTTTTATTTTCGTATGGGTTTTCTTCATGATTGCTTTTTAGGTTCAAGATGCACGTGGTGTGTGGTGGCAGCTCTCACCAAGTCTGTTGAGCTGGTGGAGGGTTCCTTTTTCAAGCATGGAGTCTGGTTAAAGAATGCAAAAGCACAGACCGATAACAAGAAGAGCAGGAGTTTGGCAGGAGCTGCTAGCTTGTCTGCTAATGAAAAAGTCATTCCTTTTCTGTGGAACTTAAACTTCATGAATTTTGGATTCACAGATTATATTTATGCTTTGCCAGAAAAGATGTATAGCATGTGTGGATTTCTTTTTTAGGCAATAATGAATCAAACGGACAAAAATCAACAGGAAGTCCCATCATACCTTCATGATGAACCACCAGAAGGTACGTATTGGTTTTTATAATATGAAGTAAATTTACAGAAACTCCTCAGCAGTTCAGTTCTCTCTTAAAAAAAAAAGAAAAAATTGATCTGCAAGCTGAACGCTTTAACTTTCATTTAAGTAACAGTCAGCAAGCCACCCCAGGGATGGGATGGGCCTGGGTTATTTTTCACTTCTGCATTATCCCAATGACAGTAAGGCCACTCAGTATAACTCAGTAAACAGCTGTACTGATGAATTATAGAGAAGATGGGCAGATACTGAAGGACAAAATTGGCAGACTAGTTTCCAGAGATGTGTGTTGGTCCAGTGGGTTTTTTGTTTCTGCTGTTCATTATGTGAGATGGAAAGAACTTGTGGAACTTCACAAAAACTTCACTTCTGGACACCTTGCTGAGTTCATAGCGCTCATCATTTTTAAACAAGATGTGTTTAAAAATACATGGAACTTTCTTACTACTTTTGGAAACCCTTTTCTGTCATACGATTAACTGTGGTTCTAACTGTTGATTTAATCTCATGGTTTCCTAAAACCAAACAAACACTTGACTTCATTAATGCAGTGGCATCTTGGTCTCCTGAACCAAATGAATTGGTTATTAGATCTGCAGAGGAAATGCAGGTGCAAATGAGCAGAGTTCCCTCCCAGGCCGTGGAACAGCGGGACTCTGCAGAGTCCTGTTTGCATGGTGTGACTGGAAGCATGATAGAGCAGAGCCATTCTGGCACATTCGTTGTCTGTGTTCTGTCTTCTCTTGCTTTAAGACCAAATGTGTTGGATGTAGAGGTTGTTGAGTCCCAATTCCTCTCAGTTCATTGGTCTTCAATTTATAATGGCGCTTTAAAGGTATGTTTGTTGGTTTGTTTTTTCTCAGCTTTTGTATGTTCTATAACTGAACAATTTACTTCACTTGAACAACAGTATTATCCACTAAGTGTAGCAGAAGGAGCTGAAGTGGAATAGCTCACTCTATTCTTAACAACTATTAGGCAGGAAACACACATAGAAGAAGACGAGAGGAAAAGGAGAAACAGATTTTTGTGGCATAGAGGTTCTTAAGCTCTACTGTGCTTGAACTTGTTACAGTATCGTGGTGTAATGACAAAAATCTTTCTTATTAAGCTCATGTGGAATTGTCAAGATCCCAGAAGCATCTCCAAAAGCAAATGCCAGGTTGGAAACTATGCCCCAATGGGTGTTCCCTTCAAGTCTGATTTTTAAGGCTTTCCCCTCCCCACCCTTAAAGACTGATTTGTGTTTTATACGTGTTAAGCCTCACGTATAAAAATTGAACAATGGTCTGACTGGTAAATCATAACCGATTATTTCTTGAGGAAGGCAGTGGAACTAGTGGGCATTATTTCTCTTCCTAGAATATTCAGTAGGTTGTCCAGATTCAGAGCATAACAGCAGACCCTGATCATCACTAGTTATTGCAAGGTTTTATTTAAAATTTATGAGCAATTAAGACCGATTTTCTTTTGCACAGTGTCTTCTTTCAGTATGACAATAACCAGTTTGAATGTGAAGTCTAAATAGATGGAGAAGGTTGGTGTAGTTAGATGGCGTAGAATGAAATACAGCTCATGTTAATGGAAACTCCATCCTCAAAGAGGGTTTTTTCCTTTTGATTCTGTTTCACTTGCGCTCTTCAAGCCTTATGAGTTCAGTTAAAACGTCGGAATACCCTTGAAAAACATCCCTGTTTTAAATGTCATAGAAGGCCTTCGAGTGCAGTACACTTACACCATTGAGGAAAGGGCCAAATGTGGATGGAAGGCTACCAGTTCAGTGTTGGCAAGAAAGTCTGCTCTCTGCACAGGCTGCCACAAAAAATCCTTAGAGGAAAGGCTCAATTCCAAAACCGATTTGCTGTGTTTCACAAAGATACAAATAGTTCCGATTTGTCCAAATAGTGCTTGACAAGCTGGGTGCCCAAAGGCTTTAAAGAAATACATACGTAGAAGAAGCTTTTGCGTTCATGCTTTCTACGAGCAGTGCTACTTTAATGCTGTGTGTTCTGCTTTGCAAGTGGCACCAGCCTTTGCCACATGTGTTTGTTCAAGCTCTTGTTCGCCATTGGACTCTTTTCAGCAGGTAGCTGGCTGCAAGGCCGCATGGTAGAACCAACCCCTGAACAGGGAACTTGTGTCATTTTCTCTGTACCTTTAGGAATGATCTGTTTTACCTTCTTTCTCATACAGGTTAGAAAGAGGGAGACTGGGAATGTGTATCCTAGAGTAGAATCAAGTGGCAATAAAAACTCTTGGCAGCTGCAGGCATTTACTAGATCTAATAGACATTGCAAACAGGAATGAAATGGGAGCGCGTCAGCCATCACCAGAAGTTGTTAATACACCAAGTCACAGCCAGTATTTACACTTGTGAAATAGAGTAGATGTTGTCAAAGGATTGGCTACCTGAAGTACTGTGAGGAAAAGCATGTCAAGATAACTTTTGTTTGTTTCTCTCTTGTTATTTTTTAAGTTACCTATGATGGGTCTTTCCTTGCTAACGTCAGATCTGATTCACTGAAATCAGCTCTTAAAACTCAGTGTGATAAAACTTTACTCCTGTTCACCCTGATGACAGCGATCCAGTTAGGTGACAATGAAGCACTTTTTGACAAAGTTTTTTACAAGGTGTGTAGGTCTGGTCACAAGAATCCTCTAACGGATAATACCTAGACAGTTGATTTTAGACCAGGGTCTATCTACTCCTTTCTGAGTGTGATTCTTTAAAGGCTTTCTGTATGTAAATAGAAATTCTGATCTCTGTGTGCTTGTGTTGGCAATGCATTTTTGCTGGAGATGTCCAGGTTGAAAGCTGCTGGCCTAGAATGAACCAGCAAGGGTATTACTTGGCTTTAAGTAAAAGACTGTCATTTATGTTCCTGGTTTCCATGACCCCTTCTGTTATCTGCATCAGTTTCTTAAATAAGAGAGACTAGTGTAAGCTGGAAGCATTTTTAGTATTTTTTTCTTCCCTTGAGCTCCACTGTTGCTCTTCTTGCCTTTTTTTTTTTTCCTTTTTGCCAAACTTCTAAGAAATTCTCCCACGTAGATGCCATCTTTTGAATTATTCTGGGCACGTACATAGGAACTCCGAACTTCACACTTTAATGAATTCTGAGTCATGGGTCAGTCCTGGCATTATAGCAAACTCCTTGGAGGTGCATGGGAAGTTGTTCACCCTAGTTTTCATCTTGTAGTAGGTGCTGGGAGGTCACTCTTGGAAACGGTCCTCTGAATGTGAGTTGTCAGCAAAGACCTGTTCTGCTCGTTCTTTTAAGGCATGTCGCAGTGCAGAGTGAACGTGTTGACAGGGGCTGGATATAGGTCTCTCGTGGATCTAGCTCTGCATTTTCTTTTTCCCCTGCCACTCTAGATTGGTTGTCCTCTTCAAAGTATGTTCTTTCTGCTGCTGACTCTCTCACCTTTTTATTTCATATGTGCTTCTTCCCTAGCTCTGCCCACCTTAGTTCATTCCACTTGCTCTTTTCTTGGTTCTGCATGTTGTTTTTCCCTGAGAAAAGGAAATGTATCTGTTAAATTCCATGCATTACCTACAGGTAGCTAGAAAATAAAAAAAAACTTGTGGAACTCTTACCCTGCTTCTCTTAACTGTCTGTCTTTTGCCATGGTTTTCTCTGAAACTTTCTTTAAGAAGTTTGGGGTTGGTGAGGAGTTGACAAACAGGAGCTGAAGAAATGCTTACCTGTGCAGTGTTGTTCTGAAGACTAGAGATTTCTCAAGGGTTGCATTGAAAGTATCTTGCAGTCAAACACATGTCTGGTTTATAGGTGCAGTGAGTGATATTTTCTTGTGCACTTAAACGCGGCGTTAACATACTGTTTCATCTTCCCGTTTTTTCTCTGAAGATCAGATGATGTTTATGCAGTAGTGGGGCATGGAGTTGCAGTCTTGCTTCTCTTTAGAGGCAAGGTGCATGCATCTCTCTAGGATTTTGAAGCCAAATTTAGAAATACAAAGCAATTGCTGAACTATTAGAGGACCAAGTGGCTAATTCTGGGAGTCTTTCCATTACTCTAATACTTTCTATTACTTTGAGGCCATGTAATCATACTATAAATATGGAATACAAATTGACTTATACAGCATATAGCAAGAAACTGCAAAATGCAGGCTAAACATAACATTAAAAAGAAAATACATATTTACGTGATCAGTAACATGCAGAAATCCTATGGTTTGAGATTTGGTTTTGTGCGTCAAATTGAGAATTTGGTTGGGAGCCTGTAACTTGCTGTTGTTAATGCCTTTGGGGACCACTTTTGGTATATAATAAGCTTCGTTATAAGTTAATTGGCCATTGGACTTTTTTTTTCCCCTTTCCCTATCCAAACTGCAAAAAAGGACTTTCTGGAATGAAGTTAAATTTGCATACATTATAAAGAAAGGAAGTGATACAGTGAAGAACTGGCATCAGTTTTGTCCTTCTTGCCCTCCTTTTCACTCCCCTGAATGCTCTTGTTTGTAACCTTCTTTCTCTTTTTTTGTGACCCCTGCACACAACCTTTGTAAACACATCTTCAAAACAGTAATTATTAAGGAAAGAGAGAGCTTTGTCTCAAGGTGAGCTCTTTTCAAAGAACAGCTTTTTTTTTTTTTTTTAAATAAACCTTTGGCTCTACTTCTTCAGGAAACTTTTTCCAGTCCTTCCCTAGCGATTTGAACAGCAAGGTAGTGCTGCTTTTTTTGGGGTGTGTCTCCCGCCGTGGGTTAACTCTGGATATTAGGATGGGGGTTCAGGGGAAACATTAATAAAGTCCAGGCTAACTTGGCCATGAGACCTTCCAGAGTCTGGGAAGGTGGTGGTGCACACGGACAGAGGACAGAAGCTTGTATGTGGGACTATCTGGGAGCTATATGCCTGGTATCTATAGCTGTGGTTTAGAAAACAACATTGAGGCCTGTCTTGCTGTGGCAAGGTGTCTTTTCTTACCTGGAACGATGGCATTGTATGAGCATCCAAGGAAAGCAGCCTGTGAGGTAAATATATGCTGTGTGCAGTGGCTGGTAGGCTAGAAAAGGAAATACTTATGAACAGCTTTTCTTTCGAAAATGCTTTAATTTTAGCACTGTGATTGATTTGCTTGTTGTTTCCTCCCTTAGGTTCATTAAAAGACCACCCGCAGCAGCAGCCTGGCATGCTTTCTCGTGTGACTGGTGGCCTCTTCAGTGTCACAAAGGGAGCTGTTGGTGCCACGATTGGGAGTGTTGCTTGGATTGGAGGGAAGAGCTTGGAAATTACCAAAACAGCAGTCACATCTGTGCCTTCCATGGGAGTGGGGCTAGTCAAAGGAAGTGTTTCTGCTGTGGCTGGAGGTGTTACAGCTGTAGGATCTGCTGTTGCAAGTAAAGTGCCTTTAACAGGAAAGAAAAAGGATAAGTCTGACTAAAACCAAAACTGAGACATACCTGATTCTCCAGAATATTACATCAGTGGCATTAAAATCTGCTAAGATTTGGACCATGAGAAGCCATGTGTCTTAGACACTTCATCTTCTAAAGAGCTGTGCAAGTAACTCGATTTCATCTGAAAAGGACAGAAGAAGCTTGGCTAGTACAGAGTATGAAGATCTATTAGAGCCTAGGTTGAAGCTTTTTATCAGGTGAAATATTACACTTGGTAACTATAGAAGTGAGTAAGTGTATCTGAAGGGATAATGCATATCTGAATATTCATTTACTGTAAGCCTTTTGCAGTTTTGGACTAAAATGTGAACACAGAAACTTTGTAGTCTCTGCCGTACCACAAATACAATGAGATGCCGTTTACTGTTCTCGGTGGTTTCCACATCCTCCTGCTAAGGATCCTTTAGCTGTGTAACAGCATTGCTGGATGTAGCCGAATAGTTTCAGTTATGAAACTGTATTTGCAGGCAGCCTGTAAACTATTAGTGACTGCGTTCAGCCGGTGCAGACTGGAGCAAATAGAACTGGAGGTGTGCAGAAATTGGAAATGAAAGTGGGAGGTAGAAGTGAGAGAGTTTGACAACGTGGTAGAAGGGATCATAAAGAGTAAACTTAACTTAATGCCTTACTAGAAAAAATACCTTTTTGCTAGGTGAAACTTTGTAAAGAACCATCCTGTCGTTTCAGTGCAGTTCACAGAATGAGCTTTAGACTCTATGAATCCTGGTATCTGAAACTTTGTCAATTTTTACTGAAAACAAGGTTGCTCCATCTCAGGTGTATTTAACGATATGCATCTATGTCCTGCAAGTGAAAACTTGCTTCTAATAAACTTCTTAGACTAGAAAAAATGATGGCTTAATGGAAACTGGGCTGATGTTTGTGGTCATCTAGCACAACTGTCTGACTGGAAAGAAATCCCTTTGTTTAGTTGGAAACCACTGAAGAACCAGCAAAACTGTTGCTTCAACTCCATGATGCACCACGTTAGCTTCTTGCTCTGTTTAAGCAAATGCAAGGAATTTTTCACTACATCTTTCTCTCATACTTTGCATTTTGATTTTTGAGTGAAATGCAATACTATTATTTAAAACAAACCAAAACAAAGGTAGATGAGGCCTTAAAAAAAATGAAAGGGAAATAAACATCATCCAAATAAATAGTATACTGACAGATTTCAAACATTGACACCCCTCAGATGGGAACATCTGTTGGTGCTATGCAGCGTATGAGGCAAAATGCACTTGTAAGACACAGCATGAGGTTGCCTTAAAATAGAAGCTGTTGGTGATCTTTGTTTTTTTGTGTACTGACTTTGCAAATAAGTAACCTCTTTGGAAGCCCATAGAAGGCAGCTGTGAATGTTGTGTATGCAGTATTTTCTAAAAACTTGTGCTACTACACAGAACTTCTAACCTCATAAGCTTACTTTTTCAGTGGCTATGGGTGTCCAGGAAGGATATATAGGGAGACTTCAGAAATTAAAAAAAATCAAAACATATCACTTGTTTAAAACTTAGCCCTATATTCATGGCTGTTGAAAGCATACTATGTGTAATTATGGTACAGTAGTCACCTGGCATCTCTGTGAGCCATTGGTACTTGAACTGCACTCTGGAACAACTTCACTTGGTATCAGTAATGGTTGTATATATTTGTAGCACGGTATTCATAAGCACAGGGTTTTGGGGCACTAGGGAGAGCAAAAACCCAACAGACAGAATTATCTGCTCCTTTTGGTAGATGCACCAACTGCTTAGCTCCATTCTGCCGCAAGAGCGTAATGAGGTAAGTTATGCAACAAATGGAAGACTTTAACTTTATTAGTCAGAAGCTAATCACATAGAATACAGGGTAGTTTAAGGATATGAGCTAGCTCTGGAAGTGAGCTAGCTTGGATATGGGAGGCAGTCTCCCTGCAGCAAATAATTCAGCGTTGTCTGTTCCCTTGCCGTTTCCAGTGTAGACATATACCCAGAGTGCTACCACAGAACTCTGCAAGTCAGCTGTTGGGTACATCGTAGTACTTGTGATACTGAAGTAAACCCTTCGTGATCATTTTCCAAACTGGTCATACCAGGTTTTTTTATGACATTGTCTAATTTTTATGCTATGAAACTTGCTACAAAACAAGTGTGGTCTGAGATAAGCAATGTCAGATCTGTGAAGAACTGCCAACACTTCATGTTTTGTTCTTAACATATCCTGTAGTTATTACTTCTGAATCTCATAACTGAAACACTTTAACATGGCATATGGTTTTAGTTTTCAAAAAGAGCTTTGTCCTATATCCTGCATATTTTCCATTCACTTACGAAACTTGCTTTGTCTTAAAAACTTGTTCTGATTCTGTCCTGACACTTGCGAAACATTAAATTGTTGCTGTTTCAGACATTTGAAAGCTTCCTTAGTTAATTTGTGGAGAAAGGCATATTTTAGTATAAATCTTTCCACTGTGTCAGGCCCAGAATGTCTTTTATCTGCATCTAAATAGCACCAGCCAGCTCTTAACAAAAACTGTAACTTCACTGTGGTGTTGGCTATGCATAGATGCAACACAAAATCCTTCTGCTATTTTTTTTTTTCCCAGAGAACTGAGCCTTGGGGATACCCATGTTCAAGATTGTAGTGAGCTGAATGGGATATAGAACTGAAATTTTCAAGGGGAGTGGGTGGTGGTTGTGTCTTGGGGTTGGTTTTGTGGTGCTTTTATTTTACTTTCCTTTTCCCAGCCCCCATTTCAAAAGGGGAAATGTTTATGAAATAGACTACTTGTATGCCTGACTGCTCACTATGTAACAAAAGGCTGGTCTACAGGCTTTTATGTGCCAGAGTTAAAAGGTATAAACTCGTTGATGCTCACTGTGAGTAACAGCAAGAGACAAGGAAGCGGATTTCAGCAATACAACGTTTGGGTAATTGGGAGCTTCCCTGAGGTTTTATTATAAATTAATCTTGTGAAGAAACAGGTCCTAGGCATAGGGTTATCAATGAATGATTGAATGAATTTTGGTCTTCTGGTAGAGAAAAGGAATCTCTCCATTTATGCTTTTGTTTTGAAAGGGGATGATGAGAAATTGAAACATTCAGAATGGAAAATGAGTTTGTGATAACTCAGGCTGTGACTCAGTGAAGGAAATACGTCACTTTCCTGTTTTGTCCATTGCCACTGGGAATACTGTAAGTGATGGGAATAGGCTGTTTCAGGAGCTTTAGAAACAGATACCTGTAGAAATGCTGAAACTAAATTTTCAGGGTAAACATCTGTTTTATGTCTTTGGTTTCTTTTTCATCCTAAACCACTGATCAGTTCCGTGGTTCAGCATTAGAGATTGTATTATGAATAGCTTCCAAGTTGAAATGCCCCTTGTGTCTGAAGGGAAGGACGTGTTTGAATTCAGATAATACTGTGGTCTGCTTAACAGCTGAGCACTGAAGGACTTTGTCAGAGACAAAGGCAAGTTCCTATGACTTTTTAATATGGCTGTCTTCCCAGTTTCCTCTTAGCAAACGATAACGTGTTTCAAAGAGTCAGCAAAGAAATGGCTTAGTAAGACAGCTGGCCTTTTACTGTGCTGGTGATACGTGCCCCTTCTTGAATTCTGGCCACTATCACACACGCTCTTACAAGAGCGGTGTTCACTCCCCCCCTGCAAGCTGCTGTCACATCCGCATGCGCCTGCATGGCCATGCGTTTAAGACCTTCAGCTGTTCAGATCTTGGCACTGCTCTAACCAGATGTTTCTAGCTCTTTCCAAGCTCACGGTGGATACCGTGGCAGGCTATATAAAATCATCATCTTCCAGCCCACCCTCTGAGCAAGTAATTCAATACCAGCTTTCCTCAGCGATTTAAAACTTCTCTTTAAGAAAACGAACCCTGGACTTGCTGCCAAAATGTCTGTTAAAAATGACCTTCAAGAACGGCCTGGTGTGAGGGGAGTGCGTAACTGGTTTTTGTCCTGCTGTCAAGAGGGAATGCGTATGGAATAGTTGCTTAGGAAAGTCTGTCTGAGAAATAAAACCGCTGATGATCCTAAGTCTATTGAGGCGATTGTCAACGATGCTACTATTAACATTCACAGCCCATAAATGAAAACAAATACAACCCCCTGAGAACTGAAATGCTGTCAGGTAGTTACGATTTTGAAGGCCAGCACTTGTCAACAATTACCATACGGTGATATTTGAGAAGCAGTGTCACCCATATATTTAGAAACTGTGGCAGCTGTTTGCGAATCTGGTAGTCATTTTCAATCACCAGTGGTTTACAGACTAGAGTTTTGTTACGCCTAATATAAAAGCATGACTTTTTCCTTTCTCCTGCAATCATTTGAGACTAGAGTCTCTTCCTAAGCTTTTCTCTCCCCAAGCCTTGCTAAAATGAAGAAATTAAGAACTAGACTATAGCAATAAAAGTATTTCCTCCTGCCCCAAACCTTTTGCAAAAGGGTTAAATTTTGAAGTCTCGGAAACGTAAAGGAGGTTGTCGTGTGGTTTCTTTGCGTTACGGTTTGTACACAAACATGCTAAGGCCTCACTGTAGCAGTCACTAAATAAAAAATATTACGTCCTGCTCCTGTTCTCGGACTGTGCTTTAGCTAGAGCACGGTCCAAGAACAGGAACAGGACATAATATCCAAGAAGTAAGTTCTGCTGCAGTTCAGGATCTGGGACCTAGAGCTGCTTGTTTCAGCAATAAGGAACAGAACTCCAAGAGAGTCTCTAGAAGTCAGTGAACAGTGGGTTGATGAACACTGCTGGAAAAATAACCCTCCTTTTCTCTTTCTCAGATAAAGATTGTGCTAATCACTAGCACAGGGTGGACTGTGCAGTGACAGCTGAAAATCCAAAGCAGTTAATGCCCTGTTAGATAGGAAAATGTAACAGAACGGAAAAAATGTGGGGTACTCCCTGGGAAAAAAGGCAGCCTTTATCATAACCAGGTTCTATGACATTATTTGAAAGCGTTACATAATGAAAGCTTGTATAATGACGACACGCCCAAGACCCGCTCCAGGACAAAGTACAGTGTAAGACTACAATTTGGTTAAGATTACTTTTGTTTTGGCTCTTCTCAAAGAACCAACATCTCTTTTATCTTTGATTTTCTTTTGCGTAATTCAAAGGACAGCATTCAAATTAATCTTCAATGTTTAAAGGAGCAACAGGATTAAAAATTGGTCTCTCCTTCTTTGACTGTATCCTACCATAATTGGCTTCAAAATCTTTCTTAGTACCATTCAAGCTTTCTAAAGTTCCACTCTTTATATCGTAACCCAAAGCAGAGAGTTTTTTAATTCGGTACTGAACAATCTGCGTTGTCAACTCCAGCACCATTGGGGTGTCTCTAATCTGCGCTACAGAAATTCCTTCCTTCAGTAGTCCTTCAAGTCTTTCTTCCAAAACTGGAACAGAATAGTAGAGAAGGGCTGGGCATTTCAGCATTAGCTGTTTCAGTTCTTGATCGCTGCACTTAAAGACACTTTTGGAAAAAAGCATACTCTTCTGCATAGTAGTAGGAGTAAGTTGAAAAATAAAACCTTTAAGTTTGGACAGCAGCTGTAGAACTTCATGGTCAGTGAAATCGTTCTTCTGGAGAAATTCCAAGTTCTCCTGGATTGCGGTGGAGGTATTTAATAAAATAAATGGATTCTGGCTCAATAACTTCAGTATCCAGATCTTCATATTTGCATCAGAACCTCCTAAACTTAAATAATTTCTTTGTAATGTCTCTATCACGTTTTTGTTTTTCTCAACAGGATTGTAGAAAATATTGGGTGCGCTTGTCAAGAGCCTGGTGATTATATTATTCTTAAGTCCCAGCTCTTGAAAAAACAGTATATTTGCCTTCTGGTTCTCACGATATTCAGTAGTAAAAAAAGACTCCGGAAATTGCTCTATTAATTTAATCAACTGTTGTTCATTCTGGCATACTAATTGCCATAGGGCTCTTTGAGAGTTTATCTCTGAAGGGGTATGGAGAATTGCCTCTGGGCAGCGTTCTAAAACGTTGGCTACAGCGGTTGCATCTGCTCCCATTTCTTGTAAGATACTAGCAATTTCTTTAACATAGGCCACATCCTGGAGAAGGACCCATTCCTTTAGTCTGCGTATTTTCTTAATGTCGACTGACAATCTGTAGAGATTCTCAATGGTTTTTTTATTTTCCTCTCCTGATTTTGTATCAGTTGTGTAACTGGAATGTATTGGGAAGCTTCTGTTTGCTACTTCAGTCCATACTGATGAAAAATTCAGTCCTAGGTTACGGTACTGAGATCTTGTCAACAGAAGAGTAAGTGTGTCTTTTGCACCATGAGTGACTCCTCTCAACATTGTGGAATTCAGCCCTGTGGAGAGAGAACAACAACTGTAAGAAAACACAGTTAAGGTACAAGTTACACCTCATAATGTTCTCAGAGACACTGATATTTAGACTGAGCTAGCGTAAGAAATTAAGAAAATGTTATTAGCACAAAATTCAGCTTTCATGCAAAAGCAAGGGGGGAAAAATACTTTTGAAAGGTTCTGACGGATGCCTCAGTGGAACCATTAACACATGGATGCAAAAGATCTGATGTGGGGGCAGTGCTCTGTCCATATAAATGTTTGCAGTCATTTCCTGCAGCTAATGTTAATTACATTACAGCTTACTCATACTATATTAGAAGAATGTTTCATGCAATTTACTTTGACATTAATGCTACTAAATGCATTTTTTAAAAAGCAGCTGGAGTATCTTTCTTAGCTCAAGAAAACTTCCTTAACTTCCCAAGCATTGTTTGGAGCGTGACCATTCCTTCGTGTGTCAGAGACCCTCCCCGTGCTCCTTCAATAGCAGTTCATAGCCTAACTGCATTGTGTAATCATTCTTGTTATAATTAAGGGAAAAAATCATCAAAACTTTTTATGTATGTGTTTTTCACTAGCTGAGTCTGTTAACTGGGTTTTGAATAAGCACACTAATATTTTAGGGGAGGAAGCAAGTACACTGTAACATCTTCAAGCCTTCACTTTGCCTCTTCTAGCACCTACATTGCTACAGCTGCCCTTTGCGCTGACACCTTATTTCCATCTCCAGGTCACTTCTGTCATTGCCAGCCACCCCCGGGAGGCAGAGGGTCCTCCTGGAATAGGTGCTGGGGTCCACACAGCAGCCATAAGGTAGTTACAGGTAACCCCATATCCCACCTTTGCTCAAACTGACTGCCAGGTATCACCAGTAGCACATGTGCCACGGGCTCTGCGATGGCCAAAGGAGCTGCTGCAGACAAACAAAGGTGTGAAGCGTATCTTTAACTTCCTAGGTGGTGTTTTCGTAACAACCTTTTGGAAGTACAGAGCATGGAAGGGAGAACTGCTGGTCTGCGAAATACTCGCACAAATTGTTGCTGCTGTTAACATGCTTAAGACTGCTCAAATTGAAAATGAGGGGAAAAAAAATACAATTTGTGCATTTGACAATTCTATTTATACAGTTGCTTTCACCTCTCCAGAAGTATAGCATGCTTCAAGAACTACCTACAGGAGCATTAAGTTAAATTATTTTTGAAGGTGTTTTTAAGGAGACAAAATACTCTTATGATCATGCACTCTGATCTCCTATGTACCAGACCAAGCCTATTGCAGGAACAGCTATGTGAGACCCCTAGAATCTTCCTTATAGCCCGTCTTTTAAGAAAACGTGGTTTGTTTAAAGAGCTGAAGTGATAAAGCCTCTATCTAGTTGCCAGGTAAGATTAAGTATTTTCCAGGGCTAAAATACTTTATCTCAAGAAAGTGTACCTTTTGCTTTTAAGTTGATGTTTTTCAGCTTCTAAAACCTAGACTCATTATGTTACTACATCATAAACTAATAGACTAAGACATACAAACAATTTCCTGTACGCAAGCGTACGTTATTAACAGAAGCTGTTTATTGGTAACTTGTTTTTTAGTACTATTTCAAATGTCTGAGGAAAATCTGTTTCCTACTGAAGTTGCTTGTGGCATAACCCCAAGGTTAATGATTTTATCTTCATGAACTCTGTGACTTGAGAGGTGCTGTCCAGCAAGCTCCACAACAGAACAAGCAGTTTTTCCCAATAGCCCTGAAAGCACTGGAAGTGTAGGTAAGTCACAGGCTTCTTGTGTGCTGACCTTTCCATGTCCTGAACAAGTGACTGTTTCACGGGGACCGCAAACTAAAGCTTCTCCTCCACAGGGAGTGACACAACCGCCTGTGTCTGAGTACTCCGAGTAGTTCTATTGAATTTAGTGGGTCCAGTCAGAGTAAGTAAATCTCTGAAGGATCAGGGCTTTCTTCATTAACGCTTCAGCTCAGCTGGAAACTGCCAGCAAAATAAAGTATCACTAAAATTGTTTGGGATGTCTGATGATACTTCCAAAGTACAAACTGGAAAAATAACTAACCGTGACTTTTACTTCAATGTGTAATCCTGCTGTTAAACAAAATTGCCTTGTGAGTAATGCAGTCACTTAAAATACAGTCATTTTATCTATTATAGAGCTTTTAAAGACTTCTGATATAGTAAATTGTGCTCTTCTTAAAAGCTTTATGTTGACTGAAAATGTTTGACAGAGTAAATTTTTTTTCCTGTTGTTAGTGAGGATCATCCATGCAGAAACACAGAATACCATAAAAGGAAGGAAGAATGTATTTGCTAAACTGCATTTGACTGGGGTACTCAGGAGCCCTTATAAAGCACTGAGCAACATATAACATGCAAAATAAGATGAATGGATTTTAATGTCATGGTGTCCTGTAGAAGCTGAGATCATGACTAAGAGTTATGATTTGGTGTATTTCAGAGCCCACAGATGACAGCAGTATTACATTTCCAGGGTATGTGACCTATTCCAAGAGTTCAGAGTTCTCTTAGAGCTCATGCTGGGCTACTGTTCTAATATGCAGGACTCCACTGCAACTTTTTACATACTTAAATTGCTGTGGGGATTGTAAATTGAGAGATTAAGTAAAAACCTAGTCAGCTGAGACATTTGTTCTCACTGCAAGCAGCACCCTCTTATCACCAGGTGTCATAACAGCAATAAGGAAGTGAACTAACGTCTGCCTGAAGTTATCTGTGATCCTGCTTGCTAGTACACTTGCAGTGACCTACATCTACAGAGTAAAGGGGTGTTTTAAGTTTCACTACTTAAAGAGACTCCTATGTCTGTCTACTATATGAAATGGATATTAGGATCAACTGGCTGATTCATCCCTCATTTCATTCAGAAACTTTACATTTCTGAATGTGTGTTTTGAGACTCAAATCTCACTTTCTGAAAATTAGCAAACCAGCCTCTTGCTTCTGTTGTATTTTTCACAGAATCTTTCACTGAAGAGAACAACAATTTGACTACTACTGTATGCTGGTCACTACTATTCTCATTACAGCAAACTGGAACCTGGTCTTAGTAGGCTGTAGAGAATTATGTGAGACTGCTGAATGCCTAGATTGAACTTTGAATTAACCAGGAAGAATAGGTATCTACCTAGGAAAGATCAGCATAGATAGGATTTGAATACCTTGTGAAGAAATCTGGAGCAGTAATAGGTAGCAGTTTTGTAGACTAACACAGAGTAAGAGTAAGCAGTCACACTTTTGCACTTTTAGACAAAAAATGAATCTCTCCTTCTGCACTGCTACTGGAAGTGAGGCAAAGAAGGATTACAAGAATGCACTAGACCAACATAAAGCTTTTTAGAAAAAATTATAGAGGCTCCTAGGATAATACAGGTTGGAAGGGACCTCCAGAGCTCAAAGCAGGGTCAGCTATGGGAAAAGACCCGGTTGCTTTGTCCAGTTAGGTTCTGAAAACCTCCATGGACGGCGCCCACCCAGCCTCTCTGGGCTGCCTGTTCTACTGCCCGACCGTCCTCCTGGAAAAAGTTTGTCCTTGTCTCTAGGAAAGGAAACACATTCAAGGAAAGCTCAAGCGAGCCCAGCACCGTTGAAGCCAAAGGTCACCGAACTGTGCTTTTAGCGCAGAGGAAACGAGAAGCTCGCAAGAACCGCGGCGTGGCCGCTCCCACCCGGCAGACCCCTCCCCTCCCTCCGGCCTCCCCGGCCGGGGCGCAGGCGCAGCAGGGGGGGCGCTTTCCCGCCGCCGCCACGGTTGCTGAGGGCGGCTTCCGGCCCCCACCCCAGTCCCGACCCTCGCCGTCGCAGCCCGTTTCCGCCGTTACGGGCGACGTCGCTCGCGGCCCACACCGAGGGCTCGCGCCCGAGGGTTTCCCTCCCAGCCACGCGTCGTTTACAAACGCGCGGCTTCTCCCTCTGCATCTCGCCTCGTTTATCTTCAGGCCGTCCCTGTAACGACACGGCCGAATCCGCCGTCAAAGCACGGGAGGCCAAACGTGACGTCAGCCGGGCCGCTAACGGCGGCGCACCGCCTGAGGGCCGCGACAACGCTTCCCTCACCGGCCGCTGCTCGGCCGCACCGCCACTGAGGCGCCCGCCTCCCCGCACCCCCGGCCGGCGTGAGGCGCTCGGGGCCGGCCCGCACCGTCCCGGCGCCCCTGCGCCCCGCCGGACCTGCCTGGCCGCTTCGCTGGGCCCTACCACCGCTACTGCCCGGCGGGGGGGATGGTAGTGGTGGTGGAGGATGTACCATGTGGCGGCCGCGCCCGGGGGGGTGGCAGTGAAGAACAGTTATTCCGTCGGAGTTTGCCATCCTGGAGACACAAGTGGAGTGTGCTGGGGTTCGTGTCTTGGTGCACTCTGTTCTTATACAGTGTGGTAAATGGGCTGGTGTAGTCTTTTCGTGATGCAAAATCACGTGAGGTTCTTGCACTGGTTATGGTAGACTTCGTCACGATTAGAAATAATTAAAGGTGGTTGGATTTAAGTAGCTTTCAACAGAGAATTAGTGTGGTAGACAAAGGAAAATCAAAATAATTTGAAAATCGATCATTTCAAAGTGTGAAGATAGCAAAGAAATGAACATTTTAAAATCAGGCCACTTGAGTGCCTGTGTTCTGATGGGAAGCAAATGATCCTGTTGACTCAGGAACGGAAACGGTGTTTCTTGTATTCATCCAGAATGGAAGCTGAAACAGCAGTGCTGCCAAGGCCTTGTGCCCTTCACAGCGTGACAGCTACCGTCCACGCTGCCCAGCAATCAAAGCCCTGCCGCTCCCGATGCCAAACCTGCTCATCTCTGCAAAGACGCTTCTACTCCTTTCAACAGCAGGACCCTGGAAAATGTCTCCAGGGCCAAATTTGGATGAGAGGCAACACCGACGTGATGATGGGAGGCTTGGCTTACATCAGTATGTTTTCCTCCATATGATCGCTGCTCTTACTACAGAATAAAAGAATAAAAGTCGCACACATAGTCATTTGATTTAGAATGTTTTGCTGGTGGTGTTTCAGAAGTTAAACGAGCTGTGATGGTGAGAATCATCTTCCTCTATCTTACTTTTTTCAGCTGTATCTGCTTTATTTCTTTTCTAAACCTAGAGTAACAAATCAGCAGAGCCACATAAATGATTTCTAAACTACAAAGATTTTTCTAGGCGTGTTAGGATTTTTGAAACTAACTCTGGGTCTGCCCAATCACATCCTTCAGAGAATGAGAATCAGTTCTGCTCTCTCTGGGAACACGCCTTTTCTGTCAGCTGCATTTTCAATAGTCTGTATTAGGTCTATGAAAAAGATCTAATAAAGAAGTGAACTGCTATAGAAAGAAACCGTGCTCTACAAACCCAGTTCAGGCTTGGTCTCCTACATAACTGCTGGTTCAAAACCAGTTAACAATGGTTGTGAATATAAACAACACACAATGATGTTGAAAACACGTATCTAAAACCAGCTTCTAATTTGTAATGCACATGTATTGCATACTTGCTGCTGTATGTTTGGTTTTTGTCATTTCACGTCTTCATGTTACCTTTTTTCCCTTCTAACTCCTCCCCACTCTCTTGATTTTTGTGATCACAGTCTGGGCTAAATTACCTCAACTAGCAATAACGTTCTTTAAACAAGTTATCTGCAAGAGAACACAGAAGTGAGGTTTACTTGTACGAGTTCCTTGATTAAGTGTGATTCTATTTTCTTTTTCTACTAACTTGGAGAGACTCTTCCCTCGAGATTTGACATCTTAATTAATATATTCTTAATCTTCTTTCCACTTCAAAATCAAGAACAAACCAACTCGCATGGAAGGTGTGGCTAGAGCCGAATGGTGTTTGAACATAATGATATGCTAATGATATACTACAGTTGTTATTTAGTCTGTAGCGACAAACGGCTTATAGGCTGATGGTCTTCATAGTTGCAATTTGGTTACGAAACCGTAAGGTCTAGTGAGGGAGGGTTGCTTCCACCTCAGTATTCCCAAGAAGGCCGATCTGTTGATGATGGACTTTGTTCAGGGCCATCTTCGGTGTTGCAGCCTTGTAAGGAGCTAGCAGGGAACATAAGGAGTATGAAAAAGCAGTTTAAAAGTTTGAAATGAAAACTATATTGTGAAGTGACTTTCCTTGAAAATAACAAATCTATCTTCTTCAATGTGCTCAAAAATTACAGAATTAAAAGTCTGATGGAAAGTGGTCATTAACTATTGAGATTTTTTTCACTTATTTGAAAATTTTTCATCAACTATTTTGCATTTCTTAAGAACAAAAGCAAAAAACAAGTAAGGGAGAAGGTACTTTGGATTAATTGAGAAAACAATGCCCAACTTTACAATGACCCAACTACTTCAGGTTTGAGTTGCAGGAAGCGTATTTCACATGACAGGATCCTGTATGTTCTTCTTGGACAGGAATGATGAGCTGTGGAATACACTGTTCCGCACATTACGAAGTAATAATTGAAAAACTTGAATAATTTATGATATTGTTAAAGTCGGTGCTTAAGAAAAGTTGGACCTCAGCACTTTCTTGAAAGAAATTTTGTATACAACCAAGTAGAAGGGGATTCTCATCATGGCTGGGGCCTTTGCTGCTAGCATGCATTGATCATTAGTGACAATTAAGTCATTCGAAGTGAGGAAAGAAGAGCATCAAGGGAAACACGTGATGCATGTCTCTTCCTTTTTGACTTTACTTTCTGTGTATCTTAGCAGAAAAAAGTATTTTGGCAGAAAGAGCAACTACAATTCTTGAAGTACTCTCCTGCTCTGGAATTCTGGAAGTCAAGATAGGTCAGTAGTGCCGATGCGGGTCCTCCGCGTTTCACTCAAGAGCTGTTCTTCCTAAAGGGACTCCCCTGGCTGTTGCTACCCCCTTGCCTAGGGACACTCTGGAAGTTGTAGGGTTGAGCTGCAACCCACAGGTGGAGGTTTCTTTTCAGATTTGCATCTAGAGCTGCCTTGTTAGGGCTCGAAACTGCTGTGCGATCAGCGTGACACGCCGTTCGGCAGTGGGCCATGCCGAGCGACCGAGGCACAGGGAAACCCGCCGTGCCGGCAGCACACAGACATCCGCTTGAGCTCTGCAATTAGAAGAGACAACGTTAGATACGCACCATTTACGAATAACGATTTTTCTAACCGTACCAGAGAGATCGTTTTAACTCACTCTGCTGCTCAGCACTCCCTTGCAAACGTGTTCGCTTTCGGCAGCTGCCGCAGCACGAGCCTGCGCGGCCGCGCGAGCTCCGCCTCCCACTCAGGGGTGCCGCTCCGGCTCTTTTGACAGCGCCCCGGGGCCGCAGCGGGCAGCGGTACCGACGCGGCCCGCTTTGTAAACGCCGCCGAGCGTCCTGAACTGACAGCGGCGGGGACGATCCCTCCCCGCCTCGGGCAGTGGGCCGGGCCGGGCGGGCACACGGGGACTTGCGAGGACTAAACTAGGAACGGGGGGGAGGGCGGGTTGATTGCGGCTTCCATGCCCCTGCCCGCCCGGCCCGC
>VZSC01009165.1:84633-107533 GCA_013398225.1 Steatornis caripensis | reverse complement strand
GGGGGGGGGGCAAGGCGAAGGGGGAAGAATGGGGGAAGCCTCTGGCGGAGCGCAGGGCGGGGCGGGGGCCGTGGTTTGCCGAGGAAGGGATCGGGGGGTCTTGTTCCCGCCCCGGAGGGCGGTGGTTCCCTG
This sequence comes from Steatornis caripensis, assembly GCA_013398225.1. Classification (NCBI taxonomy): domain Eukaryota; kingdom Metazoa; phylum Chordata; class Aves; order Caprimulgiformes; family Steatornithidae; genus Steatornis; species Steatornis caripensis. The sequence continues at coordinate 107,401 of VZSC01009165.1, read as the reverse complement.
CCCGAACGCACCCCCCGTGCCCGCCCGCGCCGGGGCTCCGAGCGGGGCTGCGTCGGTGGGAGCCGGGCCGCGAACCCCGGGAGGAGCAGCGCGGGGGGCTCCCTTCGCCTCGGCACCTCCGCGCAGCCGAAAACCCCGCGTCAGCACCGGGCCGTTCTGTTCTTGGAAACGCTTAAGCTGCTGGATCGGTTCAAAAGGAATGTCTCGGGGTATTTTTCCTGCAGGGAAGGGTAGGTAGTGTCCCTTTCCAGAGTGTGCAGATCTGTTTCTACACCTGCAAGGCAGGCGTGGTCCTACCTAATACAAAAATGGAAATTTGCTGTGGGGTTGTGACTGATGCTTCCATGCTAAATGGGTGGCATAGTAAGAGGTTAATGGGACTTCTGTGCATGCTTAACTTAGTGAGAGTACTTGGGACATCACTGGGGATCTGAAAGTTGTTACTCTTTCGGAAGGGTTGATAATGCAGTAGAGTTCTTGTGTCATGTCTGTTCAATGTCAAGAACTTAAAACGCTCACGAGTTTAGCCTGCCCAGACTGTGGTGCTGCGAAGAGTTGCCTAATCATGGAACAAGCTCAGTGAAACTGGGCCTAACACCACGTCATGGAAGAATGACAAAGTTGAGATGCTGTGGGTTTCAGTTCAGTTTACTTTTCTTCAAGGATTATTTCTTTCAGATTTAGTAATTTATATCCCATGTCATTAAATACGTTACCAGCAAGGTGACTTATCTTTGGAGGTACTCTTTTTTTTTTTGAGAAGTTTTCCTTATGGCCCTATTTTGGTTTTCAGAAGACAGAAATACTAAAAATGCTTTCTGTGAACTTGATGGTTATTCTGTTTTCACTGATGAAAAATAACGTTTATACCCTTCAAAAATAACAATTATTAGATACTTCCCTCGTCTGAGGGTTCATGATACACATTTCTTTTATAGAGACTTTTTGATTTTTTTTTTAAGAGGATAGGTCAAATCCTGGCTTTATAAAGAAAGCTCAGAGGTCTTAGTTTTATGGATGAAGTGTGAACAGCTACTTAAGTTTTAAAAGCTACTTAAGTTTTGGCCAAGTCTAAGTGTTAAGGAAATCACGTGTCTTAAGAATACTTCATAGGTTTCTAATGTGTTTTGCAATTGAAATGCTAAACCATTTTTGGTTATATTATCTGAGCTAGTGAATGATAGACAACTGTGAACTTTGATTCTAGCAAAAGGAGGTTGGTGTCTTCAGTGCTACTGCCCTGGTTCTTCAATGACTATTTAATATGATCATTAGCTAATACAGTCCTCAAGTACTTTTGTGTGTTATGTATTTGCTAGTTGGTTTACTTTAACAATGTTCTAAAAGACCACTAGTCACTGCACTGCGTTTTGCATTTGAAGAAAAACGTCTTTTTTTAGTTGCTGGTTAGAGGGGCTGAGTTTTCGGTGCTGTAGGCTCATGAAGAGAACGTTTTTCTTTTATTCCTTTGGCTTTTGTGTGTTCCCCCCACCTAAGACCTCCCAGAAGAGTAAATTACAGCTCCCCTATCCGAAGCACTTCAAACAGTCTCCTGGGACACAAATACCTTCAAGGCACGTGCTGCACATGGATTTGAGTAGGAAATCTCACTGACTTCATAGCTGGGTTTTGTGAGATCTTCAGGTTTTTTTCACATTTAAAAATACAGTAACTTTATAGAAAACTGGTTGCTAGAGCTGTATGTTTATTAGTGTGATCTCAATACACTTTTATTTAAGTGAACAGTTACTAGTTTGGAATGAATCCACTTTAGGTTCCAGTGGTTTTAATGAGCTATTTTTAACCAGTGGTAACCCACACATTTGTAGTACGCATACACAAGACTTACAATGCAGTTTTTTGGTTTGCCGGTCTCGTTCAGCACTTGCAGTTAATAAGCAAGCATTTTATCTCCTTGGTCACTCGATGACCGTAAGCAAGATCCTTGCTTACATGCCTGTGGAGTAGGGTTTTGAATTAGTCAAAAGTATTTCATTTGAGATAAGAAGCAGAAGCCCTTCAGCATTTGGAACATGGGTCAAGTTTAATCTTCTGGTGTGAATTTACAGAGGTCATTTCTTAGTTTGAGTTGATTGACACTGAGAGTTTATGTTCTGATGAGTTTATGGTGCTAATGCCCCGGGCAAAACTCTTGTGTGTCAGAGTTCAAAGTATGACTAACACAATGGACGTGAGGGGAAAAATGGTGCAAGAGTACGAGAAACCAGGAGATGTAGTTTCTTGTTAGAAGTAGTATTGTCCCTCTGCAAAGTTACCAGTTACAGTTCATTTTTAAAATGTGTTTTAAGTCTGGCAAATAGCAGCCTTTAATACATAGGTGCTTTCTGATTAACTTTTCTCTTTAAAGAGACATGTAAAACTCAGGAACTAATATTTTTGGGTAATTGCACTATTGAGCAATTCTAATTACTAAGCAGTGACGTCTTCTTACTGACCTCCTTTCTCCTGGCATTGAGCCTCCCTGTTCTGAAATCATGAGTGCTACGTAACCAATGCCAGGGCCTTCCTCAACTCCCTTCATTTTTTCCGTTTCTGTTCTGGTGGTTCTTATTACTTCCTCTTTCAAGCTGTGAAATAAATCAGGATGTGCTTCCATCAAGACCCACTTTTTCTATGTAATTAGTTTTACAGTGTCGTTCACAGATAAAGGCTTGTGAGAGGGAGGTTATTCGGTGCAGCAAAAGGTGGTAGAGAAATGGTGGAGGGAGGTGCTAAATGGAAAATCACTCTAACACGCTATTAAAGTTTTGTCAATTGCCCTTGAATTTTTGGCACCAGAATTAGCGTGCATCTAATTGTGTCAACAGAGTAGACAAAGAATGTAACTTACGTACTTCAACAAGTAACCATTACCTACTTATGAAAAAATGTGTTTGTATGTGCTCACAGACTTTTCCATATTAAGGAGAATGGGATTTCATGTTTAGCAATATCACTTAGGGGAGGGTTTCATTTAGCCCTGGTTTTAGTACGGAGTGGCAATTGATCACAATACCTAAGAAGAAATGCAAACATTTCATTAGTTGCTGCATAAGAATTTACTTTGGCTAATAATTTACTATTTTAGTTTGTCTTTTTGAGTGTGTAGGTATGTTTTTGATATGGTAGTTAAAAGGCTGGCATGCAGCAATTGATTTAAAAAGATGAATAGTCTAATCTTGCCAAACCTTACATTTCATTTTTCAATCCTTGCTGAAGAGAACAGCTTTCACTTTTAAAATATACAGAGTAATAAAATTCGGTTTATGTTCTAGTAGATGTTGTGGGAATATTGATGTGCTCAGCATCCTGCAAAGTTAGCTGCTGCTGTTGTGGCAGATAGTGCTATTGATTGAAAAGATTGAAAGAAAAGGTGTGATTTATTTTTTTTAACACTCATCCCTCAAAGCTTATTAAAAACCTGAGCAAAAAAAAGTTTCATTTCCAGGAAAATCACTGCAATTCCTGGAAACAGGAGCTCGCTTCAAAAAATTAATACTTAGACATCCTGCTGTAGCATCTCTTAAATTTTGCTGTTCTATGCATCTGATTTTGAAAATATGCTTATAGTTTCAGGTTATGTAGGTATTAATTTGTCCTATAGAGATCTGTTTGGGTGTGAGATTGGTGAAGAAAATTTGTGAATAGAATTATTCTATGAGTGATTTCAGTTTTAAATGATGCCATATCTGTAATTTAGGCAGGTGAAATTTGGGTATTATACTTTGTTCATTTTGGTGAAATGCTTGGTGTGTGAAAAGGAGTGCATCAAAATAATTATGACTTCCCTGCTAAAAGCACCCCTTTAAGTTTGTTTCCATGATGTAGCACTTGGGATAAGACTCTATTTGATTTATGAAATATTTCACATCAAGCCAATCATCTGAAGTCTAAATAGAGACAAGGCTCTTGTACTTCAGCTACAAAGCTAGACTTACATCAGGTTTGGGAGTAACATTAGTTTCGTGTATGTTCTGTAGATACTTTGGGGTTTCTTTTACAGGGTAGGTAACCTGGACTGAACTCTGCTGCTATAGTCAGGGTGCAACAGGTCTGCAAGGAAACTTCAGTATTCCTGTGCTGTGCTCTAGACGTGCCTGTCACACCTTTTAATGAGTGGCTTCAACTCCAGAGTGGTGGACAACTTGGAGCACTTTTGTCCAACCAGCCCACTAAATTGGGGGTGATTAATCTGTACGTTTCAAAATTTGTTATTAAAGAGCAGTGACTTGTTTTCAGAAGCTGCGTGTTCAGATGGGAGTTCTGTGGTACCGGTGCTCAGATTGGACAAACCTTCCCATGCCACTCACCTAGGATGCCCACCTGTCCTCTTTCACAGAAAGCCCTGTCTACCCCGAAAGTGCCCACAGTTCAGCAATTCCCTCTGTAGTTCATCATGTTATATGATCCAGTGCTGTGATTTACAAAGTACGTCACTGAACTACACTGACGTATGTCCTCATGGTTTTAATCCTGCAGTGTTGATGAAAGGGGTGGTTCCACCCTTTTGTCACAGCACACAGCCCTGTGGTGAACCAGGTTAACTCATCAGTCTGTCCCAAAGAGATTAGCTGCTAGTTTTGGTGGTATTAGCTCGGTGGTAGATTGTGCCAGCAAAAACATCACAGTAGTGGTAGTGAATGGAGTGGGGAGGGGGAGGCCAGGTACCGTTTCTTTCAATGGCAGTATGGATTCATTCCAGATTAAAACGGCCATATAACTGTGGCCTGCATTGCTTGTGTGTGTAGTAATCACTGAGTGTTTTTTGGAAGGTGATTATTGGTTTCTTCTGTGGCTTGCTGTTTTTCACAGCCTTTGAAGTTATATTGTCAAAAATAAGTATCTGCCTTTTTACAGTATTAGGGGAAAGGCTTGATTTATTTTTTGTCAAACTGTCAGAATGTGAGAAATAACTCTGCCAGTTGAGAAATTACACTATGCTTGTTTGCTTATTTTGGTGTGTGATCTTGTATTGCCAGATTCTGTAATGTAACTATTATTAAATTGGACAAGAGGTCTGCACTGGGTCGTCTGGAGAGAGCAGGTGGTGCTGCAAATCCAATTTTATACCAAGTGTTCGATAAGTTGGTTTTTTCCCAGTAGCAGTTATTATAGGGCAAAAATTCCACTTACACAATTTGCTTTTGACTGCAAGATTGATCTGGAAGGAATCTAGTTCCTCAGGTTAAGAAGTTTTGCGGGTTTAGACACCTGGTTTTACATCACTAATCTCCAGGTTAGAGGTTATCAAGAGAAGACCTGGGTAGAGTGTTCTTGATATGTAAGAGTAGTGTGTGGACTTTGAGATTGAGTATCAAGGGACAAATGCCATCTCGAAACAACTCCATAGTATTGTATCAGTCTTCCTTCTCTTGGGACCAGGAATCTATTTTTCTGTTATGTTACCGAAGTATCAATAGATCACATTCTTTATTTGAGCAGGGGAAGGTAATCTGTCTGCAACTTGTAGTGTTACCTCCTCTGGTCGTAAGAGGAGAGGGTGATAACCCCCAGCAAACACCATCTGTGATGAACATGAAAGAAGCTTTTTTCAAGCACTTGAGAATACAGAATTTTTTCCCCAACTGATCAGTACATGGCAGTGTCAATGAATTCTGCGTCAGTTCTTCAAAGCAAATTATTTTATATATTACCATCCTCTTTTGGCCATTTTTATGCAATGAAGTATGTTTTTCTCCAGTTTATGAAAATGCCTTCGTTCCTACCAATGGAAGCTACTCTTCAAACATATCTGATTATGCAAATATTGCAGAAAAAAAGCTGTTTGTCATTGTACCACCTGAACTTTTTGGTTTCTGACAGTTTATCTACAGCATGGAAGTGTGTATTTTCAAGGAAAGTGATTCTTTTCCATACCCTCTCCATGCCTGGCAGGTTTTCAGGTCAGTTACATAACCCGCGGCAGGAGGAAGGTCAGGCTGCCAGCTAAGTCGGCCATTTTTTCAGTGTGGAAGTTACACTGAAATCTGTGATATCTTAATTTGTGTATTGAAAGAAAGTCTTCACTCTAGGGAATTTTGTGACCTTCCCGTAGTGACCTAAAAAGGCAAAAGTCAGCTTGACCATGAAGTGGTTGTGTAAGTAGTGTGGGAGTGTGTGGCTTTGTGTTTTATAGGCTTAGTAATTTGCCTATCACATTTTAGCAGGTGTAGTAGCCATGCCTTTGGTTACCTCTAGGAAATGACTGGATTTCATTACTGGGGTAAGAACTTCATGGCGTTTTGGTGCAATACATTTTACTTAAATTTTTCAGAACTCTGATTTAAGTGTGGAGCAAGGTAAGTTTGTGTGCTTCTGTATACTTCTGGCTTTCAAGTTCTTTACAATCTAGGTCAACAGGTGAACTATAATTGCAATGTTCTTGTAACCCCAAAGCCTCCATATATTTTTCAGGTCACCATTAAGCACTTGCTTTCACTGCTTTGGAGTTTTGTGTGTGTAAGCGTTTCTTTATGCAAGAATAAATCTTTAGTAGAGGTGAAGGATAGAATGGAAAGGGAAACAGGTCAATATTGCAATGTTCTGTTTCAAGTGTGTAAATGGAAACAGCTGTCGCAACAGTGTACAGGTGTATCTATACTTTTGGAGAAGTTACGAATCTAAGAGCATACCAACTACTAATGGTGAGATATTATTAAAAATTATCACATGAGCTTTGTTAGCATTAGTATAGAGACTAGCTGAGCTGCAGTGAACAGAGCTTCCTGGAACATGCTTTTTTTTCCTCAAATTTTGTGCTTTGATAATTTTAAAAAAAAATTGCTTTAGTATTTGAAAGGTCTGAAAGTCTATGTTGGTAAACCTGGGTAGGAAATAAAAATTTGATAATACTCAGGGTTTCAGAAGTAAATTCAGCTGTCAAACTGTTGCTCATAATCTCACTGAAAAGTGATAACTCAACAAGTTCCTTTCAATAGGATGAAACTTGATCAGGTTATCAGAGATGGAAGGGGTTTCTTCCAGTTGAACATTGGTCAGGACATGTCCTGCAAGTCTAATTTCTGTGTTGATAAGCTGTGATGTCAGGTACACCCAAGCTTTTGTGTTGCATTGCTTCCTCCTGCAACTAGAGAAATTTTCTGGGCCTCCTTTTGAAACTTATTTTATCTCAGTTTTTCTTGATTTGTAGGAAAGCATTTCCTTTCCTGTTCAGTCACGTACATTCCATTTTTGACATTTTTCAGTATGTTTGTGACTCTTGCACAGCCGTGAAAATTAAAGGCTGCAAAATTCTTGCACTGTAAGTTTTATTCTGTTCAGAACAAAGGCTTCTGTCCTTCCAAAATGAAGACCAGAAACGTTGAAAAAAAAATCTATTTTAAGCTCAAATGGGGAAGTTGTGAAGTAAGAATATGTGTTGTTACTGATTCTTCAGTGATGGAGATGAAATATCTATAGCACAGGCTACTTAGGAACAAATCCTGGAAGGAAAACTTGGCTTTTTCTACCTGTTATCTGTCCAAAGCATGGAATCCGTGACCTAGGAAATGCTTTACTTTTTATAGCAAGGAACCTGTGAAGTTCAGTGCTTCAGATTTAATTTTTTTTCTTAATACCAATATTCTACTTACTTTGTAGGTGAAGGGTAAACTGTGCTGCAGTTGAGAGAGAGGGGGGAAAATAAAAATCAGAAGAACAGAAACAGGAGGGTAACTTTCATCAGAAAGATGAATGAATGAATAAATAGGTAACTCCTTCATGTAGGTTGCTTGTTACTTCATGCCTTATATAGTTCATAAAAGATGATAGTGGTCTGCATGGTTACAATTTTGCTCTGTACTAAAGATACAGAACACCATGGGAAGCTTTATGTCAGTTTCACAATCTGTGCAGTTCTGAAGTACTGGGGAAGTGTACAGAGAATTGTGAGACTCCGTTTTATAGAGCAACTAGCATTAAAAGTAGTTAATGATTTGATTTCCAATACATTGGATTAATTGAAGAATGGAGTAAAATTTTTCTTTCCTATGTTCTCTTGTGAGTCTCCTCTGAGTTGAAATTTTCTGTCTGTATATTCCACGGCATCAGTGATTTATTTTTTTTTCTTCGTATTTCCCATTCTTGAGAATAAACAAACTCACCTTTTCTAGGAGTCTTAAAGTAGAAAAAGAGAACAATACAGCTTTCAGCAGAGATTGCCTACTATTGTTTCCCTTATTCCCCTCCCATGGGAGCGGCATGACTCTACCTCTGTAAAACTGAGATGTGCATTTAAAATAAAATATTCTGTGAAGTAATTTCTGCCATCTAGGTTTCAGAAGAGTCTTTGATTGGGAAGGAGGTTGCCTTTTGCTTTTGTTACTTGTTTTCCTAAGTCTTCGTGAACGCAAGAAGTTGAAACTATCCATGTCTTAATGAGGGTGATCAAGCAAAGGATGTCATCTGAATTACTTGTTTTATTTGTGTTGCCTAGGGATAATTGCTGTGACTTTCCATTATTGTTTCTCAGTAGATGACAGGCTTACTAAGATCTAGTTTACTGTATTTCATCTGTGTTTCTTTTTACACAGTGTAGCTGTTTGCTGTTTACTGCTGCTATGCAGTATATCCCAAATCCTGGGAATACTTTTTTAAATGACTTGTTACGAGCGACTTTTTCATTTTCCTTTTCAAGCATACTCTTTAACTGGTATGACCTGGAAATATCTTACTAATGTATAGTTTCTTCAGTTTATGACAAAGGAGAAAGATGTAAATTGCTGTGATATTGGTAGTTCAGCTTTAATTGTGGTATATTTTCCCCTTTCACTTCAAGACTTTCATAATCTGAAGAGATCTGTATAAAGATTAGTTTTGATCCTATAGTCACAGTGTTTGTCAGTGAGCAGGGTTATTTTCATTTGATTGAAATTTCCTTTCTGTAAGCTAGTTGTCAATAAATTTACTGGTGAGAAGTATTTTATTTCAGCAGTAGTATGTTTTTCTTCTAAACCATGAGGAAAATCATGGGTTTGTGGGGATAATGTGGATCTTCCTATTTTTACATTTTAGATTTTGGCTTTCTGTATTCTTTAAGATATAACTCCTCTAACTTCTCTTTTTCAGTGCCAACTCTGAAACATTGTGTTAAGTTTGCCAGAGAAAAGTTCTTCAGTGCTGCTTTTACTCTTAAGTTTTACACCAGTTCTTTACTACTTCCATATGAGACAGCACAATGGAGCTTGGTTTTTTGGCACTGGAGGTCACACTTTCAAACTGAAAAGTGTTACTAGTGATCTGATGTTGCTCTTGCAGCAGCAACCCTTCTGATTTTTTTTTTAAATAATTCTATGATTTTTTTTCTTCTAGTCCATCTTTCTTCTGGAATCCTACCCTTACAGTTGTTGCTCTATGGCTTGTCAAGTGCAATGGTAAAGTAAAAATAATTTTAAGGGGCTGCTTTTTTGCTGTTCTGTTTGAAGAGTATGAGATTTGCAGGAGTAATTATCTCATTACGTATGATTTGTTCCCAAGTGAAGATGTGGGGGAAATTTCAAAAACTTTTCCACTCACAGTTTTTCTGCTGAACTTACAAGTTTTAGGAAGATTTAAGGTAAAGTAAGCTTCTCAGAGCTTTGCTACATGTGCTTTATTTTTCTGCTTTCATAGTATGAGCTGTATCTGTCAGAATCTTTCTGTTAACTGAAATTTTAATTAGGATATACTATATGGTAATGCATAGCTTACCTTTTGTTGGAATGAGCTGCCTTTTGCTTGGAAGTGTTAGTCTCTTGTGCTTGCCTCTAAAATGTTACCTCGAATGAAAGCTTTTGAACTTGAGGTTTGCATAAACTGATCAAAAAGTACCTGTGCACAAGTCGGTGTGATTGATGTTTGAAGCCTTGTAGGCTTATTTCTACAGAGATAACCTTTATTTTCTTTGTGAGGTTAAGATACAGTTCAATGAAAAGTTGCACTGGTGATCTTTTTTCCTTTGTCATGAGGTTAATGGTCATTAACAGCAACAATAAACAGGAGATTAAGTAATTGTCAGCCTTACTTCCTGGGTTTGTGTGGTACCTTTGTATGTCCCTGCCCCACCGTCCATACAGTGTTAAACAGGGTTTAAAAACGTGTTAGCTTTAGCTGTCATTCACGAGGGTCTTCCTTTCATGCAGATTTAATGTTACTTAGACCTGTAATAAAGGATTATGTCTGTTAGCGTGTGCTTGGATGGTGGTACTGAAGCAGCCTGGTTGCGCTGCAGCTCGCTACCAGCTGTTGACTCTGGCAGGGGACGCGTTGTCCACGCGCCGCTGGCTGTTCGTTTTGACACCTTCCCCTTCTATTTTTTTTATCAGCTCCTCCGGTTTTGAACATCGGCTTGGTACTTTTTGATCTCTGAGCACGTATTAGGTTTCACTTAACCTTTAGCAGCCAATGCTTCTAAATACAACACAGAGGAGCGGAACAGCCCACCCCGCCTCCTTGCTTGTACCTGCACAAAGCCTTTCTCTGTCCTGGTTAGGAATAAAGTTCAGCTGCGGTACAGGAATCTTCTTGGAGTGGCTCCGAAGGGAAGGAGAAATTGGGCTCCTACTACAACGGTTATGTATAACTGGAAAAGTAGGTCATTGTGGCAGGGAGTAGTCCAAACAGCTGCCCGGTTGCTGCAGCAACGACCTACTTTAGGCAACTATTCTTGTTGATTCATACTGAAATGTTCTTCTTACAAATGGTACAAGGAAATGATAGGGTTATGAGACCTGTAGCAATGAAAGCAGCAGACTTTGTAGGCTTCTGTGTTCACCACCCACTCTCCCCCTTCCTGCACCCCCCGCCCCGCCGTGGTCTTGCCCCCCCCCGATATTGGATGTATGGGAATTAAAGCAAATAAGGTTTGTTTTACTTCAGTTTGACCTCTAGTGGGAAACATCTCTTCTTGCTTGGAGGTTCTGTATATGAATAATACTTACCAATGGTGATTAAGTTTCCAGAGTTCAGAGCCTACAAATGCTCCCCTATCATTTTTGTCTATAGAAATAACTTTGGAGTTTAAACACAAAAATAATCTTCTTTCTTAGGAGTATCTCTTTTCTGGAATACTAACAATTTATCTTGGTATTCAACTGCTTGTTCTTTTAACTGCTTTGTCTCCAACAAAGTTTATCTACCTTCAGGTCATGGTCGTCTGCCCTTGTCCCCACCCTTTTTTTCCTTTCTTTTTTATTGTTATTATTTAAGTTGACAGTATTACTGTCTGCATCGTCTGTGATGCTATTAATTCTGGTCCTGGCACAAGCAAACTGGAAAAAATAAAGTTATCCTTTTGTGTAGGATGATGTTTTCCAGTTGTCTACCTTCATTCTTTCAACAGTCAAAGTAGTAAAGAAAATCTGTGACTGGTATTCAGGAGATGAATTTTGGTAATTTATTCCCAACTGCTGAAAGGAATGGGTAGACAGGGAAAACGAGGAAAATATAAATACAGTTGTTCTAACAAAGGTTTCATTCTTCATAAAATAGTTCTTCATCTAAACTACTATCACTTCTGCAGAGATGGTTATCACTTCTTAGTTATCAGAACGTTCCACTTAACTGTACTACGTAACTTTTTAAGCTTAATTTACTTCAAGTGGTGTACTTTCTGTTGGTCGTGACCTTCAGTATTGCAGTGAACTACTGCAGTTGTGGCAGATGAAGATAGCATGTTTATCTAGAGGTTATTTGGATTTTTTAATCTATTATGTCTTGAGCTGTATTTCAGTTTTGTTTACCAGGGCTTCACGTTACTGAGCTCCGTGCATCTTTTCGTCAGTTCTAGACTTGGAGATGGAAGGCCTCTGCAGCACAAGTGAACCATTACCTCCGTTTGGCTACTCGTGTGCTAAGAAAGTTTGAGACAAAGTGAAGTTTTTCTGGATTTATGCAGCTTAATAAACAAAGCTGTGTTTCAGTTTTTTGGGGGTTTTAATGTTTTGGGGTTTTTTAAATGTTTATTCTTTCTATGTGATTATTACTCAAAAACCTGAACACATTTTGTTCATGTTTATCTTGTATTCAGATATAAATGACTAATTCCATTTTTAAAAATTTGGCCTCTGACTCTTAAGAGTTGCAATGGGAAGTTAGGATAATGCTGAATGTCTGACTGCCATAAGGTGAACACCACTGAGATGAAATTCAGTCAGTTTTAATTAAGATTTTCAGGAATAGCTTCAGGGTTTTTTTCTGTTTTCCAACCCTCCTACCAATTTCTGTGCTTGCTAGTAGATTTCAGCTCTAACCTTAATTCTCTTCTATTAGTTTAATAGATTTTGCAGATATGGGAATCAGAGATGATGGAATTATACCTTAAGGACTTGCAATTTATACAGTGTAGTAATATATTCATTTTGCATGGTGTTTCATTTCTGGGAAACTTAAAACTGTGCAAAATCTTATTAGCAGTAATTATAACCTTAAAAATGCCACTTTAATGTAAGGAAAGCAAGAGTTTTATTAAAATAAATGAGGGACAGTATAGAATTTGTCCTTCAGAATCAGATTGCAAGAATGTATCTTGTTATAGTGCTCTCACTGTGCTTGCACTTCTGAAATGAGCTATAGCTATTCCTTTCTCATGGACAGCTTAGATTGCCAAAGATAATGTGGCTAAACTGTTTTATAAAGCAGGCCAGCTCTTGTTTAATTACATCAAGCCTTATGAGCTGCTCCTTTAGATATGAGAATAAAGAGTTTAAAATTTATTTAAATGTAAGCATGTCTGTACTCTGAAGTAACTTAGTTTTGTAATTTGCTTCTAGGTCCTATTTCTCTGGCTGTCCCCACTGCAAATACATTTGTTTGCTCTTGGGTTTTCCTTTATGGATCCAACAAGTTCCTCCCTGAAAAGAGCAAGCGTAAGGAATTAAAGTCAAATAATAAGGACTTTGATTTATTAGACTGGAATTAGAGGATTAGAGAAAAATAAATGCAAAGTATATGCATTAAAGAATGGAACACACTGGGAGAGAGATTTAGGAAGCTGTGAGCCCTGTTAGTCTGGTATCACTAGAAGGCTGACCTTTGTAACAAGTAATTTGAGATGCTTGTTGCTAGTTATATGGGAACAGTTTAGATGAATAATAGGTGCCCTTTGAATGTGAAATTAAGATCCAGATCTTTGCAGAAGCTAAATACAGTATTTGCTGTGACATATGGTTCACAAAATAGGAGCTAAATACAGAGTGCTGTTTGGGAGATTATGCATATCTTTTGAATAGGACAAAAAAAATGTGTTTCCTTCTTTTGGGGAATGCTAGCCTTGAAAAGGTAATTCAGTTGGAAAGAAATGAATGAGGAATGATATGTAAGGAAATGCTAGCTTTGTGTCCAATGCCAGCTAGGTTAGTTCAAATGAGTTTGTTGCTCTTATTAAAGCAGTAGTGCTTGCTGTAGTTGTTATTCTAGCCAGGCTTCATATGTGAAACGGTCTTGACTGCTTAGCTTCAAAGAAGATGCACACTCAAAAAAACTCAGCTTGGAGAGATTGAATGTTAAACATTACTTGCTCTCAATTATTGTTCAAAACCCTTTCTTTCATCCTTTTTCAAAGAGTTGCATTTGTTTCTTAAGAACTTTTTTTACAGGAATTACGATTATCTCAGCTATACGTGGGCTTGAGTGTATCTTGCCTTCTTCCTCCATCACGGCTCTGCTTTAGCTTGAAGATGACAACAGTAGTAAATATTAGAGGAAAAAAAGCCAAGTGACGCATTTCATGGTCTGTGTTTGGTTTTGGTTTTGCATGTGGATCAGCTCTTACTAAGTTATGAAAGACGCTGAAGTCCTGAATTGCACTCTAAAGGAGCTGTTTTTTCTCCACTGACTGTAGAGCAACCCTGCAGGAAGTTAGTTAGCTCCCACAGCCACTTCGCAGAAGTATCTAGAGTTGAATAATGTAAACTTTTTCCTGCTCTTGTGTATAAGCTTGAAGGACAATACCTCTATGAAATGTGTTATTATATACCTTTTGAGGATGTGGAAAGTGTATGCGATATTCGCTGAAACAGTGTAATGTAATAAGGCATGCCTCTGTGACCTTGATTTGGTAATAGGAAAATATTACTGTGGCTTGCTGCCAAAGGATGCTGTGGAGTGTACATAACACTTAAATCCTGTCTGAGCTTAATCTTCTTACAGTTTCGTAAGAATGTACTGCTTGCACTAAGACACATTGGTTGGCAACCAACAGGAAAATATACTGATAAAATATTAAATATTTGTATATAGCTATATCAGATTTGAGATACTTCTCAGTGTCTCATACTTCATTTCAGTATTAGATAAAATCTGTCTTATGATTCCTGTAGAACCTAGCACGAGGAATACATTTACCTAAATCATACTGGACTTTCATAATAACTGAACTGAACATATGGCAAAATAGCAGATATGTATGAAAGAAAGGCGCTCTCTCTCTCTTTCCCATGCAGATAAATAGCTGTTGCATAATTTACTAATACAATCAGGATCTAATGCTGTAAACTGTACTCATTCAAATAAAAACTGAGGTTTATGTCATACGATATGTAATACTCTATTAAATCCATCTCTACTAAACTCTGAAAGATGAAGAAGGAATATCAGATAGCAACGTTGGAAAAAAGAAATTGAATGGGAAAATAAAACTAGCAGATGTTAGGCTGCTTAAGATAATTCTGATAGACAAAGTCTGGGTGGTGATCAACTATCAATAACGACATGAGTCTCTTGTTTGACAGTGCTTTTCTTTCCCTGGAGAGATTGTCATCAGTGGCTTGGCATGAGGACTAGTGGGTAGGTAGAAGGTATTTGAAAAGATTGGTTAACAGAAGTTTGAATGGCTTGCTGGAAGTTGACCAGCCTTAGGTAAAAATATTAATTAAACTTAGGAATTAAACAAGTTTTAGCACTGTTCTTTTTCACTCAACTTTTTAAACTTCCTCAGAGCGAGGAAGCCTGGCTAGATTCCGTTCTTTTGTGTGGTACTGGCTCCTCCCTTGCCTAACGGTTAAACTCAGAATCTGGATCACTTCAGAGAAAAACCTGAAACTGAAGTTTCTTGATTCTTAATGGCTTAGCACCACCATTTTCAGATGTGAATGACACCTGAAAGAGAAGTCGTTGCATTGTAAGTCCCCTCAATTCCCAACAACTGTCCTCGTTTCATACTGGTAAGGATGGTTCTGTGTGATTACAGTTTCTGGATGTTTGTTACTCCTGAAAATAATCCCAAACAAGACTTAATGGAAGCCTTAAACAGTGTGTCTATAAGTATCCTTCTTGCAAGTTTCCTCCTAAATAAAAATGCTGCCTTTTTAACAGACTGTTCCTGACTCCTTCCCGGGAGAAAGTATTTAGTCACGTTAGTACTGCAGAGCCAGGAAGGCTGCGTGGTGTAGTACTTAGTTTTTTTCATTTTGTTAATGGTTAACTGGGTTAACAATTAGTGATTTAACTTTTTGAATTTCTGCCTTGATGGTACCGGTTTATTTCAGTTGCATGGTAGCTAAAAGTGTGATCTGTATTATGCCAACCAGTTTCTGGCAGTTGCTCTTAAGATGCACGGGGGCAGAGCACTTAGTTTAGATTTTGGACCCAAAGCAGGCTTTGCATGATTTGCAGCAGGGAAGATTGTGGAGTTTCTTAGAGTAAACAGCTAAGATTTTATGTCTTTTAAAGAATGTGGTCTTCAGCAGCTTTCATGAAAATTCTGGATATCGTAATTAGATGACCCTGAGCAAAATGTGTGTAATGCCCTCTGAGAATGTTACTTGAAGATGGGTATGCTTTGCTTTGGCATCTTCCCTGTGTTACAATAAATAAGTCTTTTCTGCTTCCCTCCATCACTTCAGTCATGCATACACCTCACAGAGTTTGCTACTGTGAAATTAATGGTGAACTTTTCCTTCCTCTGATTTGTCCAAGGGAAGTTGAAGACCAGGTGCAGAAACATGGGCTGATGCTCTAATCTGATCATTAAAAAAGGCGCACAGATTTTTTTTCAAGTCACATCGTGTGGTTTTTACATTTGTTCCCATTGACTGTTAGGTTGAGAGAAAAAATTGTTTTAGGTGGCAGACTGAGAATGTTACGTTAGGGAGAGACTTAAATAGCTCCTAACTGCCATACTTGGGTGTAAAGTATAATAGAGTTCAAGCCTAGTAGCTTTTTCTTTATAGCTGCTATGAAGAAACTTTGCCTCAAAAACTCATATACAGAGTAGAAATTACTTTTTCTGAGATGGAGGTTTGATATTTGGTTTCAGTCCACAGACTAGTTTACCATTCATTTTCAGTTGTGTTATACAGTGAAAGGAACATGTTTGTGAGCATTTTGGTGTCTCTCTTCGGAGAGAAAGATCAGATAATTTTTGCCTTGTCTGTCCTAGATTGCTGCTCTTAAAATTATGCTTAAATGTCTGCACTGAGCAAAACACCTGCATGTTCCTGTGCTGCAGCAAGTGCCCTTGCATGGTGTTAGGGTAATTTAGAACTATTTGCACTTGCAAACAAGTGTTACCAGTCAAAATTATACCTTGACAAACTAAAACCCACTTCTCTTCAGATCCTGTAATAAGTCACTCTGACAGCGTGTTGAATGCTGAGAGTTATTATTTTATTATTTTTCTGTTAGTAGGCTTAATATGTGTGGGGGTGTGCATGTTGTGGATGTATTACTCCTGCCTGACATAGATGTGTATGTTATAGATGAAATGTTAATTTGTTAGAACAGGAGATAAATGCAATTACAATGCCATGCCAAAATTAGAGAAAGTGCAGGAATTAGAAGTTGTCAGAGGGAGTTGGTATAATTAAAACTATTCCTTTCACGTAGACCTATTCACACAGGCATCTGTTAACATGTTAGATGAATGCAGAAGTTCTGAAAGGTAGAGTTTTCCTTCCTTAAATTCACAGTAATTTCTATCTGGATATACCTAAAGCTAGCTGTTAATTAGCATGCATTTAAGCACAGTAAAGATGCTGTGCTGCTTCTGCAAGTTTTAAAGGTACTCATGAGAAAAAGAGGAGGTGAAAACTTTGGTTATGCCAAGTAGTTGATCCAACTGTTAAGTTTCTTGGTAGGAGTTGTATCAAAAAGCAATTATTTAAGAAGGTTCACTTTTAATTGAGCAAGGCTTATTGCAGGAGGAATTGGACTAGATGACCTTTAAAGGTCCCTTCCAACCCAAACTATTCTGTGATTCTGTAAATGTGTGTAAAGGCTTTTATGTTAGGCAAATTTTATTAACGCTTTAATGAGAAAAAGCCTTTAGATGTGGTATAGCATAAATGTAGTTGGTGAAAACAAGACAGATGATTAATTATCTGCAGCACATTTTGTTAAAACACATTTGGTCCAACCCAAAGATTAAATGGGCTTAATCAACAGCACCCTTATTCTGAGTAACCACTCAGAAACTGAATCTGTGTTCTGAAAGTCAAGAGCGCTATTTTTCTTGCACTGCTGTTACTTTAGATATCATGAGGTCGCTGGAATTTAATTTGGTCTATCATTTTTGAACAATGTGCTTTCAGTGAGTCTTGCAGCACAAGAGGTGCTTTGGCTGTTTTTCTTTTGTTCCGGTTTTGTTCAGGTAGAGGGAGAGTGTGTGTGTGTGTGCGCGCGTGTGCTTGTCCCAGCCGCTCTCCTGCTCCCTTTCTGCATATATTTAACAATTTGAGTCTACACCATTATTTTTGTTAAATACATGAAAGAGAGATTGAAATGCTGGAGCGTGGTAAG
The DNA here is from genome assembly GCA_013398225.1 of Steatornis caripensis. Lineage (NCBI taxonomy): Eukaryota > Metazoa > Chordata > Aves > Caprimulgiformes > Steatornithidae > Steatornis > Steatornis caripensis. The sequence continues at coordinate 89,689 of VZSC01009165.1, read as the reverse complement.
AGGTAGTCGAGAGGGATAACAGAGGGGATTTGGGGAACCAAGAAAACAGAGATTAAAGAGTATTAAGGGCAAGTTTAGGGATCTTGAATGTGAATTGGGAGACTGGGTCAGAGCATGTAATCTTCTTGAATAGGATTTTGTGCCAATCCTGACTGGAAGTTGTATGTTGTGGTCAGTCAGGTAGGAAGAAAAGAGATTGAGAAAATAGAGGGAACTGAAATGCAAATAGGAAAAAAATTAAGTTTCCTGAAAGACAGATTTTTAGTTTGAATAGTTATGAGCATTTTATGTCACCAGTTTCTCTTCATACCCTTTCCCTATATTCCGTGATACAAAGTTTAAAAAACAAAACAAAAAACCCACCACAATAACAGAGCCCTGTCAAACCCAACCACGAAAAAAAACCCCGTTCCTGGAATGTTCCAAGGGTACCCGGGACACTATTGCAGTTTGTCTTCATACGAATTTGTGAAATATATGTGAATGCACATGCTCCTTCAAAGCACAATTCCCATGGATAAGATTAATGATAAGGTCTGTCATTCCATGTTTCAAAAAAATGATAAAATGAAGCTCTGCTTTTCAGAGTCCAACTGGAAGTGACTTTGGCCTGGGAACGTGGGGCCCGAGTTCTCTCTGATAGAAGCGTATGTGATTCTTAAAGTGACTCCTGTGTGGTTTCTAACTAAATGAGTACGCAGAAGTTGCTTTTGCTTTTCTTATTTCAGGGTCTTGTTACCCCAGAGTTTTTTTCAAAGCAAAATTTAGTAATGTGAGAGAATAAGGCATTTTTGGTTCGTTCCAGTCATACAACATATAAGCACAGTTGCCAGCCAAGAAGCTGTAGTATTCTTATACGCTGATTCCTCTTGGACTTGCCCACCGTTACCCTTTCAGGTCGAGTGAGCCACACATTTTAGGCATTTAATAGCAGCTAGGGAGTTTTCCCCCTCTGACTTGTTTTTGGGATTTGGTGGTTTTTTCCATGTTAAGTTGTAAGCAATGTGTGTTAGGTAGGCAACACTTATATATTGCTAAATCTCTAGAAAACGTAAAAAAGGTTAGGTGTACAACAGTTGCGTATGCTATAACCCTCCTAGAAGATGTAATATTTTCATTGTAATAAGTTGTTATTCAGGATTCATTCTTAAAAACCTAGGTGTTTTATGAACTCCTGATTTTAGTATTCCTGATTGCTCGGTGCCTTTGTCTTTGTAGTGCTCTGGGCACTTGCAGCGGCGCAGCCTGCCGTTGCCTGGTAGCTGGGCACCTTGTCACCCAGGCTGCGGGCGCAGCATCTCCAGGCCTGTGTGGCACTGCTTGCCCTGCCTTGGCCTCCAGTGGTTGTGTGCTCCTGTGGTGTTATCCTCATGGCCTTGCACGTGTCATTACAGCAGGCTCTCTGAGGAATAATGGCCTGCAGTGTGGGAATCTCCTTTTTTTTTTTTTTTCCACTTTTTCCCCCTGCAGCTTTGGGTGTAGCTTTTGGTTTATGGCAGGGGATCCAATAAAGTGCATGCACAAAGGTTAGTGACCGGCGGGCTCTGACTCAGCAGCTGCCCTGATTAACCTGTGCTTTGGTGAGTGCCAACAGCATTGTGAGTAAGAACAGATGACGGGGCTTGAGCAGCTCCTGATGAAAACGATACTGTTGCTACAAGGAAAACTATTGTGGCAGAGCCACTTGCTACGCTGGAGAGGAGCCCAGGGGAAGGGCACTCATCTAGGGACCCCCAGCATCTCTCTTTCTTTGACTGCCCACAAGGGAGAGTTTCCATTTTCCCTCTCATTCCTTTGTTTTTATTTCTTCCCCCAAACAACTTTCACCAGGAGTTATTTTTAGTTACTGAACCCACTAATAAATCTTTGCACGTGCAAACCTGTCTCAACATCCTTTGTGCAACTACCTGTTCCTCTTGAAGACTTGCAGATTTGCGGTACCCCATTCCTCTCCTTGCCTTTTTTTTGTCCTTGTTTGCTGATTTGCTTATTAAATAATTCAGGTGAGGTTACAGCCAAGGTGCATGGAACTGTTTGTTATATACAGGGCTATTTTTACAAATGAAGGCCAAAGGGATGGTTATGACTATGTAGTCCTCTGGTATGCTGTTTTTAGTAACAGTTCAGGCTACTGTGTTGTAAGAAGGACTTGGATTAAGTTTAGTAGCAGTATGCCAACAGCTCATTGTCTGTTTGTTTGGTTTTTTCCCTGTGGTGTGCTTTTTTCTTTAGAGTGACAAGATACTTCTAGTTTTAGTTAAGACTTGAGTGTGTTTTAGTCCATTCCAGAGTTGAATGGGGTTGAGGTGAAAACTTGAACGACGGTGCAGTTTGGTTTTCTGAATTATGTATCATTGAATATATTATATTGAATTCCTGTAAACTAAGTGCAATTAGGATGTGAACATGCATGCATCATCCAAATACACACCAAATATAGTTCCCTTTTTTCTATGGTAAAATGGTCTGGTATGCTTCAGAAAATAAATTTTACTTTGCAATTCCTTGCAGATTCCTGCTTCAGTGTCTTGAGGATCTTGATGCCAATCTACGGAAACTGAATTCACGTTTGTTTGTTATTCGCGGGCAGCCAGCAGATGTTTTCCCCAGACTTTTTAAGGTAAATGCTACCTTGCAGTTCTTGTTTCTTTCCATAAATATGACTGGCAAACTAATTTCAACTAGGGATGTTTCTTGTACTGTATACTCAAGTGCAAATTGTTATCCATGCAAATACTTAACAGTATCCTTGAAGTTTCTCTTTAAGGTTGCTTTTTTCAGATTTGAGATTTTCCCCTCTAATGTGCATATCACCAGCTGAACTGAGTTGCTCTTAGACTTTACAGTTTTTCGTTTCTTTCTTTCTTTCCAGAAATTAAACTGATTTCTAACGATTTGCTAAGTGTAGGTGCTGTATAAATTTTCCTTTCCAGATTCCCTTTTAAATACTGAAATATAATTCTGTGCACATGGTTCCAAGTTCAAAGCCTGTAAAAGCAATGTTTTATTTAGGCCAAATATCTGCTGTGGTTGCTTTTTGGCCATGAAAAGTGGTCTAATAAGCTTTTTGCTGGTAGTAGGCTTGGTAAAAGCGTAGTGCAGGTAAAAAGCAATTTCTAGTCAAAGAAGTTTAAGGCTTTTGTGGGAAAGGAACTTATTACTGAACAAATTAAGACTGTGAGGGATTGTTACTGGTATTTGTTTTTAATGGGTAATAGTGTATTTAAGGTAACAATATTATAATAGGACAGTAAAAATGAACACTTTGCAGATTTGTTTTAAAAATTTTTATGGAATGATTGATTGAGGTGACTGAGATGAGCAAGACTGTGGGGAAAAATAAGTAAATACCTCTTTTTCCAAAGAGATCATCTGTTCAAGATTTTCATTCCCAAGTCTTCAATGCTAAACTGAAAACTGAACCAAAACTCACATTTCAGTCTTCATTCTTGTGCTTTAGTTGTGAAATGCTAACTGGATGATACTCTGACTGGTCTTTTCTTGATTTCTCCTCAGTGAAGAATTTCCTGCCAGGGGTATTGTGGCATTAGTTACTGCTTGTGACCCCCCAGATAGTCAAGCTTGTTATATACGCCTGTCAAATTTGGTTTGATTACATTTAAATAGGGGTAGAGATCTTGCTGTTGTGTGTGTTGCATTTGGATTTGAACGACCCATGACAAGTTTTCCTGAATACTTTAGTGGCTACTTTGACAACTGTTCTTTCAGATCTTGCTACTAGGCTGATGTTTCTATGTCTAACAGCACTGGAGTGCCACATTTTCAGGATATTAATTTTAGTAGGTAATAACTTGTCATATAGATAGTGTACAGCAATCAAAAAACATTCGCATCTGTCTACATCTTCTGGTTCTTCAAATTACCAGAAAGTATCTTTATAATATATTTGTTCACTTGAGGGGCTTTTCAGGACATCCTCTGTCCTCAAGCAAATAAGAGGCATTGTTGAAGCTCTTGAGACTTCTTCAACATTTGGCTGAAAACTACCTGGAACATGCATCTTTCTCGTATCGCTAGCTCACAGCCTCTATTGCCAGATCAGTAGCTGTATGTCAGGCACTTCCAGTGCAGTGAAGGGCATATAACACTGAGCCAAGCTTTTCAGATCATCCTCATTAAATGTCTTAATGGTGAGCGAATATTCTGACCCTGAAGAACACATGCAGGTGTTTTTTTGGCTGGGAGAACGTAACTTTAAATAATAGTAGGAGATAGTGGAACTTCCGCAGAGCCTTATGTCAGGAGCCGTATCACAGATGCCAGCATTGTGAATTTCCTGGGGATGAATGTTTCGCAGCTGTTTCTTGGTAGGACTCTCCTTTTCACAGGCTGAAGGAAAATTCTTTTAAAACGCAGAGCACTGATCTGTCTTTATCCTTGCAGAAGGCCTCAAGGACCATTAGGCTCTTTCATTCACATATGTGTGTGTGTATATATGTGTGTGTATATATATATGTATATATGTATGTGTGTATATATATATATGACTGTTTTGCTTTCCTCTTTGCAGTCCTTCAGAGCGAGTTCGCTTCTCTTAAGACACTGAATTCAGTGTCACGTGTTTTCAGCAGTACTAGCTAACAGTTGTGCCTGTAGCAGTGGTAGGCTGTCATCCTCTGGAGTAGTGCATAGAGACAGAACATTTTTACCAGTGGACTTTGCAGGTCTTCGCAAAACTCTTTTACTTTTTTTGTTTGGGGTGTTGTTTTTGTTCTTTTTTTCAAATAACTTGAGGATGATGGTTCCATCTGACTGCAGAGATGCAATTTTCACTAGTAGCAGGAACACACTTGGCACCTGTTGGTTAACTTGAACCAGTCACATTTTCACAGAATCGTAGGGGTTGGAAGGGCATTCTGGAGATCCCCCAGTCCGACCCCCCTGCTAAAGCAGGTGCCCCCAGAGCAGGTTGCACACGATGGCATCCAGGCGGGTTTTGAATATCTCCAGAGAAGGAGACTCTACAGCCTCCCTGGGCAGCCTGTGCCAGGGCTCTGTCACCCTCACAGTAAAGAAGTTCTTCCTCATGTTCAGG
>VZSC01009165.1:67208-78554 GCA_013398225.1 Steatornis caripensis | reverse complement strand
TTTTTTTTTTTTTTTTTTTTTTAGGCTTGGGTAGCAAACTTTGAAAGACCACGAATGAATGCAAATTCCCTTCTGGCAAGCCCTACAGGGCTTAGTCCCTACCTCCGCTTTGGCTGTTTGTCTTGTCGTCTCTTCTATTTCAAGTTAACAGATCTGTACAAAAAGGTATGATTTCTACATAGTCAGGTAAGCATTCTTAGATGCCATGATTTTTCCTTGCTTCTCCTAATAAAATGTTTTCCTTTACTGGTGATCTTCAGGTGAAAAAGAACAGCTCCCCTCCCCTCTCCCTCTATGGCCAGCTGTTATGGCGTGAATTTTTCTACACAGCGGCAACTAACAATCCACGGTTTGATAAAATGGAGGGGAATCCTATCTGTGTTCAGATTCCATGGGATAAGAATCCTGAGGCTTTGGCTAAGTGGGCAGAAGGCAGGACAGGTTTTCCTTGGATTGATGCAATTATGACACAGCTTCGTCAAGAAGGTTGGATTCACCATTTAGCCCGGCATGCTGTGGCATGCTTTTTGACTCGAGGTGACCTCTGGATTAGCTGGGAAGAAGGAATGAAGGTATTGTTTCTTATTCTTGAATTTCGTAAAGTGCCTGTTAAAGTTTCAGATAGTCATTCTAGAATTGTTGTTACTGTGTGGTTTAAGTTGAATTTTAGACCTTAAACTGTGGCCAAAATTAAATTGGTTCTGATAAACCAGTGGTGCTGAACTTTTGCCTGTTGAGTGCCTCCTTTTATTGGAATGCTAGAGTGTTTCTTGCAGTCAGAATAGGTCTGCAATTCTTTTAAATTTGAGATTTCTTCCTAAATCTTGGCAAATAAACATGGATTACTCTTGTAATTGAAATTTTTTTCCAGTCATACTCTGTGAACAGTTTCTGTTCACATCTCATGTCTGCTTCCCTGCGAAGGGAAAGCACCACAGGAATTAAAGGGAGAAAAACTAAAAGCTGAGAATGTCCTTTCAGCAACTTCTGTCCTTTCACTCAGTGGTAGAAGTGTGAGGATAGGCAACATGATTTGGCTGGAGTTTCAGTGCAATTAATTTCTATGCAAGTATCCAAGAGATGCTGAAGTTCAAATTACAAATGTCAGTCTTTGGAAGAAAAGACTGGAATAATTTAATCTCAGTTTTGACTCAGCTTTATGTTTTTAGAAGGGTAGTGCATCTTTTACTGAGCAATGATAATCAATTAAAAATAGTTTTTTATTTTTGAAATCTAAAAAATTTACCTACCATCAGGATTCTGATCTCATATTTATATATGCAGATAATCTTACAAAATTTCACCTTTCTCAACAAATCAGTTGTAAGCAAACACCTTTCATTTGAAAAAAAAAAAAACTTGGTTATACAACAACATAAGCTGCTTTAGGAATTTTTCTTTTGCAGTTCATAGATAAAGACATTGAAGATGCACATGCATAGGTAACTCAGGCAAACAATGAAGCTGTATGTTACAGATAAATGCCAACTTGTTCTTACTTTTGAAATAATACAGGTATGTGGAGGGCCCAGACTCGTGCAGTGGAAGGACACTTAATTCATATGTCCGTAGCTAGCAAAAGTTAATCTGGCATTCCATGGTGATGTTCTTTCCAAAGTCTTATTACATGGCAGCATCTAGTGGTACACTTGTGTGCTAACATGTAATGTTCTTCTAAAGATCTTGTTACATTATTGGTTACTTCCTATTTACATTTTTTTAAAATGACTTAAGATAAATCTTATTTTTTCAAAGCAAACTTTTTTCCAAATAGTTGCAGATATTTAGACAAAGATACTTTTGTAACGTGTTCGTTGTATACTGTAGAATGGATGCCTTATTGAATATATGTAGAGAGAGATATATCCCTGTTTAATGGTATTACCTTATTTAGACTTTATATTGGAATAATATTAGTTAAAATCAGGTGGCAATAGTAAGATGTTAAGTTTTAGTGTCTTAGCGTGAATAAAGATGATGGTTTATTCAGAACATTTGGAAACAATGCAAGTGTGAAAGGAAAATCAGAACTTGCGAAAATACGTATTAAACAAGCATCTGTTTTGAAAACTACTTCTCAGTGCACTCTTTTTATAAAAGGTACTTGAATCTTCTCCTTCAAAGAATAAGGCTTCTCTTTATTTCTTGTTAGCCTGTATTGCTAGTGATCTGAGCAGAGAAACTTAATTTTTATACAAGTTAGTATTGTCTGTGTTAAATTTAAAAATAATCAGTGCTGGAAACATGAGTGTTTCACAACTATTGAGCTCTAGATTTAAAGTAAAACCCTTATAAATCTTCAACTTCCTCCTGGGTTATTTTAAATATAATGGAGGTAGCAATTGCCAGAGAAGACTTTTCTTGTCTTTGGATCAAAGAGTTCGTTGTCTGTCCCACTATTCTTCAGCATACTTGATGGTTCATATTCCTCCAGGAATTTAAGTGTGCATTTTCAAAACTGTAACTTAACTAGATTAACTGTTGGCCTTCAAGAGCACAACTTCTGAATGTTTGTGCTACACTGAAACTCTTGAGTTCTGCTCTTGCGACTCCTCACATAGTGGAAGGTGCTGTGCAAGTTGAGATATTCACACTAACAATTTGAGTTTGAAACGTGCTTTGTATGTTCCCTTTTCTGGAAGTTTGCAAAGCTTACTCACTTGTAATGTGATAAAAGAACTCTTCTGAAATCAACAAATGCCACTTGCAAGTGGTCAGGCTCCAGCCATCCTTTGAGGATTTATTTTTTTAAGGATGTGTTTGTGCAAGAATGTGTAATTTTTTGGTTGTAGCTTTCTGAAGTGTCTACCAGGTTTCTTGCAGGGTAAAAGCCAAACAGGCATCACACTCTTGTTGTTGAGTTTGGCATTGGTATTTGCAGTTGCATATTGAGCATTCTGTGAATGCTGCCAGGTAAGAAAGTGTGTTGCTACGTTGAAGAGCTGTGTTTCCTCTGCTGAAATCAAGAACTCGGAACAATTCCTGAAAAAGTAGGTGTCTCGAAGGTGTACCATGTTCAGACTAACTTGTTGCTCTCATTTCTTAAGGTCTTTGAAGAGCTCTTACTTGATGCAGATTGGAGCGTGAATGCTGGCAGCTGGATGTGGCTATCCTGTAGTTCCTTCTTTCAGCAGTTTTTTCACTGCTACTGTCCAGTGGGCTTTGGCAGAAGAACTGACCCAAATGGGGATTATATCAGGTAACTCACAATCCAAAATTTGCAGTGATTCATGAGTGTTGCTTAAACTGTCAAGTGGCTTTATACTTAAAATGACCTTTTTTCTGTTTTAAGACGTTATTTACCAGTACTTAGAGGTTTCCCTGCAAAATACATCTATGATCCTTGGAATGCCCCAGAGAGCGTCCAGAAGGCTGCAAAATGTGTTATAGGAGTTAATTATCCCAAACCAATGGTAAATCATGCAGAGGCAAGCCGTCTGAATATTGAGAGGATGAAACAAATCTACCAGCAGCTTTCACGATACAGAGGACTGGGTATGGCTGTAGGCTGTCGGCTTTATTTATTTTAAAACTTCTCTCACCTTCTGGCAATTAATAATTTTGTCCCATAGCAGTGGTAATCAGGTGTGAGTTCACTGTTGTGACCAGGGTTGTGTATCCAAATAAATGAAAATATTACATGTAACCAAGAAAGACAAGAAAGAGTTTGAGTGGAGTGCCTCTTTTCAGATGCTGCCCAGAATTTTTTTCTGTGGGTCTTTGGAAGTTTTTTGGTTGAACTGGGTCTTCTATGTGTTCTGATACTCTTGTACAGATAGGTTTTAATACCAGTGATTAGGAAACTAATGTGGTTCATAACTTCAGCCATACTGTGGTTGCATTTGCAAATCCTGTTGCTCAGATAGACCAGTGCAACCTCTGGTAGCATTCTCCCTAGTTAGGAAAGACTGTCCCCTTTGCTCCCAGAGTAAACCACATGTGCCTGTATTGCTCAGGAAAGTGTAAGCAGTCAGTATGTTCAGATACTGGATATTGAATCAGGATGTGTTGCACTTCAACGCAACATAGCAAATACATGTAACTAATGAATATTTGAAGAGTTATGCAGAATGTTATGTAGAAAATGCCTGTTAATAATTGTGAACTAAAATTACTTGGCGAGATCCCAGGAGTAGGCAAGATAAAGAGATGTTCTCCTTTTGTTAAGGTAAACCGCTCAGGGTGAGGGTGGAGAATTGGCTGTCCTGAGGGGAAAAAAGCATGCTATGCTTAATCTTCTTTTTTTCCTCTGTCTTTCTTTATGGCTATATGTTTTATTTTGTTGCTTAGGTCTTCTTGCAACAGTGCCTTCTAATCCAAACGGAAATGGAAATGGTGGCCTAATGGGCTATTCACCAGGGGAAAGCATTTCTGGATGTGGTAGTACAGGAGGTCAGTCAAATTCTTTCAATATGTAGAATCCTTGGACCTGAACTGCACAGACTTCTTTCAGAATACCCATTTTCACAAGACAGTTTTCAGTGCAAGTCAGAAACATTTTCATATTTATTTGCTAAGTTTGGTAGTATTTGTATATAGGCATCTTTAATTTCAAACATGTAAGAATTTTTTTAAGCTTTTTTCCCCCCTGAAAACTACTTATTAACACATATCAAACAGTTTGATTTCAGAAGCATTTGAATGTGATTTTCTTCTAGAAGCCTACAAGCATCCTGATATTTGTAATAAGGACTGATTTGTGAATTTTCACATTAATACTGTTAATTTGTAAAGTTTTCTAACGCTAGCATTAGATTGCTTACTGGAATGTAATTCTGCCATAATGTCAACAACAATATGGTGGACAGTGTCTGAAATAACTTAATACAGAATTTATCATACAGTTTTGATGAAAATTAGTTTAGACTATTAATATTCTTATTGTAACATACAAAACCTGGCATTAACTAGTTACTAAGAAAAAAAAAAGGACAGTATTAACGTTGTATAAATCCATGGTGCATCAACATCTTGAATACTGTGTACACCTTGGGACTCCTTGTTGCAAAAGGATACAGCAGAACTGGAAATCTACTGGTTTTATTTTCTCCTTAGGCTTTAGTCAAGGTTAGAAGCGGATTGTGGAGGAAAATGGACCTTATTATTCTCAGCCAGTACAGTTCCTCTCAAAGAATTACAGTGTAGGCTCTGTAAAGCTGTGTGCTTGAGTTTTATTTCTCCTAAGTTCAGAGATTTAGAAGACAGGAAGAGCTTAGTTAAAAAAATTAACATTATGTGCACTCTTTCTCCTTAAAATGTATACCTATATGCTTAAATGTATGCATGTACTTACAGTTTTCACATCAGAAATATATCAGTTTGTAGGAGGTTACTGTGTATTCACCTGAATTTGCAAGTGTGAATTTGGAAAGATGAAAGCATTAGAGCTTTGGACTTGTTCTCAGGTGGTTTGGGGTGGGAGGGTGGGGGAAACGCACGATCAAAGTCTACCTCTTGAAGGGGGGGAGAACCAATTTAAATTCCAGAACTGTAGTTATATCTTATGTTTAAGTCTTTTTCCTGCCTCTCCAGGAGCTCACCTGGGAAGTGGTGATGGTCATACGGTTGTTCAGCCATATGCCCTGGGAGACTCTCATACAGGAGCAAGTGGAATTCAGCAGCAAGGTATTATGGCAGTGCCTGTCTGTAGCGGATCTCCAAATCCTTGCAACTATGGAAAAACAGACAAAACATCAAAGTAACATGGATAAATTTTGGTGGCAGCTGATGTCTACAACTTGAACTGGCCTTGTTTCTGTTCTTGAAACGTAAAAATTATTTCTCAGAGTGAACTTGCTTGTCTTGTCACTTTTTATCTCTAAACGCTCATCTAGAACAATAATTGTATGTTTTGAGTGGGAGGGCATCACAAGTGTGACTAAACAAAAATTAATAAACATCCTAGGTTACTTTAAATGAAAGATACTGAAAGAAAGAAGTTCACTGTGTCCTTGATAGCAAAATGTGCATGTTATCTTTTCCCTGATTTCTCTACCACTTTCCATATATAATACATTTCCACAGTTTTGTGTGGATATTCTCATACTGTGGAGGCAAATTTCTGTTACTTTAACTATACAGAAACTTAAGCTGTGGTTTGTGATAGATCAAAGTTGTAATCAAATTTAGCACAACTGTTTCTTTGCAGTCTTAACAGAGATTGTGTGTTTACTGATCATGAAATACTATAATCCGTGTTTTGTTTAAGCATCCAGAGCATAACCAGAACACCACAACTGTTCACAATAAGGAACCCTGTAACTGCTTTTGCTAATTTGCGCTATTTACACAGAGCGCTCAGTGTCAAGGTTGCCAGTCAGTAGTTTATATGAACCAGAAAATAGCTTGCATCTTTCTTTAAGTTACTTGCATTTTTTTTTGTTCCACAGCTTAGTTACGCTAAGGATTCACTAGTACTGCTACAACAGAATAATAAAAGGGATGAGAAGACTTGGCAGAACAAATGTTAAAATTTATAAGAACTTAGAATGAAAATGTTTGGATATATAAACACTCTGCTTGTTGCAAATATAATGCATAAATATATATGCACTTAATATTGTGCATATATATTTAACAGCTGTAGACTGCCATGAGGCTTGGGGGGTTTTTTTGCCTAAGAACTCTTCTGCATTCAGGATGGTTTCTGGCAGATTTTTATTGATGATGGAAAATAAATCAATTGGCTCCTTTTTGCTGTTGGAAAGAATGTAACTGTACACTTGCTTGCAGTTCTAAATTTTATTTATTATAATAAATATCTACTGTATCTGAACAGGTTACTGTCAAGCAAGTAGTATCTTACACTATGCTCATGGAGACAATCAGCAATCACACTTATTGCAAGCAGGTAATTTAAAGAACAAGAAAACCACCGAAACGCTTTTCCTGAATATATAAAGCTGCAATAGAGTCTTAATGTAAATACTGGTTTTAAATTATCAGGAAGAACAGCCCTTGGTACTGGCATTAGTGCAGGGAAACGGCCAAATCCAGAAGACGACACTCAGAACGTTGGACCAAAAGTCCAGCGACAGAGCACAAATTAAACTGGTAAGATCTGAGATACCTTAAAGTTATCCTGCTAATGAATAAATTCCTGTACAGATTTTGTGTCTATGATAACATTCATATTGCTGCAATGCAAAGGAGTCTAAATTACTGCTGTAAATATTTCAGTTCCAGGTACTGTACAAACAATCAATACAAAATCCGGGCTCTAGAGAGTTTATGAAGTATGAGATAGGAAGTAGTTACAAAAATACAACCAGAACAAAGATTATGAGACACAGATTGAGGTGTTAATGAAAGAGAGATGGATAAACTGTGGTTTCACATGCATTAACAGAGCCGCTTATGTGGTTTCAGTTACTCTCTGCTCCCGCATCTCACCTGAAGTGTGCCACCAGCACTGTTTGTGTGAATGTACGGTAACCTGAATTGGAGGCGTAACACAACTTGAAAGNTGGGAAGTGGTGATGGTCATACGGTTGTTCAGCCATATGCCCTGGGAGACTCTCATACAGGAGCAAGTGGAATTCAGCAGCAAGGTATTATGGCAGTGCCTGTCTGTAGCGGATCTCCAAATCCTTGCAACTATGGAAAAACAGACAAAACATCAAAGTAACATGGATAAATTTTGGTGGCAGCTGATGTCTACAACTTGAACTGGCCTTGTTTCTGTTCTTGAAACGTAAAAATTATTTCTCAGAGTGAACTTGCTTGTCTTGTCACTTTTTATCTCTAAACGCTCATCTAGAACAATAATTGTATGTTTTGAGTGGGAGGGCATCACAAGTGTGACTAAACAAAAATTAATAAACATCCTAGGTTACTTTAAATGAAAGATACTGAAAGAAAGAAGTTCACTGTGTCCTTGATAGCAAAATGTGCATGTTATCTTTTCCCTGATTTCTCTACCACTTTCCATATATAATACATTTCCACAGTTTTGTGTGGATATTCTCATACTGTGGAGGCAAATTTCTGTTACTTTAACTATACAGAAACTTAAGCTGTGGTTTGTGATAGATCAAAGTTGTAATCAAATTTAGCACAACTGTTTCTTTGCAGTCTTAACAGAGATTGTGTGTTTACTGATCATGAAATACTATAATCCGTGTTTTGTTTAAGCATCCAGAGCATAACCAGAACACCACAACTGTTCACAATAAGGAACCCTGTAACTGCTTTTGCTAATTTGCGCTATTTACACAGAGCGCTCAGTGTCAAGGTTGCCAGTCAGTAGTTTATATGAACCAGAAAATAGCTTGCATCTTTCTTTAAGTTACTTGCATTTTTTTTTGTTCCACAGCTTAGTTACGCTAAGGATTCACTAGTACTGCTACAACAGAATAATAAAAGGGATGAGAAGACTTGGCAGAACAAATGTTAAAATTTATAAGAACTTAGAATGAAAATGTTTGGATATATAAACACTCTGCTTGTTGCAAATATAATGCATAAATATATATGCACTTAATATTGTGCATATATATTTAACAGCTGTAGACTGCCATGAGGCTTGGGGGGTTTTTTTGCCTAAGAACTCTTCTGCATTCAGGATGGTTTCTGGCAGATTTTTATTGATGATGGAAAATAAATCAATTGGCTCCTTTTTGCTGTTGGAAAGAATGTAACTGTACACTTGCTTGCAGTTCTAAATTTTATTTATTATAATAAATATCTACTGTATCTGAACAGGTTACTGTCAAGCAAGTAGTATCTTACACTATGCTCATGGAGACAATCAGCAATCACACTTATTGCAAGCAGGTAATTTAAAGAACAAGAAAACCACCGAAACGCTTTTCCTGAATATATAAAGCTGCAATAGAGTCTTAATGTAAATACTGGTTTTAAATTATCAGGAAGAACAGCCCTTGGTACTGGCATTAGTGCAGGGAAACGGCCAAATCCAGAAGACGACACTCAGAACGTTGGACCAAAAGTCCAGCGACAGAGCACAAATTAAACTGGTAAGATCTGAGATACCTTAAAGTTATCCTGCTAATGAATAAATTCCTGTACAGATTTTGTGTCTATGATAACATTCATATTGCTGCAATGCAAAGGAGTCTAAATTACTGCTGTAAATATTTCAGTTCCAGGTACTGTACAAACAATCAATACAAAATCCGGGCTCTAGAGAGTTTATGAAGTATGAGATAGGAAGTAGTTACAAAAATACAACCAGAACAAAGATTACGAGACACAGATTGAGGTGTTAATGAAAGAGAGATGGATAAACTGTGGTTTCACATGCATTAACAGAGCCGCTTATGTGGTTTCAGTTACTCTCTGCTCCCGCATCTCACCTGAAGTGTGCCACCAGCACTGTTTGTGTGAATGTACGGTAACCTGAATTGGAGGCGTAACACAACTTGAAAGGAAAGGCTCAAGGCTTGGATTAGAGTTTTACACACACGAGTTGACTAAGCAGAGCATGTTTTAGAGAGAGACTGCAGAAAACCTGCAAAATGCTGATGTAGTTATTGCATATAAAGACATAAGGACAAGAAAGGTTTAAAGACTTGAGCATTTGTCATTGGTCTGAAACCTAAGCAGGATGCTCAGATTGCCAAAGTTTGTCAAGAAAAGCTGTGGTGAAAAGTTCTTGAATTTGGAGAAGAAGGCATTGCTAGGTAGATATACGTGAACAGGTGTGAAAATGTGTAGAGAAGCAGTAAACTGGAGAAAGAGTTTGATATGTGTGAAATTGTCAATATAGAGAACATAACTGGGTTTTGTGGTTTGGATAAAGTTACTCAGGACAGGATAGAGAAAAGATAAGGCCGACGATGTTGTACCCATTCCCCCAGTGAGCTTGATCAGAGAGGAGTAAGGAAGATGACCTGAAAGACAAGTTAAAAGAGTAATTACTTAAGAGGAAAGCCAAAGAATGGAGGGCTATCTGAAACAAGAGGGGACAAGCTTTCAAGACTAGGAGTGTGGCTGCATAGATTAAAGGTGATTGAGATGTCATTCTGTCGTTATCTTTTACAAAAAACAAGTTAAGCATTGGTTGTTATGGAGTTTGAAGAATAAGTAAGAATAGCACATAGGTGAGATAATAGCACATGGAGAGACTTTGGTGGAATTGGAAGGTAGGGATTCCATACAGCAAGTAGAGAAGATGCATTCTGCATCTCCAGATCTAAAAAGGGAAAATCCATCTATTTCATTTGGATTTGACAGCAAGATCTGATTTTGCTTATGTGGTGTCAACACTTTTGACAAAGTTATTGTGGTGTCGTACACTGCAGTACAGTTGTGTTGTACTGATTTGATTCAGTGAAGAACCCCAGCATTGTTTCTGTAATGCCTGTCTCTTCAAGTGAGCTGAGACCGTAGTGATTGATCCATCTGCTATTTTCTCACATACCGGAAGCACTGTAAACTTTGCTTCTGTGTTCTCAAACTGATTTCTGGTACTCGGATGGGCCTGAGTGGGGGACATCATTCCAAGAGAGTCCGTGTTTCAGTAGCTGTCTAATCCTTAGTATATGTAGATTCATTCAGCATCCATGTTTTGTATTGCAGAATTCCTTAGGTGCTCGTGTCTGTGTAGAAGAAATGCCTGCAGAGCGAACGTCTGGTTCCTGTCTAAGCTCTTTTTCAATTGAGAGACAGGTTGGAGGGGCTTCTAGTTTGGCAGAGAAGACTGATTTTGTTAGGGATGTTCAAAGCATGCTGCAAAAGCATTATAGTCAAATACAAAAATCAGCCAAGATCATACTCAAAACCACTGCTGGCAAAAGGATGTGCGCCTTCTGAATAGCACTAAAGTACAGAGGCTGTTGGGTTTATCGGTTTTGGTTTGTGTTTTTTTTTGTTTCCCTTTTAGCCTCTAAGGAGTTAGAAATGAGTATTTGGGCCAATACAAATGGGGACAGGGCTTTCCGCACTGAGAAGGGGGGAAAGAATATTGGTCCCTTGAATTATTTCTGCCTTCTTCAAAGATTCACAACAAACTGCTTAAGAAGAATGTTTTTTCTTTTTTCTTGCAGCATTATTGGAAGACAAGATACCACTCAAAGAACACACAGGACAAAATTCCTGCTACTCTGTATTGGAATTGAAGTGTTGTGAGAGTACTTGTACTAAAATGACATACTTTTTCATAAATTATTTTAAATTGTTCTCAGTTGTTGTAAACAAGTCCATTTTTGGAATGCATTCTTTCTAACTGGCATTTCTATGATTTTTAACTTTTTAATGACTCTTTCACAAAGGGCAAATTGAGTTTTGTATATAAAGTATTTGGTGAAGAATTTGCTAACTTAATGTAAATATAAATAATCATGATTAGTGATAGACCCATCAATATATTTTTGATAATCTTTC
>VZSC01009165.1:33120-67074 GCA_013398225.1 Steatornis caripensis | reverse complement strand
GTATATGGTAGTAGGAAAAGCTCTAGTGATGTTCTGTAAAATGGATGGACATAGAAGGTTTTTAAGTTTTAAAATTATTATTTTTAGATTCCAGAATTTGACCTCTGTATGATTGACTTCATATTTTTGTAATGTAAGTGCTTAGGACTGTGTTTAATCAAATGCAGTAGAGTTGTAACCTTTATTAATCACATCTGTATATAAGTCATACGCCAATTTTTTGTTGAGTTGTAAAATTTTCATGTATATGTCCAGTCCTTGTATTTCCCAGTTGCCTTGTTCAGTAATGACATACCTTGTTAATAAAAGAAAATTGTATATATAGATACATATGTCTGTCTTTTGTGTATGCTATTGCTCCGGTACATATTGCCAAACAAAATCGTTTCAAGAAAAAAGAAGGGAAGTGTAAGTTTTAAACTTAATCTGGAAGCCAGGAACAGTGAACTATATTACTTTTCACTTGCAAGTTTCATGATACTGAAGCAAAACACTATACAAATTATTCAGGCCTTTTTGTTGAAATGTATGCATGTATGCTTACCATTAAATGTTTTTCAACAATGTATTAAGTGTTTTTTCAAAATCTAGGGTTTGGGAGGTTTTCTTGCTGTAAGTGCAGTTTGATTGATAGCCCAGTAGTCTTCCATGCACTGCAGCTAATTTGCTGCTCTTTGAGTATGTTGATTTCTAAAAACACATGGGGTTTGCTGACTACTGGTCAATACTGTCTCAAGTGTTTAGAGAAGTTGTATCTAAATGTTTTCTCAGACCATTAAGATCTCTGAAGAAGCAGTCTAAATTACTACATTTTACGTATAACTAGGTCAGTCAGTCACCTACTTGAGTGGGTGTACAAATTAATTCTCATGTGGGAGGAGCTAATTATCTTGTTCTCAGTATCATATAACTGACTTCCAGTCATGGGGCACTTCTGTGTGTCAGTTTAAAATTCAGACCAGATTTATGGGTTGACAACATACACAGCAGGGCAATTGCTGCAGAATAAACTGTCATGGTTCTGCCTGTTCCTAGATTTTAGATGATAACAGTTAATGTAAGTATCTCTGCATACGGATTTGAATACAATAGCAAAATCAAAAGTACGCTAAGAAAGTACAGGTATGCTTACTGTCATGAGGAAGAGAATCTTTGATCTTGAAGTAAAAAAAAAAAAAAAATCTCAGCAGTGAGAATGGAGAAGGAGATGCTAAGTGTTTTCCACAGATCAGTCTAAGTAGAATGGAGATGTTCCTGTGGGACATTGATAATCAGTAGAATAAACAATTCTTCTGTTGAAGTAGTCTGGGAAAAAAAAACCTGTAGGCCTACACTGTCTTAGGAAGTGTTTTATTCTGTCAAGACAAGATCATACTGGATTCTTTTCTGCTGACATACTGAAAAGAAGTTATACCATCTAAATGAAATATTCCACCTAGCTTTTCTGAAGGGATAGGCTATGCAACTCCCACAGAGAAACTTCATCAAGGTAAGAACACACGCTTAAATACCGCCTTTTCCACAACCCGTCTCAAAGTTCAATAGGTGAAAGAAGAAATTTCCCAAGGAGTTGATTTCTATGCTAAGTTAATACTCCCCTCCTTAAATACTAAAAGGAGGATTCCTCTTCTTGGTGTAGGCAAGCCCTTAGATTAGCAAAGGAAAATCTGTGATGAAGATGGTGTTTCACTTGTGTGAGTTCTGGTGATGGGACTGCAGTAGAAGAAACAGTGTGTAAGTACGTTAGTGAGAGAGGGGAGAAGTTGCATGCTGAGTAGCAGTAGCTTCATAAAAAGCCCTTTGCTTCATATCCTTCCTTCCCACTGATACTTGCTGTGGCTGCGAAAATAAATAAAGGCTGAGGCTTTGGCTGCACAGAAAAATTGACCAAAACTATTGTAATGTGGAGGTTTTCTCCCACTACCCGCCTTGTGATTTTCAAGGAGGAGTTGGACGTGTGCTATAAACCTGCTATGTATAAAGGCCAGGATAATTGTTTCTATTAGACCTGTCCTCCAGACATGGAGCTTAAAGTATTCCTCAAGAAAGCTCTGCTCCTGAGGGGTTTAGCTGGCCCTTCCCTGAGCTGGTAGGGGATAGGGAAAGGAGTGTTGCAGACTGATGGGTTTTGGGAACCAAATCCCAAGAAAATGTACTCTGGAAGTGTGCGAGGACAACTGTAGCTGATATTTGTGATAAAAAAATAACTTTCAAGTGTCTTTAAGCCTTCAGGAACTGAGTGTTTCTAAAGGAACTTGCGTGGCCTGTCTCGTACTGGTGCTACCTGCTCTACAGAAGTTTCTGAAAGGAGGGGCAGGACAGGAGTTAGATTGAGAGCAAACCTGCAAGAAGGCCCTGCAGAGGGGATCCTGGGCTAATTTGGAATGAGAGGGACCTGTCAGTTAAAAATGAGAAATTAATTTTATGCTGGGCTTGGTGAAGTAGTTGACTGGTATCTGTTGGAGAAAAGTGACATTTACATGAACCTTCCTGTAACATAGAAATCCCGTCTGCTGGCCAGAAGCATGGAGAACAGGGAGCTGCCATCCACCTGTTTACCACCTGCCCACCTTGCCAGGAAAAGGCAGCTTGCAAGCGAAGCCGGGTGCCCACGCTGCTCTGTCGGGTGGTGGTTTGAGGCCTGGCTTCCATCAGGGCACGGCGTGCTGCAGCCAGCCGCAAACGCCTGGGGAACTGTATCCCTGTACTTACAGGTAGTTTGAGCTACTGAAAGTAATGCACAGAGGTAAAAAAAAAAAGTAAGAAAAACCTCTCGAGTTTTTGATGCATGTTTTAAGTACAGCTATTGTTGTTTGTTTATTAAGCTCCGTGAGCTTTTTTACTTTAAAATTATACTTTAAAAATTTGTGGTAAATTAAAGTAAAATGTTCTGGGCTGTGCACATACTTGAAGCAGATTTTCTGATTTGCTGAAACTGTAAATTCAGAGCAACTCGGGTCTCTTTTTTTTTTTTTTGAGTATGACACTGAAGGAAAAACCACTTCATTTACGTATGTGACAAGCCATACGCGTACAGGCGCCCAGAGGGGTTTCAGCCGTTGCTGGCGTGCAGCCGTTCGCACGGCGCGGGGACTCGCGTACGGCCTCAGCTGCCGCTCACCCCTCGCAGCCGCGCCCCGCTCTCCTCGGGAGCCGACTGCGGCTGAGGGAACGCTGTTCCACCGTTCCCGTTCCCAACTCGCCTGCTCTTCCCGCTGCTGTTTTGCTCTCGGGCTGTAGGTGGTGCTGTGGGCGCGGGACCGGCGCGAAGCCTTCCACCCGCCCCCCCTCCCTCCTCGCAGCTCCCGCGCGAGGCAGGGGTTTGCCGGGCGGCGTGCGCGGGAGGTCATCTTCTGGCGGGGGTGTAGGCCAGGCCTTCAGTGAGAGCTTTGGTTTTGAGGCGGAAGCACCAGGTTTTGTCATCCAAAATGTTCTGCTGGCGGCTGGGGAAGGGGAAACACGTAGACGTGACTGAATTGCTGTATAGCTGCAGTGAGAGCTACCGCGTGTTTCCAAATGGCAAACCAAACCTCTTCTGTTACTCTAAAAAAGTTGCTTTTCAGGAACGATGCCCTGTGTGCTTGCCTGCTTAAATGTAAATGTAAATGCTTAAATGTAAATGTAAATACACTTCACCTAGAGATTACTTAAAAACTGGCCTTTGGAAATGTAGTCGAGCTTTTTACCTACCTGAAACATCTGCTAGGCTGCCGCTGTCCCCTGGTGACGCTTGTGACCAGAGCAGGGACCTGCGACCCCCGACATCTGGGTTGTCGTCTCTGCTCTGTCACGAACCTGCTAAGCAGCCTCAGGTAGGTCTCTGCCCATTCCTGAGGCCTTCATGCACAACCTCTTGCTGGTAGCCATGTTGTTCTGCTTTGTTAAGCATTAGATTAGATTAGATTAGATTAGATTAGATTAGATTAGATTAGATTAGATTAGATTAGATTAGATTAGATTAGAAGAAGCAGGAGAGAAAGAGAACCTCCCCTCTCTTGGTTTTGCTCCTTATTTCCAATCGTAAAGTGTTGTTTGGGCAAGAATTCCCTCCTGGAGGATCCTCCTGGATCCTAAAGGGTCAGGCAAACTAAATTCCCACACCTCAGGCTTTACCTCGGTGTTCAGCTTGATTGCTTATTGCAATCTTTTCCCCCCAGAAATTCAAAATTTAAAAGGTAGTGAAAATTTCTGGGTAGAAGGGAAATTTACATTGATCCAAAAAGCACAAGTAAATCTTAAGCAGACAGAGATAACTTTAATGTTGATTTCAAGGGATCTAAGTTCCAGGTTTTGAATTGTGTGTACCACAAATGCAAAATTAATTCAAAATTAAATGAAAAAAATGCAAACAGAGTTGATTTAAATCTTTTTTACAAAACCTTCTGCAGAAAAGAAAGATGGTAGATGCAGAAAAGAAAGTGGAAAAGATACCCAAAAGGGGCTTCTCTCTTCAGGATGCTGTTGCTTTGTTTGCTTGCAGTAGGTCTTAGTGGAAATTTCACAATCCGAAGCTCTTACAAAAGAGCTGCGAAACACCAAAGTGCAGCCAATGTGCAGGATCACGTCCGAGGACTTGCATTTGGTAGAAGCTTGTGCGCCTAATGCCAGGTAAATTACACTTTTCTCTGATTTTCATATCTCTGCTAATTATACCTAGCACAAGAAGATAATCTTGTCAACTGCGATTATTCTGACTGGGAGTAGCCGGTAAACACGTAAATCTTAAAAGAGCAATTTATAGTCAGCAATTACAGAGAGGGAGGATTTTCTTCAGGCCTGTTTGGCTTTCTAGAGCTTCAGACCATGTGGTCATAGCAAGGTCTTTAATTACCTGGGTTATAGATGTTTTTCAAGTGCCTTTTACCCTGTCTAAACTAGCAATATTTTTAAGAAAAGGCATCTTTACCTGGTGATAGGAACAGAGCACTGCTCTGAGGAATGGCTTGCCCCAGCAAAGATCATTAGGTGTTCCATTCAGACCTCAGGGTGACTGCTACACACACAAGAGCAGGGGATTTCAAGGAATCTTAGCAAATGGATGGAAAAAAGATGATAGAAGTAGGAAAGGATTTTGCAGAAACCTTAGAGACAGAAGAAGGAAAATTAAAGGGGATGGTGTAAGGAAAGTAGCCAGCTGACGGAAAGAAGCAAATAAACAGGTAAGAAATGGAAGTGCATTGGCAAATGAGGGTGCATGGATAAATTTAGCGTCCATTGTGTGTTGACTAACCAGATAATTAGTCCTCTTATAACACAAGCCTTTTTTGAGGGGGTGAGAAAGGGAAGAAATGGTCCTTTGCAGGTTATTTTAGGTATTCCACAACGTTACGTTATTTTTCTGAAATAGCGCATATGGCCTTGGTTTCCAAGTGTTTGGGGGTTTTGATCCCAGCCCCTCCAAGGAAGAGCGTTATGGGGTAGCGCACCCAGCTTCTCTCACTTCTGCAGGGCCACTGCTTCAGTGTCCCCCTTGCTCGCCCAGCCAGCTCAGCAAACCATGACTGGGTGTTTAAGAAGGCGCCTCACCTTGTGTGAGGTATTTGCATATGTATGTTTTTTGGTAATTAGCACAGTCAGGCCTTGATTTTATTTGTGACATCAAATGCTACCAATTACAGTGCTTCCTGATGAGGGGACCCTTTCTCTGCCCTGGCTCCTGTTGCTAGACTTCTGCCTGGGAATCTGGAGCTCATGAGAGGCTTTTTCTCTGCGTCGCGCGTGTGTTGAGGCTAAACAAGCTGTGATTTTAGGTCCTTACTGAGGCTGTGGTGTTGGGCGCTTACCTAGTGTTTGGGCAAATTTCGATAGCTACGTCATCCAGCTCGGCTCGTGGGTAACACAGGGAGCCTGGAGCTGAGTAGCTGTGGAACAAAAGCCGTTTGCAAGGCAACACACACCTTGCAGTCAGGCAGAGTAGCCTGGCCTGCCCCACTGTGGTTCAGGTCACTGTAGGGAGAATTAAGAACCACTTCTTAATTCCTTGTAGCTGCCTGGCCTTGAGCAAACAGCTGGCTCACTGGGGACAGCTGCCATTAACAGGGGTCTTTGCAGGCTCCGGGCAAGACTTAGAGCCTGTAAATGGTCACACTTTGGGAAGCACTGGTTTAATCCCCTGGTTTAAGGACAAATGTGTTGAGTAGACACGTACAAAAAATCATCTCACAATTGGTAAAGGAAAAATTATGTTAGTGCGTTTTGAAGGTAGTATCTGAAAGATTTATTACAGTTTTATGCTCTGTACCATAAAATGTCACTTGAAGTAATGAAGTCTGTAGACAGAAGAAAAATTATTGAAATGTTATCTTTATGACTGTGTAGCGTTTGTACTGCAAGGCATTTTGTCATGTGCTTACAGCTCTAATCAAACGTGTATTTGTGGATCCAGATAAAGAATATTGCAATTTTGAAATCACAACAGCACTGCTTGAGGAACCCTCACTTGATTTGCAGTTTACTACCACCAACAGAAAATCCTAGGCTGATTCTCAAGCTGTGTGTGTGCACGTCCCGTGTAATTGCTGGGCGGGTAGAGTACGCACTGGTGAGAGAAGTCGCTCTCCTCTTTCTGCTCTCGTTAATGTATGTGGAAATTTGTGACAAAAATGAAGCCGTGGGAGATGTTTCGTATGCCAAGACTTTCAAATTTGCATACTCAACCTCAGATCTAAATCCAGATTTAGGCAGTTTCTAAATAATTAATGACAGCAAAATGTAGTCAGAGTCTCAGGTTTGACCAAATTATTTCTCTTCTGAAACCGATACAATAACCTCTTTCCTACAGGCACCATGGGTCCGTAGCTCATGCCCAAATTCAAACTAGTACTCTCTTTACCTGGGCTTTGCCTGTTAGACACACTGAGCAGCTATAGTCTCCCCAGAAACAAGCTAGCAACAAAGTGCGCAGGTGTGTGTGTTTATCTGTGTAGACTGTCCCAGGTTTAGATCCTCCTCCCCGTAATGTGAGCAGAGCCTTGAGCCTCGCCTCCGGCTGCCCTAGCGAATGCTCCAAGTTTAGACACAGTTCTCTGTGTGTAGAGCCAAGCCTCAATTTCTAGGCATTTTGCATTGTTTGGTGGTTCCTGTTACTAGTTAGCGTGATTTATGTTTTACTATCGCTCCTGCAAGAGCTGGCATCATCATATGGAGCGTATTTACAATGGAGAGAGATTCCTGCGGCTTCACCGAGGTGGTGGTGGATTCCATTCCCCACGTATCTTAGCTATTTTTATCAGACTATCTGGGGCGGGTTTCTGTCTCTACAGCTATCATGACATGATGCATTTTAACGTGGCAACGATTACGAACTGTAAGTTTCTTTCGGCCTCCAGTGCACTAAAAAGGAAATCCAGATCCGCACCCCCTCCAAATAAATCTTTCCTGTGTGCAAAGGCACTCTTTTCCAAAACAGTCCCTTCTCCCAGGACAAGTATAGATGAATGGCTCCTTTTTTCCCTCTGACGATAACTGTAGTCTGATGAGTGTGGCGTCTCCTCTGGACGCTGGAGGCAGGCGGGGGTGGGACCTCTTTCCCCTGGAATGTGTGCCACCCGGTGCCTTGCAATGAGAACCCGCTGGCAGAGTTTTCCTCCGATCTGCTCCTCTAATTTCTGTCTGTAGTTCTTGTGCCCGTCTGCGCACAGCAGACTAGGCTGCACTGTTTCTAATTAAGAGAATTTTGAAATATCTCTTGAACCCTTGACCTTCAGGATTCCCTCAGATGATGTCCCTCTAATCTAGGGAGAGCTCTCTCACAGGTTGACACTCTTTATGTGAAAATAGGTAGGGTGTAATTTGCAAATATTTATAAAGTTCTGTTCTGGGTAACTGAAACGGCTGTTAATTGCTCATGATTTCAATCCAGACAGCTGGTTTGTTTTTCTGCACCGCTCCCACAGGAGAAGTTGCATTACTCAGTGCCTAAAACCCCCAAAGGCCTGCTGGTTTGCATAGCATATTGTCTATCATCTACCACATTTTCAGTAACACTTGACTGAGTAGTAAAGGCGTCCATGGCTTGTTCCAGGCATCGAGATGGAGAATAGACTGTATGTAAAGCTTTTTGGCTTTGAAAATTTGGGAATAATTGTACCAGGAGCCAAATGAACATGAAGAGAGAAAGCAGATCTGCCTGCTGGGGCTCTAAGCAACATGGCAGACCTCGTTAGGAGGGCAGATGTTACCAAGCCTCTTAAATGGTAATATGAGGTTAGTTAGACTTCAACTTTGACTCAGACTGACTCTCTGAAGGTGAGAATGGATATACTTCACTGCTGCAGAGCTCATTTCACTGGAAAACTGTGCATGGGTGCATAGATCCCATCGGATAGCTAACAAGCTGGAATGGCAGGAGAAAGGCAATGACAGGAAAGCTGGTTAATATTATTCCTGAGACGTCTGTGTGAGGAGAGGGTGTTAGGAGCAACAGGAAAGCTGGTTAATATTATTCCTGAGAGACACCTTATGAGAAGAGAGGGTGTTAGGAGCAGCCAGGAAAATTTGAGCAGCTGCAACAGAAGAGGAGAGATCATTCAGGGCCAATAAATCAATAAGGTAATCAACTGCCATGTAATTAAAAGAATGTTACAAATGACTTAAACATAGCAAAGAACGAAAAGACAGACAAAAGGAAAATAATCTGTTGTATACACACACACATGTGTGTGTATGTGTAGCCTTGTATATAATAAAAGGATTAGAGGATCAATAAAGGTAGCAGTGCTCTTGAAGGGAAAAGATTGATGAGTTGGATATTGCTGCAGAACTGAATGTCTCATTAAAGACAGTGAATGAAAAATGGTCTCTGAAAATGGGAAAAAAGAATAGAAGGAACTGAAGTGAAATCCAGGCAGCAGGAAACTCGGAGCACCTGCATACAGGTAAGGACACTACGCAAGCTGCATCTGTGGGGCCTCCTGACACCCCAAAGACATTTGTGCAGTTGCCTTTGGCTTGCAGCACTGTGCAGTGGCCTTTGCCAGCTCTGCGATTCTCTCTGTGAGAGCAGCCTCATCCACACAGCTGAGGATTCGGCCCCGGATTGGGCTGCAATACCAGCAGACACGTTCCGTGGCATTCAATGGGCAGGGCCTAGAAACTACAGAGCTGCTGGCTCCATTGCATGCCAGTGGCTTCAGTCCTGGACCCTTGTCGGTGTCTTAAGATCAGGCAGGATGAAGCTGGAGGCACAGCCTGATGGGAGTCTTGCGAAGGATAGTTAGTCATGCCTGGTCAACCTGATGAGTCGGTCACCTTGCTTGGGCTTTACGTTAGGGTTTCGTTTTGCAGGCAGGGTGGGCCAGGAGGGTGCAGTCTCCCCCTTCACACCAGGGCTTTACCAACCCTGCCTGGCCGAGAAGCCTGACAGCTCCCAGCCCTCAACCAGCTGTGTCTGGGCCCTGGGGCATGAGAAATAATGAGTTCACACCAAGTAAAACCTAAGTAGTCTAGAGCAGGAGCTAGCAGCGTGGGAACTCTTGGTCAATTCATGAGCAAAGGAATGAGTGTAGGTCAGATCTGAAGGCCCCCAATGGCAGGAGAACGTGCCCCGTGATTTGGGCTTTTGTCAGTGCTGTGCAGTCCTCATGGTTGCACAAACGTCAACGCATTGGGGTGTCTTAAGCACATACTAAACATGACGTATGTGATTTAAGCTACTTTTTGTTTCTCCTGGGACTGATAGTTTTGAGGTGCTTTTAGGAGAAACTTAGTAGGTTAAACTGAGAAAAAAATCACCTATGTCAGAAGAGGGCCTATGTTTAAAGGGAGCTGGGGAAAACCGGGCATATCAACAGAAATGTTGATAAGTTTTGATTGTAACACATAGAAAAACAATGGAATGAAAATGCATTAGATAGATAGATAGAAAAGGAGTTTATTTGGATCGTTCTTATTAGTAGCCACTATATAGCTGCTTACATTTGATACATTATACAGGGTAAAATGTCCTAATTTCGTTTTTAAAAAATGGCTTCACGCACATGAATTGTACCATCCATCCTTTAAAAAAAAACCAAAACCCATTTGTAGCTAGAGGTTGTATTAATTTGGGGAAGATGGTGGGAATCAGGGGACGAGGCAAATACGCACATCTGCTATGTATGAAAATCACTGTATTGTCCATTCCTTATTTATTGCCATCTAAGACTGTCTTTAATGGCAAATGGTAATGACTGCACAACTACAGAAAGTACCGAGTAGACAGAGTACACCCAGTAAGAACCCCCAGCCAAACTGAAACTCCCCATAAGATCTCCATTAATTAAAATCTCTACAGATGGGTTCCCTTAATTGTAGGAAATGGAATACAATCCCTGTAATTAACTCTTCACTCAAAAGCTTTTTTTTGCCCCTCAGCATCTGGAAAGAGCAGCAGTGATTGTTTGGCGCCTCGTTGCTGGAGGCCGCTGCTGCCTCTCCAAAGCTACTTGCTGCCCGGGGCCCCTCACCAAAACTGGTCTCATCTCTTTGCTCAGACTCTTCCAGCAACCCCACTGCGCTGCACCAAGAGGTTTTTGTCTTTGCATGGATCACAACAGTGGTAGGCACTAGCGCAATGCCCATTTCTCTGTGTTGTGAGGGGAAATGTTGGTTCTTCTCGAAGATCTCTACCTGGGCTGGAGGGTCAGCACGTCTTTTGCGCTGCAGTGCAGGGGGAGATGCCAAGCTGTGAAGCAAGTGGTGTCAAGGAGTAACCAAAGAATACTTGCTGTCCCTCTTGTTGCAGCAGGCAGTCTTTGGGGCAGACTTATGATGAGTTTGTGGAGCATCTAGCAGAGCCACACCACCAGTCCACAAGGGCTGTCAGCCAGGCCAGTGGGAATTTCTGCCTCTTTCTCCAGAGCTTATCGTTTCTTCCAGCACAGCTCTGATGTGTTGCCTTTTGTCTCCTATAACTAAAAGCCTTGTCCAATTCCACAGCATTTCGTGTCCTGGTTATTGCCTCTTTCTCCTCTTCCATCCCACTAGCCCCTCTTGCTACAACCTTCCTTTGTGCTCTCCAAGTCCTATAATCGTCTCAGCCTTTCTCTTGCAGAAAATAGTTTTCCCTCTGTTAGCTGTATCTGCTATGCAGTACCAAATGCCGTCTGCTGTCCTGCCTTGCCTTCTTCCATCTCTTAGAGTCGGCGTGCCAGAGTCAGGCACAGCGGAGGAGAATGGAATGGCCTCCTCCCTGCAGCTGCCCTAAAACCGTGGGTCTTTTTTTGTCTTTTTTCTTTTCTGCTGCAGTGTGAGGCTCTGTGGCACAGTGAGGAAAACTTCCCAAGAAATGTAAGTCAGTGCCAGGCAAACTGAAAATCATCTGCTCTGGCCCGAAGACCAGCTGGGGAAGGGTGCTTACTCCAAGCCGCCCAGCATCCCTGATCTTCTGGGACAGCTTGTGTGCACTGCTGCTGGTAACACAACCAACCAAGGCATTGGGATGGACAGGCCCTGATCCCGAAGGGCACGGTAACTATTACTGGGAGCAGCTGCTACAGAGAGCACTTATGTGCATTCCTTAGCTAAGAGTTAAGTTGTCACCAGTGCTATTAAATGTCCTTGGGCTCTGCCACAGATGAACCACAGGGATGGAAGAAGCGGTGGCACCTTACGCATGGTGAATTTCAGCACTGAAGCCTGAAGCAATGTATTTCTGACCACGTACTGACTTGCCCAAGGAGCTTTGCCGCTTTTTGGGGAAGTCAGGGGACACCATCTGGAGAGAGGTTGCTTGGTAGGAGGGTTTTGGGAGACCCGGGGGCCTGGCAGTAAAGCCGATACCTGGGTTCACTCTGCAGATTGCAGCTGTTCCTGATATCAGCGTGGACCTTGGAGGATGCACAGCTCTTTGTGTCTCCTGAATGCAGGGCAGCTCTCCAGAAGGCATGTTCTTCTTACAACTCCTTTTGTCCTGGTGCAACCCACAAGAGTCCCAGTATCTTGTCTTGGAGGAGCTTCCACGGAGATCCTTGTTCTCGGGGCTTGCAAGCATGTTGGAGCCGTTCTCCAGGGAGCCATGGGAGCATGGGACCAGCTGCAAGGCTGCAGAGGCTCCCCCAGAGAGTTGCATGAGAGGAGCACGAGATGCAGAAGGCTGTGTTCCACCTCACCAAAACTACAAAGATGAAGGTCTGCGCTGGCAGCGCAGAGAGCACCTCTAGCTCACAGCTGCACATGTGGCAAGTAGGCTGAAGAGAAGACACAGACGAACCTGAGGCAGGGGCTGCAAAGCTGTGTGGTGTCTTGCCCATGAACTCAACTAAGGAAATTAACTTTGTGCAACATGGGCTCTCTGAGCCAGCCCTGACCAGGAACAGCACATTCAAAAGGGAAAAACTCGTAACGGGCAAGGTGGTAATATAAAAAAATTAATCGGCTTTCTTTTTCTGCCACTCATTATTTATTTTGCTGCAGTATGTGGGTATCCATTCAGTATAAATCACTGCATGCTTCTGTTGAAGGCATTTCCACATTGTGCAGCACAGCTCTGTACAAGGCAGATGTTTTGCTGCTGCTTCCCACGCTTATCAGGAAGGAAAGCCAGTAACTAAAATAATGATCTTTTAATCACTCATGGGCTCTCGGTTTGTTCTGCAACAGCATTGTCATCAGAGTTTTCTATCTATGGCAGTTGTTTTTTTCCTGATCTTTATGATGAGTTAGTTTTAGGAACACAAATCTGCTTTTAATCAGTGTTTTAAAAAATAGGGCTTTTTTCTGAAAATAACTTAAGCATTGGTATCACTGGAGTCGCTTGCTCCCTGAGACAAGCTCTCAGCTGCTGTGAAGTGTTAGAGACTGCTGGATGCTCTGCAAACAGTTTCAGGCACTAAAGAATTGCACATTTTGCCTGTTGTAACAAAGCCAGACACCCTTCAAACTGCAAAGGTTCACCTTTGGGATGGGCAGTGCCTTTCTGAGTGTGAAGTGGGATCCCTGTACTTGCGCCTACGTAAGGCACTAACCTGCATCTCAGAGGGGCTGTGTCCAGTTTCCACATTCACATACTCTGAGAAAGTCATTCCACAAAAAAATTTCAGAAATGCTGAANAAAGAATTGCACATTTTGCCTGTTGTAACAAAGCCAGACACCCTTCAAACTGCAAAGGTTCACCTTTGGGATGGGCAGTGCCTTTCTGAGTGTGAAGTGGGATCCCTGTACTTGCGCCTACGTAAGGCACTAACCTGCGTCTCAGAGGGGCTGTGTCCAGTTTCCACATTCACATACTCTGAGAAAGTCATTCCACAAAAAAATTTCAGAAATGGTGAAGGAACCGTCAGACTACACCCTCAAAAATGACATTAGCTACTCTAGAAGCCTTTCACTGCAAGTCAATTTTGAAAATGGGATATGCCTTAGAGAATAAGGAAAGGTAAGTCTATTTGTGCCTTGTAAGGCCATTGGGACGTCATGCAGTGGTGCTGCAGCACCCCAAGATGCCGCTTTGTCACAGTCCTTGAGGAACGTGCACTATCATCCCGTTTGCTCTGGAGTATAGCATTTACTTTCTTCTGTGCTCTCAGGTCCTCTGAGGTGACTCCTCCTGGTCCTTCTCTTAAAGCCCAGAGGAGCAGTGGCCCTGTGCAAACCGTTGCTTCTGAATCCAACTTTCCTAACAAAAAGGAGTTCATTCATCTGGCAGAGAGATTTGTAGAGAAATGCAAACCAGGGTGTAGGGTTCAGCAACACACTCGACGGCTGGAGTTACTAGAGAGAAATCTAAGCATGTGCCTAAGTAAGTGCACTGCTGGATCCCTGCTGTAATGTCTCAGTCACCAATAGACGTGCAGCTAGAGAGGCACCGGTCTTAGCTGCACGGAATATAGGATAAACAAGATGAAACTCCTCCATTTTCTGGCTCACTAGCACTGGGCTGGCTGTAAGCTCAGAGTCCTGCACTGCTTCCTGCAGTCTGCTACAGTCCAAGTGTACCATAGCCTCCTATCCTCCGCATTGAGCCAGAAAGGATGTGGATACCCAGTTTACCTCCCTCCAGAGGGAAAACCCTAGTGTCACTGGAAGCCTTGTTCTCTGAAGGACCTGAACTGCTCAAAGGGCAGGACTTGGGTCAGACTTGCTTCTCAGCAACCTAAACAGAGCTTCTGCACGTGCTTAAACTTGGGGATGTGGCTAGGGAGGATTTTTCCTCATTTGCTGCTTGCACGAAGACTGTTCCAAATTTTAGAAATGCTTCTCCACTTACCAAGGCTGTTTAATCTGCAGGGATATACCCAGAAAACGATTTTTTGTTAGAAAGTTTTGCTAGGTATTTCAAGAGACTGCTTCATTCAGATTGCTACCTCAATGGATGCACCTTGCAAACCTTTATGATGACCTAATTAATTTTGCTAAGTAGAAGCTTTAGTAGAACTTTAGTAGAAGCATTTCCTACCTAAAGGCAAGGTACTCGCTGTCACCCAATGAATTTTTAAATGCCTCTTTTTTCCTTTTGTTTCAATGGTCTTTGTTGTTGAGCCATCAGATATGATCAGAATACAAACTGTATTCCCCACTGCATGCATAAGATTGTAAAACTGTAAGTATTGGTTCAACTGAACATTCAGCTTGTAAGAGGCCATCTAGTAGACATGGTGGAGTCCTGCTTTTCTACTGCTTACTGAGCGAAAAGTAATTCTGCTTAGCTCTTCCTAGCCAGAAAGCATTGTGCTGGCTTTTCACACCAACAGGCTTGTTCACACACCTCCAGAGTCAATAGGGGTTTCGTCATAGAATTTTTTTTTTTTTAACTCTTTATCTTGTAAGGTAGATTATAGGCAGTAAGGTGATGTAGAGTCTGATCCTGTCTGTACTAAAGTCAATAAACAATGCTCATGAATTTTGGTGGCACTGGATTAACTCATTAGTTGTAACTGCATTTGCAGGGAAGTAAGGACTGTAAAACATGCCTAGTTTATACTTCCCCTCTTATAGGCATAGACACAGAATCTAGTTTGGAATCCTTAGCTGTAATCATGTGAGAAATCTCTAGATACTGACTTACCAACTCCATGCAACCAGAGCACAGCCCAGCAGCTCTCATAATGTTGGGCTTTCTAGGAGTCACCCTTGCACGCCCAGGCATCTCTGCCCAAAATAATTTCTTAGGTGTGAAACTGCAGGCTGAAACCATCCAACATAAAATAAAACATCGTGTGTCAAAACACGACAATGTTTGGACATCTAACTTATCAGTTACGGGGGTGGATACCTGCCCTTTCCACTGATATCTCGACAGAAAGGAAACTACTGGTTTTTTTTCCCAGCTCTGGCGCATGCAGTCCTGTAGTCAAAGCTAAATGTAAGTTAACTGAATGTATTCACTTCTCATTTGAGCAATGTCAACTTTAACTGCTTTTCATATACCAAACTAATTTTATATATTTAAACCTGCTTTCTGTTTTGCTTTCTACCATTGATGTGTTGCAGTAGCTATGAGCACCACATAGAAATAAAAGAATCAAAAGCCTCAAAGGGGCTGGTGCCTCTGGCTAGTTTGATTTCTTGTCATTGTCGTTCATCTTGATGGTATTGACTTGCTCTCCCCTAGGTCATCTCCAGATGTCCCTTCCAACCCCTACCATTCTGTGATTTTGACAGTACCCAATGTCTCTCACGGTGAGACTTGTTCCTTTTTGTATTTCTGTTAGGGAGAATTGTGTGCAATGGCATTTTTTTTAGGAGGACATGTTTATAAATGTTCATGTACACTAAATCAGCCGCTCTCCAACACAGGGCATTTGGTCTGAAAGGGGAGTTTGAGTTTGGGAAGAAGCAATGGGACCAGAAACACTGGAGAACAGCAGTACTTGCCACTAGCTAAAGGTAGCAGGGAAGAAAAATTTTCTCATGGAAATAATTCCAGTCTTCTTACCTTTTTTCAAAACTTCTGAGGCCAGATTTGACCCAATAATATTTTTAGTTTTGTGAACTTCCAATAGAAATATCAATGCATCGGGAAGGCACAGACTGACAGTCAGTGACTCATCAGTCTTATTTTATGGACTGCCTCTGCCTCTCAGCTCTTATAATTACATATTCATTGCTTGGAAATGCCTTCCCAGTGCGTCCTTGCTGGTTAATTGTAATCCTCTCACCTTGGCTCTGAAACCTCTCCTGCAGATCAAATGCAGCAAACTGCTGCTCCTTACCCAGGCAAATCTTCCACCAGCTCCCCAGGTTTGTGGAGGGTGGTGGCATTGTGCCCCTGAGGTGCCGGCCGCCAGGTCCTGCTTGGGTCCGCTGGGTCTGCTGTCAGCCACAGGGAAGCCATGGCAGCTTTTGCTTGGAGAAGACCCTCTGTCTTCATCGGCGCTCAGACTCTCAACCTGCAAACTCAGTGAAAGCTGTTGAAATTGGAAGAGGACTAATCTTCTTTCGGTGTGAACTAGAACAAGGGCATTTAATTAAAAACAAAACAAAACAAAATCTAACCCACATGGCTTCTCCAGATCCACTGATAGCTTCCCACGTGGGCCTATCTCAAATGTAACCAAAGTCCATGTGGATTAGATCTACCGTTTTCCCTGATCAAGACAAGCAGATATCCAAACAAGTTTAAGTCTGATGTAATCTGTCTTTCCTAAAATCACATTGCATTTTTGTCTCCATTCGTTTCTGCATCTTGATTATTATTTCCTCGAATATCTGTTTTAAAAAGTTGTACATGAGGTCAGTCTAATGAACTGTACTTTCTAAATGATTTTTAACGCAGCTTAAGATCTACCCCCAAGTCTCTAAAACTCTTTCAGTCATTTTAAGTGCCTGTACAGTCTCCACTGCTTCTTGAATGTTAACAACATTGCAATACTCAATAAGATACACATAACTTTGGACTGTCAGTATACACAAGTTCTCCATCTGTTCGACATCAAATTAGGTTTTCAGAAAAATTGAATATGATGCAGTTTAAGACTTTCTCAATTTCCAGCTTTAAATTTGTATATATTATGAAATAGCCTCTGCTCAGTATTGCTGTCATATCAATAGTTAACAAATGTAGGCAAAAATGTTCATCTGTTTCATTTATTTGAGTCTCTCAGATCAATAGAAAGACTATGTCTTTTTTTCTTACTTTCCTATGCAAAAATGTCATCAATTATTAATCAAAGCAGACTAGATTTCATTGAAGATCTGACCTCCTGCAGCAAGATAAGGTACCCTTAAATGTGAAACGTGCGTCTTTCTTAAAATGCTGCATGCTAGAGTAGCTTTTAATTGCAATATGAAGTGGATCCATTGATAAAGCCTAAATGAGCATAAGCGTGAAATGTGGGCTGCAATGCTTTCACAGCAAAGAGCTTTAATATGAGTACTGAAAGTGTACAGAACAGCATGCTGCACAAATAATCCTGCGGGACTTCAACAGAAAGTCATCCACCCTGGATCGTGTCCCCATCCCTAAGGATTGCTCTGGACCTCTGAGGTGCACAGTGGGGAGGGACATTTGCACCTGTGCAAAGGACAAATAGGCCCCGAATCCAGATTGGTTTTGGAAGAAGAAGTGGGGCTTGCCAAAAGCTGAATTTCAAGGCTGGAAGTTTCTTTCCTGCAGTGGTCTCTGGTTAGCCTCACGCTGGCTAGCAAAGAGGTCCTGGCAATCCTCAGCCTACAGGGGCCATGCCAGGACCTGGGCTGCTGAGGGAAACAGGGGTGTTTGCTGGATTGGGACATCATAGAACTTGCATCAGCTTTCAGCAAGCAGCTTCCAGTATTCCTTTTAAAGCTCTGTTGGCTCGCTTTAAGCCATGCCTGTCGTGAGCATTATGTTCAAACGCAAGCTAAAATGACTTAAAGATACATTTAGAAGGACCGTGAACCCTGTCAGAATTGTTAACCAAGGCCTCGCTTTCTTTATTTTCACATGCTCAGTTTATTGAATATGTGCAGAGAATGAATTGAAAACAAAGTGCTGTATTTGTGTGACATATTTAAATTATGTATCAGTAGCCCGAGATGCTGTGGTTAGCCATTAAATAAATCATTGCAAACAGACCAATTCAGAATGATCTATTTCTGTATTTACATTTGTGGCCTAAGAGAGGAAGTGGAAGCTTTTCACAGAGGAAAAAAGTCCATCCATCATGGGATCCTCCAGCTAACATATCCAATGCTAGTAAATATGGTATTTTAAAACATAATATCAAATGGGTTTCCAGCTTCCAGGAGTGGAAGGCAGTCAAGTTTCCTTGCTTTACCTTTTTGTTTTTTATATGATGTACGTGTTCATTTTGAGAGAAATGTGAGAACAGTTTGTTGGCTGGGCTTTTTTTTTTTTTTAAATAAGATTGTGTTCCATTAATTAGATTGGAATTCATCCCTCTGAAACTCACCTGCCACAGAGCTCAACAGGCAGGATAAAGCGGTCCTGCTGGCCCTAGGAACAGCAGCAATGCTCCATTTAATTGCAGTTGGACCAGAAAAAAATAGCACCTCTCACAATGGCCTCACAGATTAAACGTGTGCGCTCAAGTGTTTGTGCTTTTCTTTTTACAGCTGCAGCTCCTAAAGTCATGAGATTCCTGCCACATTTCAGTTGTCCTTTTCAGAAAAAGAGGGGACGTTACTACGCCTAAGTGTGGACTACATGGAAAAAGGGGACCCCTAAGACTCACGTGTGAGAAGGTAAGTGGAAGAAGAAGGTAAGCATCTCAGGTTGGCATAGTAAACTCATCTCATTAATGCTTTTTTTGAGTCCTTGCCTCACGATTTTGGGAGACTAGGGGTTGCTTATGCTGCAGCAAGATCAGGCCCTGTTGTTCAGAGCCATAAGGTCAGTTATGCAGGTGGCAGGTGACTTTAATGCAGGTAATTGGGAGTTAAATGCACACCTGAAATGTATCATCCCCAAGCACATGGCTGAAGTGGGACCTAACTTCCTTGGAGTATCCTAGCCCAGTGTCTGTTTGGGCAAAGCACTGCGGCTACAAGAATGTCTTTATGTAAGTGAGAGCTGAGTTAGCAAACCTGAGGCAATTTTTGGGATCCTGCTCTGCCTTTTAGTGATTGCATTATTTATTTAATTTACATCTTAGTTGGGTTGAGAAAAGTAAAACTCAAGTTTCACTTTCTTCTGCAGAGCTTCTGGTTGATTTAAGGTTCCCATCTACATCCTTTAGCACAGTACTGTAACAGTTAGCAGCAGCAAGTGTTCTGAGGGAGTCCTTGGCTTTGGGGTTTACTTTTCCAGGGCAATATATACATAAAAGAAAAGGT
Organism: Steatornis caripensis; assembly: GCA_013398225.1. Lineage (NCBI taxonomy): Eukaryota > Metazoa > Chordata > Aves > Caprimulgiformes > Steatornithidae > Steatornis > Steatornis caripensis. Next base: position 47,882 of record VZSC01009165.1, on the reverse strand, counting down.
TTTATTGCTTAGAGAGCAGAATCTTAACCTGCTGACGTTACTGTGTTTGATTTACACTAGAGCCTACTCTCAAGCAATGGAGCTCCTAGCTTACAGAAGCTGAACAGTCTCTTTTGGCATTCCTGATAAACCCCTTGATAACCACGGATACTATATGAAATGTGAGTACTCAGAGATACCATCTTTCTGTGATTGTGCATTTTTAACCCAAGAACAGAAAAAGCTTCCTGCATTTACATTTTGCTCTCACAAAGAAGCCCAGCCACAAAGGCACAAAAATCAACACTGAAAAACCCACCACAGGTGTGCTTTTTCCTTTGTATAAATATGCTGACTTAGACCAGCTGAGATCTGAGCCCATGTGAGAAACCTGACAAGCTGTATCTGAGTATCAGGAATAGGTCCTCCTATATTAATACCTTGTAAAAAGAGGAACAAACTGTTCTGTAGAAGGAAGAAAAATTGCATAGCTCTGTATGTGAATGATGGATCTGTTATTCTTGCACAATTTCACTAAAGACCCTCCTGGTGAGAAAAATGCTCTGGGAAAGTATCCCCAAAAAATCCAACACTGCCAGTAGTGTCAGCGACGCAAACACCACCTCTGTGTATGTCACCATATGTAAACCTGGCAAGCAAGATGTTTAACTGAATATTTCTGCTATTCCCCTCTCACCCTGGGAGCTGTGTGCATTAGCAAGGAAAGTCTAATGTTTATGTACACAGTCACTCACTCATGTCTCTCTCCATCGTTTAGCTTTTATTTTGGAGAATTATTCTCTCTGGTGATGCGAGGCTGCTGTAATTACTCCACCGAGGGATCCTTTCTCTCAAGAGAGCTGTACCAGTGGGGCCAGAAGATAAAAGCTGGGTCTGTGCACTTTAACTCACACCAAAAGTTCTTTTAATCACAAGCAAAAGCACTGCCGTGGTCTCTCTGTGTCTGGAAGAGACACGAATGAGGACAGAAAGCAGGTTTCTCACTCCCTCTGAATTGCTTTCACAGGATTGCTTTCCCAGAATTGCTTTCAGAGGAGAGAAAAAAAATTACTGCAATTAAGCACTTAACATCCATGCAGTGCTCGTGACCAGAGAAGTCTGCAGTGGCTCACAGAGGTGGGTGACTCTGTGTGTTCCTGGGGGTGAAGCCGTGGCATGGAAGTTAGAGGTTTCTTCAAGGCTGGAGAGATTCTGAAGTAGAAACAGAGAGCGAGAAAGGACATTTTGTGATGCCACGCTCCCAGCTCTGTACCCCGCATGGTACGGAGGAAGCTGCGAGACACTGATTGAAGCTCCAACAATTTTCTCCCTTCTCTGGCTTATAAGTAAGTATTGTTGTTAAAATAGACTCCTTCCAGTCATCCTCCTCATTGCTCCTACAAACCACAATAGTAAAAGTGGTAGGAATTGCCTTCCTCCACCTTTGAGTTACTAGGAAACTTTATATATTCGCTTGAATTACTGTCCAGTCTTTTGTTGCCTCTTAATTATTTTCCTCAACACTTCACTGGGGTTGCAGTGTGCACCATGTACGGTCTCGTGCTCAAATGTTATAGTGATGGACCATATTTTAAAACTCAATGGGTAAAAGGAGCAGGAGATATGTATCTATATATATAGATATATATACATACACATATATATATATATGTATGTATGTAAGAAAACCTGCAGAATATGTCTGCTGTTTCTAGCTGAGTTAGGGCTACTTGCGGGGAAGTGCTTCCCTGCTGTGGGATGATGCACTTCATGCTGAAGGACATGGGGCGTGGGGCAGGGAGGTCGTTCATCAGATTTTGCTAGGAAACACTCACCTTGGTGTGGCTGGCCACAAACGGATGACAAACATGCAACCATCAGCAGGCAAGCCGTGAAGAAGAAAAAGCAGTCATTTGAGTATGGTGCCCAACACAGGGATTGGTGTCTGTACAGCTTTTGGCCATGCCTCCCTCCAGTCTGTTTTTGGGGGTGTTGCAGGTGATGGGGACCTGCTCAACGGCAGTTCAGGCTGTGGCAAGAGCAGTTTCGTCCCTTGGCGAGAAACCCACCAATGCAAAGTCCCCGTGGGGACAAGTGTGACTGGTTCTATGTGACAGGGACCCCGCAGGGTGGCAGGGTGCTGGGGGAGGCAGCAAGGCAACCATGCATGCCTGGTAGTGGAAAAGGGAGTTCTGTTGGAGCTGGGGAGTTTTGCCACCAATTTCAGCAGAGCTGGGATTTCAGCGCTGGCAGCGTTGTGCAAAGGAGCACACTCCCATCCTACATGAGCGCAGTTGCTCTCGGAGATGGGTGTACTGCCCCTGTTTGGAGGAAAAATTTGGGAACTGGAGATAGCAGGCAAAGCACAGAGCTGTGGTAAAACAGAGCTCTGTTCTTCCATCTTTACACAAACAAAAGTCCCATTGAAAGCGGTAAGACATTGAGTCTTCTGATTGAAATATATCTATATAAATACATATAAAAATTTGATGTATTACAGTTTCAGCTCTATCCTTTCCCTTGATTTTAATTTTCTCTGTGGAGTTCAAATACAGAGTGTTCCTTCACAGCTTATTTTCAAAGCCTTTTTTTTTGTTACTTTCATATTTAAAGTCATTTAAAGCCCTCAGATTTTTTTTCTCCCAGCTGTGGAAAGCAAAGACAGAGAGAGACAGAGAGAGAAAAGTCAAAGACTCTTTTACAATACTAGAACCTTTAAAGAACATCCTTGAAATATAGAAAAAAACCCACAATAAATAATGCTTCCATTTTTTAAAGGAAGTTACATTTTTGAGTGTAGCATTTTCCCATTTTAAGAGTATGAAATAATTAAAGTGCATGCATAATTATCCTTTGTCTCTACACCTGCAAGTATTGTAGGGGTTTTTTTCTTGCTTTTGTTCCTATTTTATCTCCCTTACATTACCAATCAGTTACTGCTTCCCAAGCAGGTGCCCTTGGAAAGGAGAAATGCCTGAGCTTATGCCAGAATCACTGTCCTTGTTCTTTGGCAAAACCAGGTTTCAGACATGTGCCATGTGCAGCACATGCCCTGCCGAGGCAGGTGACTATCTCAGGGCTTTCGTCCAGCAAGGGTGGGTGTTGCTCTCTGGGGTTTTGTTTCCATCCTTCCCTGTAGCTGATGTGGCTACTTCTGATTTTCTTTGCCTGTTGTGGGGAGAAAACAACCAGATTTGTGCATTAACAAGCACTGTGAATTCAAGTGCCTCTCAGATATCAGAGCATCTCTGGATGACTGAAATACTTATTAATGGGGCTGAAATCCTGGTCTCAGCCCAGCCCTCTTCAGGTCTGAGGAGCCCAAGGTCCCTGGACTCACATATGGAGCGCAGCTGGCAGAGGCAGCCTGCAAATGCATCAGCTTGTGCAGCAGTTTTGGGGCTCTACTTTGAGATCTGAGATCGTGGGGGGCTCCTGGGAACCCTTTGAGGACTGTGAGGTACCAGCTGCAGTGGGGTGAGAACAGCAACCAGGGGCCATGACCAGTAGTGAACTCTGGCAGCCTGTGCTATAACCTGTGTTGCTGTAAAATGCCGGTTCACTGAAACTTTCTGCAGACATTTGCCTGTTTCAGTAACCATTGCTTCAGAGTCACCCCTTCCCAGTGCTCAGCCCTGACCTGTATCATGGAGACCACAATTTCACCCTCCAAACCCAATGCCCAGGTAAGGCTTTTGCTTGCTCTTCCAAATGCCTCAAGAACTTTGGATGGGCCTGACTTCACCCTGGGCAGGAATGGGGCAATGTCTGAAGCTACACATTGATTTTCTTCCCTCAGAAAGGACAGGTTTATTTCTTTAGTTTTTGAACAAATAGAGAACCAAAGTGAGAATTTTTGTATTGCAAAACTTGATTCTTTTTTTCATGTTTCCACTGTATTATTCTGTATTATTCTTCCTCCTTCAAAAACTTCTTTCTCCTCTTCAGAGGGCTCATTGTATTAATGCTGTCTGTGCTGGGTTTGGAAGCTCAGTGGCTAGAGAAGAAGGCAGGGAAAGAGGCCACGCTTCCCCAGGATGGACACAAAGTAGGCTGGTGCTGGGGCCACCCAGCCTTACGGGGTGGACTCTCTCCTGAAATGCTTTTCAAATGCTGGCAGCTTTGTGCACTAGCTCTCATAGGAGCAGCTGGGTTAACTATTTCAAGAGTAAAGCAAGCTACTAGCAACCTTGAGAGGTGTCTCTTATATATCGAGGTGCCAGGGGTATCAGTCATACAACCTAGGGAGCGTGGAAGTCATCCTGGAGGGCCAGCTCTGACACTGGTTGTTCACAGCCCCTCCTCATCCCGAATAACAGGGAGATTTTATTCCATCAGAGGAAGCTCCTCTAGCTGAAACTGAGTAGGACAGCTTTCCACTTAGAAAGCTCGAAGTATCCCAAGGAGCTGCCTGGGGCCTCCTGCCAGCAGCTGCGTAGCCTCCAGGTTGTATATGGGTGACTTTATTATAGAGTGTCGCTCCTGAAGCTTGGGGGCATTGCCAGGGATGCTGTGTTTGTAAAACACCCTGGTAATATAGCCAGGGAGGATGACGAGTTAATTTCTTTCTCCCTTAGTTTCTCTGGATGAAGCATTTATTCCTGCAGCGTAATTAGTGCATGCAGGTGTCTGCCATCTGGAGCACTCCCAATTAAGTCAGAAGACTCAAAAAATGGGCTGAGAGGCTTACAGAGAGCTTGAGAGGGAAGGATGTGCTGGCTAGGAACAGCACCCCGAAAAAGATCCCTGCTGGCACCCTGCTTGCAGGCAGCCCTCCCCTTGAAGGAGCCCATGTGAGGCATGGGGATACAACTCTCAGCCTTGACCAGAGTCTTCCTCATCTCACAGAAACATGCCATTGCAGCAGTGTTTTAACCTACTGCATGGGGAGAGGTAGTGGAAGGAGACATGAACATGAGGAAGAACTTCTTTACTGTGAGTGTCACAGAGCACTGGCACAGGCTGCCCAGAGATGCTGTGGAGTCTCCTTCTCTGGAGATATTCAAAACCCACCTGGACGCGTTCCTGTGCAACCTGCTCTGGGGGCACCTGCTTTAGCAGGGGTGTCGGACTGGGGGATCTCCAGAGGTCCCTTCCAACTCGTACCATTCTGTGATTCTGAGACGAAGGGTCGTGGGCACCATGGAAGAGCGGAGGATTTTGCCCCTGCTCATGGAATGGACACCTTTTCCAGCCCTCGTATCAGGTCAGTGGGACTTGGCTGTTTGTCAGTACCATTAAATTTTGATCCCACTGGCCAAATCTAGCAAAGTTTGAGAGAGATTCAGGAGTCTTGAAGTTAATTATATATTCTCAGCAGATTTATGAAGAGGCTTATTAAATCAAGGAGGTGGGCCCAGACAGGGATCCCCTAAGGAGACCGTGCTGGTAGCTCAGTCCAGCTAATGCTGGTCCAGCATCTTGTCCATGCATGTGTAACCAGAAGCAGAGGGTAGGAGCTGGTTATTGCTGGAATGGTGAGAGGATTGTTGGGGAACAGAAGATGGAAATCTGTAGAAACACAGGCTCCATTAATTTCACTGCTTCATAAATAAGGATAGGGGAGAAGGGGGAAGAGCAGTCATTAATAGGATGCTTGTGATTATTAGGACAAATCCATGAGAACTATGAAATTAATATGCTTAAGTATATTAAGTCTCTGAATGTTCTTATTCAGAAGGCACTTTTTTTGCTATCAGATCTCTTATTAGATTGTTAAAAAATAATTAGAGGGGCCCAGCTAGAGCTCAGGGTGGCCAACCATGTGAATAGGACTGTATGTGAGCAGGAGCTTATCAGGTAAAAGCTGAAGAAGTAGAAGGTAAATCTTAGGTGAAAAGAAAGCACTTCCAGAGCCCAGGAAGGGAGAGAAGATGAATGTTCTGCCTGTATATGAAATACATCTCTCCAGTGAGATTTTTTCAGAGGGATTACTCTGAAGGGGCTGTTGTGATTTTATTTCTTAAGCATGTCAGAGAGGCTCTTCTAAGATAGTACTTACATTTCCACTCCCTTTTGTGAGTTTCAGATTCTCAGCAATGCTTGTTATGAAGTCTTGTTCTCAAGTGCATTTAAAAAAAAAATGTAGAGCCACACTTAGCCATCTTTCCTATGGGGACTTGATAGATTTTCTGCATATGTTATACAACTCTCCACATCTCATGAACAACTCAAGTATTTTTATTTAGAAATGGCACAAACCCGCTTCCTAAATCAGAGTTTGAGACATGCCATTGAAGGGGTCAATAAAATGTTTGTTCTTTAAACAGATAAACGTGTCCTGCTCCTGTTCTCCTCCCATTGAGCTATGCCTAGACTGTAGGCTGCAGTGCAGGGTAGGGAACCCATTTGGCTCTTTGAGATGGATGCTAAGGTTCCTGGTCACAAGAGAGTGATGGTCCCAGCAGCACGAATGAGTGGCTGCTGGGCTCCATGCTCCGGTGGGAAGGCTGTTAATGGTGCTCCAGCTAGCTCATTTATAGGTGCCAGCTGCAGTGTGGACTGTCAGACACACAGTGGCTTTAAAACAGAGGAGAGATCTGAGCTGTAATTTTCCACCAGGGATGCAGGTCTTTTCCCAAATCACTTTAGGTTGAGATCATTCGTAATCATTGGTGTAGGAGCACATGGGGGTTCCATTTGAAATTGGGCTCCCTCGGGTGCGCTATCGCACTGTCTCACATTAAAGGCACACTCTGCCTTGAGAAACTTCTCTCATAAATGTATAAGGCAAAGGATGAGCTGGGGAGGGGAAAGGAAAGACCTGTCACATAGCTGGTGAGCCTGGATACTGGAGGCAGGGATAGCCGCAGGGATCTCCTGAATCCCAGCCTGACATCTCCACTAGCGTTGCCCTACTGCAAAGCCCCTCGTCTCACTGTCGTTCAGGTGGCAGAGGCAAGAGCGCATGCTGAGCCCCTCGCTGGTGGAAAGTTGTTCTTTCTACAGCGCTTTGATGCTCATACAGAAAAGGCCGACTTTCTGATTAGAGACCTTCGCTTTTGCTGACGAATGCGCCTCAGGAGCTGCTCAGCTGATTGCTCTTGCTTCCCTCAGTCAATCCAAAGCAACGTAAAATACTGTGCCAAACTCCACCAAAACACAGCACGTCTGCCAGGCATTATAATTAGAAGTAATAAGGCCCTGGGGGGATTTTACTGCCTGCAGCACAATGTGCTGCGGAAGACAGTGGTATCCAGGCCAGGTCCGCATTCATGGCACGGCTGCACTGCCAGTACAGCTGAAGTTAGCCCTTCAGTGTAACGTCGTCCAGGCAATGACACTGCTGTAGGGCTGCACGGGCTGGGCAAGCAGGCAGCGAATCCAGTGGATTGTAGAGGTGCTGCCTGTGCTGCACTGAACTTGATATCTTGCTGTAATGCCTGATACGAGACTTCCTGTGCAGGTTTTGGTAGGTGAAAGCAATGTGTGTAGGAAGCATCACGGTCAATCCCAAAGGATTGAAAGCCATAGCCCGTGCAGGGCAGAGCAAACCTGTCGTGTTCGGAAAAGCTGTTTTGTTACAAGACCCTTTGGTGCTTCTTGTCCCATACGCAGCAAGACTGTGACTCCTCTGGTCTCTCGTTTGCTGGATAAGGACATGCTGGCCTTGTTACGTGGCACCATTGTGACTGCTGGCAGAGCTCTCGTTGACTTTGATAAATGACGTGCTGAAACCTGACTGCCATTATTCCATATACTTTCATGGTAAAAAGGTGTGATTTTCAATTGAAGGCATCTTTCTGTACCTACACAGGAAGAAAAAAATTTGGGATCTGATTGTCCACAAATCCTGAAACAAACCAGGAGTCTTCCTCCTGTACAAAGTGTAGGAAACTCCCACAGTAAAAGTGCTGGAGACAGAATACAGTCAGAGTCCCTTTGGCCTTACTTGGTAAGTGATGGGCTAGAGAAACCCCTCTCAGTCCTCTACTGCCTCTTGGAATAGGAAGGGGAAATTTAAATGGGGCTCATGAAAATGTCTCCTTTGTGCCTTCAGTTCCAAGCTGCTGCTCTGTGTCACACCATCTAAATCTCCTCACCTCTTTGTTTTGTCTTTCCTTCAAACCGCTATCTCTGAAATTGTTTGGGCAATTAGCTATTTGTTGTCATGTTTGGCCCTTTTTCTTAAAATTTGGAATGTTAGATATTTACAAATACTCATGCATTGCTCCTTCTCATCCTTTCTTTGCTCTGATGGCATTTCTTAGGTCTGTCTCACACGTAGACCCATCTGCTTCGTAATACTGGACTACAGCTGATAAGCAGTATGATTTTTATCGAAACTATTGTAAGCCATTATTATTTATTTTTACCACTCCTACTATAATTTTTGAGCTAATAGTCGTGATACTGTAGTTATAATTGAGTTCTGGTTTGTACATAAGGCTGGGGTTCGTAATCTATTTGTATGAAAAATACAATTTGTCCTCTATAAGCTTTGCAACACTTACTGAGTAGAAACAGGATTTTTTTTGAGACTTTGCAAGTATATCCTTTAATTAGCTTGGAGTTAAAATTAGCTATATGTTTGTCCCTTTAAGAAAGTTAGTTTCTATGTCAAATCTTTTACTATGAGTATGCATGATATCAGAGTAGCACAGATACCTCACATTCTCCGTATAGTAAAAATGAAATCTTGGGCCCAGATGATACTGAGAAATACTAGATTGCAAATATCCTACTTATTAACAATTGCATTTTATTAGCATGATTATAGCAGGTTAAAATGTGGTCAAGTCAGCAGCTTAGATAAGTCTTAGGTGACCTATTTTTGATTTTTTGTATTTTGACCATTTGTGACGTCAAAACTAAAGTCACCTTCCACCATACAGCTGATGGTGTGACACGATTCAAACATCTGTAATGAGGAAAATATACAGGTGAGCAGGGACCCGGGCACTCAGGGCTGCGTGGCAGATTACTCGAGGTAGGCTTCATGGGTGGCTGCATGCTGGCATGGGCATGGAGGCTCACCCCACCCCGTGGCCAGAGATGCTGCACCAGGGGCTGACCAAAGCATTATGTGCCTGAGGAGGGGTGCCCCAAAGTCCTGAACAGAGAGCTTGCAAGACAGCTGTCACATCATGCACAGACAGGGTGTTGGGTTGGTAGTTTGGTATCCAACCAGGCTGCCATAGGCACTTCTGCTTCAGGTTCGTAATTTGTGGCTGGCATTGTGTTGGGCTTTTCTTGATGGCCATCCCTGAAGGCACTTTCACAGAGTTTGCAAGACTTGGCCTCTGCTTTCTCCTCCACCTCTGAGCAGCTGAATCCCCATCTTCCACTTCCATGATGGGACTCTTCCTTACCCTGCTAGTCCTCCAGCCAAACTTGTCTTGCTTTACACAAATCCTGCCGTATTTCCTGTGACCTACAGGTAAGAAACCAAGTTCCTAGTCTGAGGATTAAGATGCTCTTCCATCCAAGGCAAAGAGGGGTGAAGTTGTTGGTTTTAGTCCCTGTTCCTGATACATAACCATGCAATATGGTTACATATTTCATATCAAGTATTCACAGCAACAATGGCTGGAGCCCCATTTCTGCCCTCTCACTGACCTGGGGAACATGAAGGTTTTCCATGCCAAAGGGTGCAGCTTCAAGAGGTGATGGGGGAGCTCAGCCTGCTGGGAAGGCGTGTGCTTAGTTCCCAGGGGCTGGGGATGGCATCAAGACCAGCCCCATCCAGCAGGGATGTCCTCTGAAGGACAGCAGTTTTGGGTGAAAAGGGACAGGCACCACTGCTCTTGCAGTGGAGTGCACGTGGCCTCCCCTTGATGCCTGAGGGCTGCCAGAGATGAATGTGCAAACTGTTGCTCTAAGGTGATTGGTGTAAAATGCAAAAAGATTAGTAAAATTAATTTGTGAGACAAATTAATGTTGACCTTTACAATGGTGAGTTGAAATCAGCAGCAAAAACGCAAGGCTTGCCAGAGACTGATGTTGATTGGATAAAACCATCACAAGATAAATGAGGAATGATTTGGAGACCCCATGTGATGTCTAGGCCGGAGATTACATTGTCACACAGAGATGCTGCTGGCCAGAAGGGTGGTGGCTCTGTATCAATGGGTCACTTGCTGTGTCACCGAGCCACCCTGGTTTGCGTTTGTGTGCCTATGCTTGTTGTTGTGGCTGTCAAGTCAGGTACTGTTTGTATAAAATCATAATAATGTTAAAAACAGTAGTTGGGGTATTGTTTTATGTGATGAAGTGTGCATAACTCAGTGATCCTTGTGTAGGTCGTCATCTGATCCAACCATAGATCTCACTGTGTCAATTGATCCATAAGTCTCAGAGCTTTAGGTGCTGCATGCTAGGATTTATTCTTGAGAAACATCCTAATCCTGCTGCGTGAGGAGGTGCGTGGCATGGCTGTGTGCAGAGGTGGCCTTGACTTTGGGAGCAGCAGTATTGACCTTGCTGTGGCCAGGGAGGGAGAGGACCTCTGCTGTAGGCAGCACTAGAAACACAGCACAGTGGCCTTCTCTTCTCTGCCCTAACTTTAATGGCTGTGTGAACTCATTCAAATTGTTTTCCCAGTTAAACTGAAAACTAAGAATTAATATAAATAATGATAATAACAATAACAATAATAATAATAATAATAATAATCATCATCATCTAGAAGAATCGTTATTACTTCTCTCACTCTTCCTGGAAGTTAGGAGTCTTGCCAGCCATGTTTACCTCAAAGCATTCAGATTTCTTTCTTGATCCCCAGTAAGTGCACAACCACATCTCTGTCCTGGCGTGACAACGCAGTGAGAAAATTGTATCTTTAAATACCAACTTAATCTAATCTGGGACAAAAACAATAACAGGCTTTAATCATAATTGCATAGTGCCTGCAGGCTGTCACCAGAGGGCAGAGACAAGGTTGTTTGTTGCCACGTATGGATAGTTTCGAAATTAAATCCCCTTTTCACAAAGGCAAAAGATTCTGCTCTCGCTTGTGTCCTTTCCAAATATTTCAGCTCTGTAACCAGATAGCTCATTTCATCAGCATCTGTCAGAGACTTTCTCTTGCTTTTGTCAAGCTATGTACAAAGGGACAAGGAGAAATGTCTTTATAATACTATACAAGCCTGACTTTGTAACATAACAGCTTACATGAAATACTAGCCTAAATATAAACAGGAGACTAGCTTTTCCTTCACAGGAATTTTCCACTGTTTTGTACTTGTTGCGCACGTGCTCTGCGGATGTATCCCACCCTGGGTACCCACAGCAAGAATGGGGGGAGTCTAGTGGGAATGCAGCTTTGATCGGGAACTGCTTTCATACGATACATGTGGAAAACTGCTGTGGTTTCAACTTAGAAGAATAAAGGTTTTAGAGCCCAGACCAGTAAGGTACAATTTGTATTATGCCTACCCTACATAGGGAGAGCAGATTCTGAGAATTCCTTTGTTTTCCCTTTCCTAAGTTGGAAAGACAGCGAGGCTTTTGAGTGCATCAGTGGCAGCCTATGAATTCATTTTTGTTCTGGTGGATGTTGTGAGGTTTTTGGCAGCCGGAAACCAGTTCGGTCTTACACACTGAAGGAAGGCACATCAACCTTGAGAAACCCCACCCTGGCAGAGCACTGGCAGCAACTGGTGGTCATTGACTCGAAATAGCTCTGTCAGCATTTCCGCTTGAGGACTAGCGCATGGAAAATCCTAGTACAAGGGGAATGGGCAGAAGTGCCACAGGCTGACTGTTTTAAAGAGAAATGCCCTCCTCCAAGGAACAGGCACTCTCTGGAGCAAGAGGCAGAAGTAGGAGACCTGGAGTCCTTGAGTTTCATGCAAACACCAGGGACGTGTTGGCAGCATGGGTACCTGGAGGGGGAAAGATGCACTCTGCTTTTTCATGGCTGCACACCTCCTTGCTGTAATGTCTAAGTGACTTGGTTTTGTTTAGGAAGAAGTTTTTAAAAGTCTCTGCAATCCTCACTGATTGTTTCCTGCATAGTTAAACTGCATACAAACATCTAAGGACTTCGCACTTCAGGGGGGCTGAAAGTCCCGCATCAGGTGATGCCAGGCAGGAAACATGTACAAGAGACCAGGATTACATACGGGATCTGAACATTGGTCATAACCTTGGAAGGAACAAGGCAGGCTCACTCCTGAAGACAGCATGGAAGTAAAGAGGAATGCATGAATCCTGGAGCAGAGATTAAGTAAATATAATTTATTGTACTTTGTGTCTTGGCATATAATGAAGCACTCAGCTCTGCATGTTTCCTTGTCTGAAGAGGGAAAAACAGAGAAATCCGTAGGTTGGGAAGGATTTGTCCTATGTCTGAACTCCAGGGGTACAGGGATGCAGAAAGATGCTGGATGCTGTCTGCAGCGTGCTAGGTTTGCCGTATTCCCAGATCTTAAATTCCGATGCTCTGCACAATGAAAACAAAGAAGTTAAGCTGAAATTGGACAGTGTCTTAAATGTGACACGAAGGTCTCACAGGAGGCTAAGTGAGTACACAGCAAGCAGATTCAGCATGATTGATGTCAGCCATGTGGTTACAACTGTGTGATCAGCGTTTTTTGCCATTGAGTTTTTTCCTGCTCCCAGCTTCGGCAGGTTTGGTAACTGGTGAATGCGTGAGGAAGGACAGAAGCGTGCAGGAGTTTGGCTGGAAGGCACTGCAGCAAACAGAGCAAGGGAGCTGTGGCTCTTTCAGCACATCTGATTTTAAGGAGCTACTGCTGCCGGATGCACTGAGGACTTGAGAAGAAACAGCATTACGTGTTCTCTTGCAATTCAGCTACTGATGTTTCCCTCTCCTTCCTCTTCCCACAGTACCTCAGCTATGGCACTAATGCCATTACTGGGGAATGTGTTTTCCCATGGACACCTCTTTGCTACCAACTTCCAGACAACTCCGTGGAGGGGAGTTGCTCCTAAAGTAAGATGCAGAGGCTCTGTCTTGCTCTCTGCTTTCCACCTATTGCGTTGTTTAGATAGTTCATGTGATGAGGGATCGGGTGCTTACACGAAGTTTCTGATCTTAAATTTGTGATCAAGAATAGAATAGAGGATTTGGGGAAGCAGACTTCCTCTTTCACCCATCCTTTTTTTGTTTCGTAAGGACTTAATCAGAATCCAATCTCTCCCCACCCCACCAGGATATTTTATTGTTTAATCAGAAAAATATTTATACACTAGCTCAGGCAATAGAACAGGGGAAGGGGGAAGAGGCTTGTCAAAGCGTGTTGCAAATATATTGTAGGGTAATTTTATTTTGTCCTACTGGCTAATGTTAGGACTCTACTTTTATAATTTTTATACCTTAATCCTTAATTTTTAAGATTAATTTTTAAGATAACCAGACTGTAACATTCTGATCACACTTACATGCCTATAGTTTTAGTTTAGTTTCATGGTCATGCTATTGAATCACCTTAAAGCAGAGGCAAGATAGTTTGACTGCAGTAACTATTTATTTCCATACTCAGCCCGGCTTGTGTTATTTCTTGGTTAATCTTTCATTCTGAATGTTTAGTGCTTAGTTTTTGGATTACTGCAATGTCTGTAGTGTTTTACCCCTAACTGCTGTTTTGCACTGTCTCGTTTCAACAGCTTTGGTTTGGGTAAAGTTACATTACACAGAACAGCGCTGCCAGGCCACATAATGAACTGCAAGAAGACTGAAAAACGCTGTGTGTTCTTCTCCTGCGTTGCCACTTTGTTGCTTAATTTAGTAGAACAGAGCCCAGTTTTTCACCTCATTATTATGAAGGCTGAATTTCTGACCCATCTCGCTGCTCCCACACTCCTGGGACACTGGGTACTTCGAGAAAGTCTCTCTTCATCTGTCTTCAAAGATGAATCCAGAGAGGCAAGCAGCAGACCGCTGCTGCCGGTGAAGGCAGTTTGTGCCACATCCTGCTAAATGATTGGGTCTGGTATCTATAAATTATTCGTTGGGTCTCCCATTCATTGCTTCAGTGCCGTGGCTTAACTGGAGAGAGGGTTCAGCAAGTGAAGAAGGAAGCACTTTAATCAGAAGCAGGAATTGTTGGGACAGCTTGCGAAATCAGATTAGGAGCGGTTTATATGACCATTGTAGGGATTAATCATGAAGTGCCTGGACTGGGTGGAAGACATCAGTATGTAAACAAGATATTCCCTGTATTTTTAATTATTCTGGCTTGCAACAGTGAAAAGCATTTGAAAGGCCAGATCTTTTGTAGTGCTGAATGTCCTCCAGTTACGACCCTTGAAATCCAACATGCTCTGCGCCTTCCCAGGAGGTAGATCTGGTAACGGCCCCATAGTGCCCTCCTTCCCAGTGAGCAGCCACTACCACCCCAAGGATGGAAATTAAAAGAGCAACCTGACTCCATCAAGAACTGCAAGACATTCCTTGTATGTGAAATTACTTCATATTCAAGACTTCTACATGGCTGTGCTACCACTTACAGAAACATGTTTTTACAGCTTAAATGCATTAATCTCTAGAATCATAGAATCATAGAATGGTAGGGGTTGGAAGGGACCTCTAGAGATCATCTAGTCCAACCCCCCTGCTAAAGCTAAAGCAGGTTAGCCTAGAGCAGGTTGCACAGGAATGCATCCAGGTGGGTTTTGAATATCTCCAGAGAAGGAGACTCCACAACCTCTCTGGGCAGCCTGTTCCAGTGCTCTGTTACCCTCACAGCAAAGAAGTTCCTCCTCATGTTCAGGTGGAACTGCCTGTGTTCCAGTTTGTGCCCATTGCCCCTTGTCCTGTCACTGGGCACCACTGAGAAGAGTCTGACCCCGTCCTCTTGACATCCACCCTTTAGATA
>VZSC01009165.1:0-31567 GCA_013398225.1 Steatornis caripensis | reverse complement strand
CTTCCTTCTTCCCTTTGAGCTTTTTTGCAACCTCCTTGTTCATCCATGGAGGTCTCCTGCCTCCTTTGCTCCACTTCTTCCTCATCGGGATGCATTGATCCTGAGCTTGGAGGATCTAGTGGACCTCAAGTCTCTATGCAGGATTTGATGTGTCTTCAGGAGATATTCAGGACCTGCACAGGAGTCTATGTGAACTAAGCATCAACAGGAAGAAAAAAAACCCACTGGAAATTAAAAAATAACTGAATTTAGATCAAACACTTGGAAAGACTGGCTTTTGCCCTAAAAGGTTAATCACTGTTTGGATTTTTTTGCCATGGGAGGTTCCTTGTGTAATATTGAAAGGCAAGATCAAAACCCAACATCGTCTTTTGAGTGCCAGTGTCATGCCTGAATAAAACAAGCTGGATCAGCCCTAATGATATTTGCTCCCAGATGTGCTGCTGAATCTCTGGCTATGTTTGGGATAGGAAGGAATTTCCTCATGTGGTGAATTGGCAAAGCCTTGGCATTTGTCTCGTTCTTGTGTATTGCTCAAGGACCATTTTTTGGAGTCTTATTTCACATTCTTTGACTTTCTGCAGCCTTGTGATCAGAGCTGAACATTCGCCTTTTCCCATCGCTGGGCCCTGTTTTGTTTCTTAAGATTTCCTCTGCTTTACCAAACAAATATGGATGCATCTGATTTTTCCACATTACAAATATACTCTAGTAATTGCAAAAATAATCCAGGTTATTGCTCGCCTGGAATAAGATGCACTGAAAGGAAGAGAGTAAAGGGAATAATTAGCTGCTCCGTTAGCTACAGCCTTCAATGCCACTGTCTAGAAAACAAATGGGTTTCAGGATGCTCCAGTGTGCAGAAGTATGGTCAAAGCACATGTGTTGGGGCAGCACTACATGTAAGGAGCAACCTCTTTGCTTTCATGTGTGACTAGATCATCGTCAGGCCTAGTACGAAACAAAGGAAGTAATTGCTAAACCTCACAGATAGTGACAAAATTTTTTTATCATTCCCTTGCTGTTATGTTTATGAAAATGGTCTGTAGGTCTGATAGATACTTACACACACTCTATTAGTCTTGTTACTTCAGGCACATTACTTCCAGATCTTTATGAACAGGTTCAATGCTTTCTTTTGGTGTTCTTAATAACCTGTGTGTACTTCAGTGTTACTTGAAGCCAATGAGAGACTGCGCTGGACTCTCAGAGAGCGAGGTTTGACTTGGGTCAAGTAGAGCCAACGAGATAGAAAAACAGCTACTTGATCTAGTGTTTCTCTAGCTGTTTTCTCTGTTCTGCAAAAGGTAAGCTTATTTTAAATAATAGTCTCTAGCTTGGCATACCTGTCTCTTGTGTTCAATCCCCGTGATTAGAAACCACCAAGACTAGACAGCTATGTGAAGGTTGTCTTGTGAGCATGTGAGCAAACTGAAAATTGGAGCTTGAAGAGAAAGGTAAATTGAATCGTTCCTCCAAAAGGGATATTCAGTTCAGCGTGTTGTAACTGTTAGCAGTGTTGGCAGTTTAATACCTAATTACCTTAGTTACAGTTAAACCGGTCCACTCTGAGGGGTGCTAGGGGAGTTTTCCCAGATAGGGAGGGCATCACTGTCTTTCCTTCCCTCTAAGGCCTTGGCAGTGCATATCTGGTTTAATATCTTCCTCGTTGTTCGTGGGCCACCACATGGATCAGAGGCCACCAAAGATGTTTGTGCAAGGCTCCTGTGCGCATCTGACAGGCGTGACCCCAACTATGCGACCGACAAAGTGCTCACTGCTGCCATCCGCTCCGCCGCCATTCAACAAGCAAAGCTTAAAGGGCTCTTTGACAGGCCCCAGCTGATGCTACTGAAATCCCTTTCATTTAGCTCCACTTTGCCCCTATCCTGCTGCTGCTGAAGCCAATAGCAAAAGCCCTTTGCCTTCAGCCATGCTGGAGTATGTGTCCTGGCTGGCAAAAAAAAAGAGGAGTCAGCTGCAATGATGCATAAAAGGCAAGTGGAGAGGCCTGCTCCTTCCATTGTTATTTTATTATTGTTCATCATTTATCATAATTGTTGTTTCACTGTTAATTGCTGTTCATCTGAGGAACACACATGGAGCACGCTTCCTATTTGGAACTGATGGAGAGGGAGCATCTCAAAAAAATCCCTGAGGATTTTTCAGATCACAAGCCTCAGAAAGATAACAAAATTAGCACACATAATTCCCCTTGATTTTCTTCATGCGTGCTGACAAGGTGAGCAACAACTCTTCTTTCTGAGAGCTTCTTTTGTGTCCTCTACAAAAGAACCTGGATTGGCAAGTGTTAATCTCATTTATTATTCTATATCTTGTTTTTCTTATGGAAACGGTGGTGAAATTAGAAACAAATTGCTTGAAAACATAATNAATTAGCACACATAATTCCCCTTGATTTTCTTCATGCGTGCTGACAAGGTGAGCAACAACTCTTCTTTCTGAGAGCTTCTTTTGTGTCCTCTACAAAAGAACCTGGATTGGCAAGTGTTAATCTCATTTATTATTCTATATCTTGTTTTTCTTATGGAAACGGTGGTGAAATTAGAAACAAATTGCATGAAAACATCATAAATTATAGACTACATACTGAGGAAAATTAATAAACAACCATTTTTTTTCTTCATAATTAACTTAAAGTATAATCTGAAGACTGNCACACATAATTCCCCTTGATTTTCTTCATGCGTGCTGACAAGGTGAGCAAAAACTCTTCTTTCTGAGAGCTTCTTTTGTGTCCTCTACAAAAGAACCTGGATTGGCAAGTGTTAATCTCATTTATTATTCTATATCTTGTTTTTCTTATGGAAACGGTGGTGAAATTAGAAACAAATTGCTTGAAAACATAATAAATTATAGACTACATACTGAGGAAAATTAATAAAAAACAACCATTTTTTTTCTTCATAATTAACTGAAAGTATAATCTGAAGACTGTCCTTTTTTGTATGTCCCCCTTCTAACTTGAGTTGGGGGATGGTTTAAGCAGCTCCATTGTGACGTGAACGATGAAGCCCAAGCTCAGTGAAACTGCACAGTGATTAGACTGACTGTGGTCTGTAATACGGCTGTCAGTGGCTGAGCCAAACTGTCTGTCCTCAGATGAGTTCCTCTTGAGTTATGGTAACTCAAGCAATTCTGTCTCCTAGATGCCAGCTCTCAGCTATTCCTGGAATTAAATTCTAGGCTAGTGACATGCATTTTAATAAAAAACATCTATTTGATCTCCAATTTTTTCATTCTCGTAAAGAAATATTAATTTCTCTAATTTCTTTTGATTTTTCCCATGCACCCTCTGCTTCTCCCACACATTCTGGCTTGTAACAGAGGCACTTTTGCGACGAAAGAAAGTAGGACCTATTCATGGGAAGAGGCAGGCATGGTCTGGATGCTTCAGAGGATTATCTTGTAAGCAGCTTGTCTTTATTGTCTCATGGTATGAACTTGAGTCCCTGTCCTTGTTAATCTGGTTGATTCGAGAGTTAGGAATGGTGTGCAATGATATTGATGGGTTATCCCTAGGGCTGAAGAATGAGAATACCCATTACTTATATTCTAAAATCTCAGTTACTTATGTTCTCAGCAAAAGCTCCTAATTTTCTCAGCTGCTTCTGTATGTTCAGCGTAAAAGGATTGCATAATAGGCCCAGCGACTCCTGCAACTATTGTTTACAATCTATCAGCTAATCCTGTCTGTGAGTTAGGTGGTGCCTACTGGGTTGGGCATTTGATTGGGATTAGAAACTCATTATTATGATGAAGTATACTGCAGTTCTGCCTGGAGGCCTTAGCAGGATTATGGCCACATTGTGCTAGACAACATGCAGACCTATAGCTTGTAGCCTATTGTAAGAGCACCTTCGCTCTAATTCTGGATTTGACCCCATTTCTCCTCATGGCCCTTGGGTAAGACATCTAATCCTGTTCTGTTTCCGTATCTTTTCAGGGGAGATGGTAACTCGTTTCCTACCATCAGTCAATGCCTGTAACCACCTGCTTTTGGAGGAGAATGCCAGGATGATTTCACCCAAAGGCCACAGGGAAATACTGCAGCATGAGTGGGAAATGGCATTTCCTCTGCTCCAGTGCCTCTGCTATTCAGTGAAGTAGGTTTTGCAATGGGAATTTGTGCCCTTTCCAGCAGTGCTGCTGAACCCAAAGAACTTGCAAAGCGAAAAATGCAGCAAGTCTTGAGTTGCACCAACGCTGTTTGCAGCCATGGAGTAGCTCGCTGAGCCGGGGACACAGTAAGTGGCTTTAGAGTCTTTGTTCTCCCTCTGTCCTGCACATGGCTCCCATCCTAATACAGGGCCCATGTGGGGTAACGGGCAGACTCTCCTTCTCCCTGTCCTTTCAGGCTCTAGGTATTCCCACTGCTGTTATTACAATTTTGAGCCAGAAGAAAGATTACTGGATCCAGCTACCATCACATGCTGTTTGTACTCCATCTCTGTGCTGCCACGGCCATACATCTGTGTCTACAGTTATCGCTGAGCCTCGTCTACACCTGCCATTCACTCACTAGCAGCTACTACCCTACAATATTGCTCAAGTGCAAACCTTGACAGGGATAAGCTGTCTTTCCATATGGTTTCAGGGTGAGCTTGACTGGATTTTCTCTTCCCGTAGAAATGATGCCTCTTCTTGTCTGTCCTGGGCTCTTTACTGAGGTGGCCATACCAATAGCTTGGAAAAATGGGGTTGAGCCACGTACAGGTGAGCCCTTTGTGGGTTGCCTGCTACCCCATTTCGCTTGCTGGGAAAAGTGCTGCTCAGTGGGGCCACTCTGCAAGATGCTCCTAGAGAAGAACAAAGATGTCCGAGATGTAAAGGTGACATGCGTAGAAAAAAAACATGTTTGTCATGGCCATAAGCCCATTAGGATACCTGTGTGCTTGCTTTTATGCTGAAGGCAAATGGAGCAGAGCTTAAATTCAGTTTAAAAGTCTGGTCAGTCTAATGCTGCATCCCACATCCCTCAAAGACAGGAGCAAAGGTGGTGCTTGCTGAGGAACTATTGAACAGCTTCAGCTTCGTCTCCCTGTTTTCTAAGCCCAGATCCCTTCTCTACAAGCTAATAACCGTGTGCTAGCATCATCACAGCCATCACAGGCTGGAGCTGGCACAAAAGGCTTTCCTGTTTTTGTGAACGTTTTTGTCTCATGGGAAGTTTGAAATTTAAACGCTCACTTGGTCTGTTGCTCTTTATTTGCGACTGACCAATCTGAATCACTTTTGATAAACTACCAGTAGGAGTCTCAAGCATAGTTGAGTCCCTATCAGTTTAATTAAAGTAGATCATTGGATAGAGAAACCTGTGAAATGCTCACATACAGGAGAAAGCTGCACCGTGAGTGCTCCCCTGAGTAATCGCAAGAGGCTGCTATCAGCAATGTAATCAGCAGTGCCTGGTATCACAGGGCAGTGAAGAGCTTAACTTGAAACTCAGATATCAACACATGCCAAAAAACAGTTGAGAAAAGAGTGACTAAGGACTAATTGCATCCACTATACCATGAGAGTAACTGAAAAGTAAATAGAGGAGCAACCATAAAGTGGTCTGAGACACAAGTCTGTAGAAAACTGGGCTTTGTTAATTTTCTTGTACAGGGGACAGCCTGTTTGATATGGCCAAGGTTTTTAGGTACTACTTTTATGCTATTATAGGCCCAAGGTCAGTCAGTCTGTAAAAACTTTAACCAAAGCAAAGTCATATTTAAAGACTTACTTTACCTATTCCATTCTAACTCTATCCTGCGGTAGCTTTCTAGGATGTGTTACCATGTGAATGAGGCTGGATATGAGAAGCTGGAAAGAGACAGTGGGGAGAAGAAAGTGTTTAGGGCCAGAATGGAGTTTACTTCATGTTTGTCCTACCCTTGTGAGTTGCTGGTGCTGGCCACGGTGGTACAGACTATATTAGATCACCTTTGGGGACTCAAATGCATTTGACAGACATGTCTTCTATCTTCTATAGTTTTTGTTTTTTATTCGCAAATTGGTGTTTGTAGAAACTAACCACACATTAGATTAGTGTGTTGCTGCCATGGGATGCAGACTTTATGGTTTGGGCAATGCTTTGTGGCTAACAAGAGCCAACAAGTTATACCTGAGTCATTCAACTGGGTGGAACATGCCCTGCTCTGATGACGACAGGAGTGAGCTGAGCATCTTCCCAGGAGACACCAAGTGTTGACACAAGGGCAGTCATCTCCCATCATGATTAACCAAGCAGAGCTTGCAGTTGAAGAGCTACTGAGGCGATTATCTTGCATTTATCCTTACGGTGATACCAGGCTGCCAACAAGATTAGAAGGGTGACACTTAATGTAGTCTTTTGGTAATAGGGCAAGATTTATATTGTTAGCATAAACTGCTTAGGAAAAGCTTGTTTTACTTAGCATTTATCACTTGTTACTGATGTTTTATTACATTGATAGCCGTCCCAAGAAAATGTTTTAAAGTCCCCACCCGTTTCATACATGGGCATATTCCGTTCGATGCCAAACATATTTTGAGAGAACAAGACTGGAGACAAACTGAATTATACGTACTTAGTTACACTGACGGAAACTTAGTGTAGCTCCCTTTTTGACCAACAAAACAGAACCTAATGTGCTTTTTGAGTTGCTGTGTTTCTTCCTGCTGGCACTGATGGAAGCTGGATCCAGTGTATGGTGACCGCAGATCTGTGGACCTTACTCAGGAGAAGCTTACAGTGAGCGTAGCAGGATCTCTGACTTGAGCAAAAAAAATGCCAGATTTAATCCTGTAGGATAAAACATGCAGCATTTCCTCAAACATGTCTTTCATCCACTTTCCTCACTCCCCTGCCACCCAGATGAGCCAAGCCAAACACATTCCTTCGAGGTGAAATAGTATTTTTTTTGTTGTTGTTTTTCACAAGCTTCTCAAGTATACAAAGGGATAATGCAGTGTACGGCATCACCACCTAACGGTGCCTGTAATGTGCACTATGCAGAAGAGTCCCAGAGTGTTGTACAATGAAATTCTACAATAATCTTAGTAATGAAGAGCAATTAAGAGCAGCAGTTAACCTATATTTTTCTGCCTTTAAGTGTCAACTTACACCCAGGATTGCAAATACTAGTTGGAAGTGCATCGCACTGTGCAGAGGCATAATTATAGAAAGCTGTAGTTGTCTTTATCACAAAGTTTTAATTAGCAGGACACATTAAATAACCAGCTGATACAGATCTTAATGAATCATTTATAGGCCTATATCTAAGATAATTATACATAGCTGGTCATACGCCTGGGCTTATGTGAAATGGAATATGCATCTTCCTCATGTGAAGTAAAGGTGAAAGATAGGAACGGGACAAAACTGGGGCAACAGCCCACCTTAACCAAACAAGTTGCACCTGGACCATTGTTGACAAGATTGGGGGAGAAATAAGAATAGTTGGCTTCAAAAGAAATCCACCTTGAGGAAAGGCAGGAGCTCTGGGATCCTAAATCATTGACTGGTTTGGGTTTTTTTGTTTTTTAAGTCATGGTGGTTGTCCCAGGTGGGCACTTCATGCCGCACCGCTCAGGAGCGAGGAGAGGGCAGATGGACACCAGGGTTGGGGACACAGTATCTGGGGTGAGCTCGGACTCTGGTGTCTGCAAACCAGGTTGTGCCATCCTTGCTGCAGCTCCCTGGCAGCCTAGCATGCCCTGGATGTGTCCCTCTTTTCTCCAGACGTGCTACCTGCCCTGGAGCATGAGAGGCTGCTCCAGAGCAACCACTGCAGAGCCCTGGCAGCTGGGTCTCTTCTCCACCAGGGGAGTTCCCAGCTCTCCGGTTTCACCAGCTTTCTTGCTGCTTAGTATGTCTGGATGAAAAAGTGGGAAACATGCCCAAACATCCAATTGCTCCAGGGCTAATTATTGCTCTGCATACTGTTTTAGGGCCAGATTTTCATGGCATTTGTTTGTGACTGCTCGCTGATAGTTAAAAAAAGAAGCATGCGTTGTCTGTTTATCTGGCCATGTGAAGGAGGCATGGGAGCAGCTGGCTGTGAAAGCTTATTTATTGTCACTGGTGATTTCTGTAGAGCTCAGTAAGCGTATGCACATAGCATGGCTGAAGCCACATAACTAAGTCGTGGTGTAAGAGGCGTAACGCGTGCCTCTTCCTCCCCTTTGCCTAGAACACGCAGCCAGCTGTAGGCCGGCTGCTCTCGTTGATCAGCTGCAGCGGCAGGACAGTCTAACTGACGGAGCTTCACTCGTGAAACTGGTTCTTAGGGGAAGTCTGCCAGGCTCTGGGATGCGTATGTTGGGATTGGTGCCAGTACCGTTTCTTTCAGCAGGTTTATCCCTCCCACCCCACTGTGCTGAGCTCCCTCATGGACTCAGGTCCCCGCTTCTGCTCCTCCCTGCCTTGTGGGCTACCTTGGTGTCCATCTCAGGTCCTGTAGTTTAGCTTGTATAATGTTGAGCTGTTGGTTTCTTCTCCTGTTTTTTATCAAGTAATACTTCAATGCCTGATTGTATGTAATACATTACGTCAAAAAAAGAACCCCAACAAAACAAACCTCCTGCATCAGATAGATGTATTTGTCCATAATCTTTCTTGAGATGTCTGACTTGGCTTAGCTGGAGCTCCAGTAGGAGCAAAGCCCCTGTTTGTTTGTCTGATTGCAAGGCAAAAGCTTCTGATAAACAAACAATTGCAAATGGATATTTGAAAAGATTAGGAGCACAGTATTTCCAGCCCATGCACTANGTACTTAGTTACACTGACGGAAACTTAGTGTAGCTCCCTTTTTGACCAACAAAACAGAACCTAATGTGCTTTTTGAGTTGCTGTGTTTCTTCCTGCTGGCACTGATGGAAGCTGGATCCAGTGTATGGTGACCGCAGATCTGTGGACCTTACTCAGGAGAAGCTTACAGTGAGCGTAGCAGGATCTCTGACTTGAGCAAAAAAAATGCCAGATTTAATCCTGTAGGATAAAACATGCAGCATTTCCTCAAACATGTCTTTCATCCACTTTCCTCACTCCCCTGCCACCCAGATGAGCCAAGCCAAACACATTCCTTCGAGGTGAAATAGTATTTTTTTTGTTGTTGTTTTTCACAAGCTTCTCAAGTATACAAAGGGATAATGCAGTGTACGGCATCACCACCTAACGGTGCCTGTAATGTGCACTATGCAGAAGAGTCCCAGAGTGTTGTACAATGAAATTCTACAATAATCTTAGTAATGAAGAGCAATTAAGAGCAGCAGTTAACCTATATTTTTCTGCCTTTAAGTGTCAACTTACACCCAGGATTGCAAATACTAGTTGGAAGTGCATCGCACTGTGCAGAGGCATAATTATAGAAAGCTGTAGTTGTCTTTATCACAAAGTTTTAATTAGCAGGACACATTAAATAACCAGCTGATACAGATCTTAATGAATCATTTATAGGCCTATATCTAAGATAATTATACATAGCTGGTCATACGCCTGGGCTTATGTGAAATGGAATATGCATCTTCCTCATGTGAAGTAAAGGTGAAAGATAGGAACGGGACAAAACTGGGGCAACAGCCCACCTTAACCAAACAAGTTGCACCTGGACCATTGTTGACAAGATTGGGGGAGAAATAAGAATAGTTGGCTTCAAAAGAAATCCACCTTGAGGAAAGGCAGGAGCTCTGGGATCCTAAATCATTGACTGGTTTGGGTTTTTTTGTTTTTTAAGTCGTGGTGGTTGTCCCAGGTGGGCACTTCATGCCGCACCGCTCAGGAGCGAGGAGAGGGCAGATGGACACCAGGGTTGGGGACACAGTATCTGGGGTGAGCTCGGACTCTGGTGTCTGCAAACCAGGTTGTGCCATCCTTGCTGCAGCTCCCTGGCAGCCTAGCATGCCCTGGATGTGTCCCTCTTTTCTCCAGACGTGCTACCTGCCCTGGAGCATGAGAGGCTGCTCCAGAGCAACCACTGCAGAGCCCTGGCAGCTGGGTCTCTTCTCCACCAGGGGAGTTCCCAGCTCTCCGGTTTCACCAGCTTTCTTGCTGCTTAGTATGTCTGGATGAAAAAGTGGGAAACATGCCCTAACATCCAATTGCTCCAGGGCTAATTATTGCTCTGCATACTGTTTTAGGGTCAGATTTTCATGGCATTTGTTTGTGACTGCTCGCTGATAGTTAAAAAAAGAAGCATGCGTTGTCTGTTTATCTGGCCATGTGAAGGAGGCATGGGAGCAGCTGGCTGTGAAAGCTTATTTATTGTCACTGGTGATTTCTGTAGAGCTCAGTAAGCGTATGCACATAGCATGGCTGAAGCCACATAACTAAGTCGTGGTGTAAGAGGCGTAACGCGTGCCTCTTCCTCCCCTTTGCCTAGAACACGCAGCCAGCTGTAGGCCGGCTGCTCTCGTTGATCAGCTGCAGCGGCAGGACAGTCTAACTGACGGAGCTTCACTCGTGAAACTGGTTCTTAGGGGAAGTCTGCCAGGCTCTGGGATGCGTATGTTGGGATTGGTGCCAGTACCGTTTCTTTCAGCAGGTTTATCCCTCCCACCCCACTGTGCTGAGCTCCCTCATGGACTCAGGTCCCCGCTTCTGCTCCTCCCTGCCTTGTGGGCTACCTTGGTGTCCATCTCAGGTCCTGTAGTTTAGCTTGTATAATGTTGAGCTGTTGGTTTCTTCTCCTGTTTTTTATCAAGTAATACTTCAATGCCTGATTGTATGTAATACATTACGTCAAAAAAAGAACCCCAACAAAACAAACCTCCTGCATCAGATAGATGTATTTGTCCATAATCTTTCTTGAGATGTCTGACTTGGCTTAGCTGGAGCTCCAGTAGGAGCAAAGCCCCTGTTTGTTTGTCTGATTGCAAGGCAAAAGCTTCTGATAAACAAACAATTGCAAATGGATATTTGAAAAGATTAGGAGCACAGTATTTCCAGCCCATGCACTATTGTAATCCAAGGTCCTTTAAAAGCAGCGCTGAATAATTTTCTCAATTATCCACAGAGTCTGCTGTTAACAGGTTTCCCTGGTTCCCTAGCATTAGACGAACTGCTGATCTCTGCAAAACTTCTTTCAGTTTAAGTACAGAGTTCTCCTTAAAATTAATGGGCTTTTCAGAGTTAATATGTTAATCTCCTGATGCACCACAGCAGGCGTCTGGAATAGATCTTACTAGACTGTTTACACTGTGCTTCCTTTCAGGGTGGTTAGAGGCGAGGGAGCACTTGTGGCAAGAACTGATGTGGTGAGGGTTTGACAGCATCTTTCCACACCTAGTTGTTGCTTCTGTGGAAGAGGGAGGAGTGGAGTCTCCCAGTAAGGCTCCCAGTACAGCTTCAGAGCTTCTTCCTAGCAGGTGGCTGTCACAGAGCAGGACACAAGCCCCTGCTCCATTTCCCCCAGCATGCCCCTGGTGGCAGAGGTTTCCTTTGCCACCTTCTCCTGGAAGCAAAGGAGGAACCTAGTGGAAGAGGTTTACTTTCTTTCTCCGAGGCAGAAAATATTTTGTTCAACCCTTCGAGCCCAGAGGCACCTATGCCAGAGAAGCGCACTGTGTGCTCCGTCCGACAGGGCAGCTGCTGGGAGTGCTCTCAGCACCGCGTCTGATAGTAGCCTACGTGCTAAAGCTGACAGTCTCTCTGGACGGATGGTTGTAGTAACTTTGCACTTTGTGGCTGTCACTGTTTTTATCCTCCCACCCCCCCCGGGAGGCAAGGAAGAGCTGTTAGTTATTTTATGGGGAGAAACTGAGCCGCGACGTGATGAGGCCACACAGGGAGCCTGCGGCAGAGCTGCTCGACTGTCAGACCCTGCTCTCCTTCCTTATCAGCTCCGCCTGATATGTGTGCGTGAGTAGGATATGGGGAAATGCCTCCTGAGTGACTGTGAAGAGTGGGAAGCAGCCAGGGAAATGGGGAGAGTAGTGTCTGCTCCTGACACCAAAACCAGGCTGCCTGAAACCCTCAGTGCACTGCACGACGACAGATTTGCTCCAGCACCATATTTTCAGTGGAGCATATTTTTTCCCAGTTCTCTTGTTAGACTCTTCATCTTGTTTCTCCAGCCACTGCCAGCACTGTCTGGGCACAGGTCCGTGTTTACTCTAGCTCCACAGCCAGAAATATGGTGATCTCTGGTTCATGCCAGTGTGTGGTTGTGCTGAATGCATCAAAATGCGTCATGAAGAGTCACCAGCTACATAAACCACGGAGCCATGGCAGGGAAATCAGAGAGTATATAGCACAACTTTAAGGAGAGCAACAGCACTGGAAGCCAGAAACTTGCCCAGAAGACTCTGAGGTTTAAAATAAATCACTTTATCAGAAGGCCACTTCCTGAAGTGAAACGTTTCTTTCGGAGTGCCGTGTTTTGATTCCTGAGCTAGATCAGGAGTACAGTTTATTTTACAAGAGTCAATGGTACCAATTACAGCCTAAAACTTTCAGAGCAGCACAAGGGACTCAACCACGCATCTTCCATTAATTATCTCCTGGCCAAGTTAACTGTGCAATGATAGCACAAGTAATATGTCACAAGTTTATTTTCTGTCATTAAAATCAGCAGCTATGACCCTGATCTTTGCTGGGAGCACATCTCAGCAAGAAGATGCTTTTTTATTGCAGGCACTTTTCAAAGAATGCCGTTTTAATGCCAGGTTGTGCTGAAGCAGGGCCCAGCTCCTGCTTTCTCAGACCTCCTGAAGCAGGGAAGAACTAAGAGCCTGCTCATCAGTGCAGAGCCTGGACTAAGCATATCTTTGCTGACCTTCTCCTCCTCCTCTTAGTACAAGGAAGAAATGATCTTCATTTCAAAAAGCTGATACGTAATTACAGCTGGTAGGTGTTAGTACTCCAGTTGTATATTGCTGTAATGCAAATAATTTGGTGTCTGTTGTTTGGCTTGCTTGACTCCTTGGTATATATGCTTAAAAAGTGTTGGAAGCAAGTGCCCTGGGTTCCAAATCCAACATTTTGGCTCCATAGTNCCAGCCACTGCCAGCACTGTCTGGGCACAGGTCCGTGTTTACTCTAGCTCCACAGCCAGAAATATGGTGATCTCTGGTTCATGCCAGTGTGTGGTTGTGCTGAATGCATCAAAATGCGTCATGAAGAGTCACCAGCTACATAAACCACGGAGCCATGGCAGGGAAATCAGAGAGTATATAGCACAACTTTAAGGAGAGCAACAGCACTGGAAGCCAGAAACTTGCCCAGAAGACTCTGAGGTTTAAAATAAATCACTTTATCAGAAGGCCACTTCCTGAAGTGAAACGTTTCTTTCGGAGTGCCGTGTTTTGATTCCTGAGCTAGATCAGGAGTACAGTTTATTTTACAAGAGTCAATGGTACCAATTACAGCCTAAAACTTTCAGAGCAGCACAAGGGACTCAACCACGCATCTTCCATTAATTATCTCCTGGCCAAGTTAACTGTGCAATGATAGCACAAGTAATATGTCACAAGTTTATTTTCTGTCATTAAAATCAGCAGCTATGACCCTGATCTTTGCTGGGAGCACATCTCAGCAAGAAGATGCTTTTTTATTGCAGGCACTTTTCAAAGAATGCCGTTTTAATGCCAGGTTGTGCTGAAGCAGGGCCCAGCTCCTGCTTTCTCAGACCTCCTGAAGCAGGGAAGAACTAAGAGCCTGCTCATCAGTGCAGAGCCTGGACTAAGCATATCTTTGCTGACCTTCTCCTCCTCCTCTTAGTACAAGGAAGAAATGATCTTCATTTCAAAAAGCTGATACGTAATTACAGCTGGTAGGTGTTAGTACTCCAGTTGTATATTGCTGTAATGCAAATAATTTGGTGTCTGTTGTTTGGCTTGCTTGACTCCTTGGTATATATGCTTAAAAAGTGTTGGAAGCAAGTGCCCTGGGTTCCAAATCCAACATTTTGGCTCCATAGTGAGACAGCTTCGCCCTGGGAAGACGGGGTCCTCTGCCCCGGCAGTCAAGAGTATTGAACCAGGGGGTTGCCACTGTTACCCACCTTTGCAAATTATTTCAAATTTTGATGCTCCTGTTCCCTCTCCCTTCCTGCCATATAGCCTTTGGGAGCCAGAAAGCATCTATTTCTAGATAATGTCCAGTGCCTACCTCTATGCATTAAAACCCAGCAATGTACTAACCACTAGTAATGACAACTTATGCAGCAACTTGTGCTGCCAGCCAACTCACTTTGTATCTAAGAAGGAAAAAGCAAAAAATGCTCAGGTTGAAATAACCCTGTAACGTGTGATATTGCCATTTTAAAAAGAAAATGTAGAAAAAAGCAGCTGCTGGTACTGGCCATATCCTTCTCTTACCCTTCACGAAAAGCAGTGCCGATGGATAGACATGTGCATCCCTCGGTCCATCTGGCTGCCCGGCGCCTCTGAAGAGGGCAGCTGGGCTGGAAGTGGGAAGGAGGTAACCCGCTGAGAGAAGGTATCCAGGTAATAAATTAGCCCCTAGAAAACTAAAAACAACAAGAAAGAAATTACACTGTCCAAAAAGCAGAAGTTAAAAGGGGCAGGATTACACCATGTTAAGCAGCCTCTTCTGTTGGCAATTAGCACTAGGTGCCAGTAGCAATAGAGCAAGTTTTCTACCAGCTCCTGAGAGGTCCTCCAGCAGCGTGGACGTGGAGACTGTGCAGCAGTGAGAAGCAGCTGAGCCTCAACGTTTTATAGGGGATTGTGCCTGTGCGGGTTTGTCCTGGCAGACACCAGCTGGGGAAGGTGCCACATGGCTCAGGTGGAGTCTGGGAGCCTGTTAGAAGGCCGTGCTAATTCAGGCAGTATTAATGGAAGGATGCAGTTTGAATTTGTGAATATCGGTGGGTTTTCTAATTTATTTAAAATTTAAACTGAGAGCAAGTCTACTCTTTCCTTTACAGCAGCTATTCTAAGACGACCAGAAGGTCAACTTGGAAGATGCACTCCTGTGGGTGTGCAGGCACTGACAAGGACCTTACGCAAGAAGAGATTTGCGCAGACAGAGCCTGGCTGAAGTTGGAGCACTTGTGTGAACGCATGGAGTTTTCTTCCTCTCCTGGAGTCACAGTAACATCAGAGGTGGGACCGTGTGCCAGTGCCTGCAACCTAATTTAAATTGCATGGCTATAAATGTGCCTTGGGCCCCTGCATGTATCTGTGTGGCCCAGGGACTCTGAAGCACCCCTCTGAATTGCTGTCACAGCTAGGGGATCTTTATCCCTGCACTCTTTCACAGCTACAGGCACAGAAAAACAATCGCTCTCTAGGATTGACAAAACTGCAGAAGCTAAAAGCTTCTGTTCCAAGCCATCAAGGAAAAATATTGCACTTTCCTTCCTCTGTGTGCTACAGAGCCTTTCCTAGAAGAGCTCCGTGACATGCTGCCACAGGGCGCTGGGGCTGCTTTCCCACCCGATGCCACAGGCATGAATGTGAGTTTGGGTGAGCAAAGGCTGGTGCTTCTTAATAAAACCAACAGACGAAGGAATAAGTCTTTGGCAGGAATGTCTTAAAGCAAAATTCATTAAAGATTGTGATGAGGTGAAATGCTATAGCAGTGAGAACTGTATGTGTTTGCAGTGGGCTGTATCCAGTGAATGTTACGAGAAAGCCAGGATTTCGGGAATAAGAAGAAACTGTTTATAAGCTGATTTCTAATAAAGCAAGGCTTACGCAGTCATGTCATCTGTCTCTGTCTGCCTGCTCAATAACTTTTACCTCCATTAGCATCATTGTCCCCTATCAAAGTCAGCAAATATCCCACCAGGTCCGTAAACACTAGCAGTGCAGCTGGGGAGAGACCTGGGAAAATGCTGCCCTTGGACGGTCAGCAGTCACACAGAACCAGGCTCTGCTAGGACCAGTGGCCATGGCCAACCTCCCTCCGGCTGCCCCGGCTGCTGGCTGATATAAGCTTCCAGTGATGGTTTTCACCCTTTTCCCATGCGAACAACCTCTGCTTTTCTCCGCTTCCTTGTGATGCAGAGACTAAACTTCAAAGTCTATGACACAGGTTGGTTTCACAGATGACTTCCAGGCTTATTTTAGGGTCTGTTTTAAGCCAGGAGAAATTTGGTAGAGTCTGTGGCTGGCGTGGTCTCGCCTGGCTCTCATGCTCTCAGGAAGCCAGTTATCAGAGAAAATTTTAATGGCTCTTATAGGCTGTATGAAAGACTAGTGATATTAGAGGGAATTATTAAACAGACTTGTTCTGAGCTTTACACCATGTCTTTATTTTTGCCTTGCTGCAGAAATGTAAGCCCTAGTTGGGTGCTGTGAACCGGTACAGCTGATGGTTGCTCTGGGGAGATGGTGCTTGGGAGAAGCTGCTGGCTGCTGGTTGCTGGTTCTGCCCCAGGGGTGGGTTTGCATTTTTTGCCCGCTGTGATAACCAGGCTCGTGGACTGCGCTTCTTTCCTGCAAAAGGGCTGCACATCGCACTACCCCTTGTCCTCCTGGATGGAGCCATCTCTAGATTTGTGGCTTAAAAGCTGAGTGCTGGCAGGGGGAGAGAGGAAGATCAATAAACCTCAATAAGGGGATAAATAAGACAGTGGCTTAAGGGAAAGCTCCAGAGACCTCATAGTTATCATTAGGATGGACAAGCAGTGATGTTTTATTGGCATATCTCATTAGAAATCGCTGGGAGCTACTGGACTGGACAGTCTCTTCAAATGCCAGCAACCCCGGGGGAGCTGAATGTAAATGTTGTAATTGATATAAGGATGGAAGCTGCTCCACTACAAAGTGACATTTCAGATATTGTGGGAACGGATGATGTGAAACATCCTCAATGAGATCTGTTTCCCTCAACTCTTTTGACTCCTGTCAGAGGTGCATGTTCAAGCTTTTCTCTGGGCAGATGGCTTCTGCAAATAGAACTGCCTTTGAAATACAAAGTTTTGTTGAATTCGTTATATGTCTTCTGACTTCAAAGCTTTGCACTTTCCTCTTTAGTTTTAAATAGAGCCACTTGGCTGTTTTCAGGCCTGTTACATTTGAGATGGGTGCTACAGTGGATGTCACTGGTGAAGCGCAGCAGCTGTGGAAGGCTTACTCAGGGTGCACTGAGCAGCATTGTGCCCACCTGGGGCTGTCTCACCTCTGCCCACATCTGGCCAGGAGGGACATGGTCCCTACAGTTACATGGGTCTCAGGGGGCTCTCTCTGTCAGGGACTTTCCTGATTTTCTCATTCCTCAGCAAGGGGGATGGCTGCACTACCCTATCCCTGCACCCCCAGCTCTCCTGAGGTGCAGGGTGCTGTGCAAGGAGGTGGATGGCATGGGGTGGGGCTGGTGTGGGCAACAGGAGTTATTCTGCCCAGCTCGGTATGAATCCTCTTCATTGAGGACTTCACAACAGGAAGCTTCTTCCCAGGAGAGAGGATCTATATTAATTAATCTTTAAAGAGCTTTATATTGAATGTACGTGCTGGACTGTGGTGGTTTTCCACCTCAGCTTAGCAAGAGGATACCAGTAGTCAGAAGTTACTATAAGCATAAAGCTGCTCCATTTCTTTACTTTGGCTATATGTCCTTCACCTTGACTGAAGTGGTGCGTTTCTCATTTTTACTTCTGAGGATGTGTTGGAGCCATTCAAAGGGATACAAATTGGAGAGCTTTCTCTTTGTATCTACTTGCTACACAGAGACATGACATTTTGTTGGCCAAAAGTTTTCTTGGAAAGAAAATGCCACTCTGGAGACTGAAACGTCAGTTTAGTCGAATAGTTCATATGCACAGAACGGGTGAGAAATGAGCGCCCAAACTTAAAAGCAGCTGAACCATTCCTTTCAACGTCTCCTGACTTGCCACAATTTTTATTTAGAAACCCTTCAGGTTCGGTTTGGAAGTTTTAAAGGGTCAAGGCCAAAACGTTCAGACTGCAAGCAAACAAAATGTTTGCTTCACCAACAAACTAATTTTTTTTTTTTTTAAGAACTGTCATCAAACTGAAAATCTATTACTCACCCTGTTCTGGTTGCCTACAGCGTCTGGGTAAGTTGGAGGCAGAATTTGCTAAATTGAAAAGCGTTTGGGCAGAAAAAGTTCTTAATTTGTACCTCAGCTCTCAGCAGCTGGATGTTTAATGGATGCTCTAAGAGAGCTGTGTATTACAACTTTCAGCATTCCTCCATATACTCTTGAACTGAGAAGCTTTTGTGGGATTTTTGTCCTATCAGTGGTACATTATCAAAATGTCAACTCTTTCCAAACCTTTATTGTTTCACTGGAAGGACCATTCTTAATTTCAGCCCTGGAGTTGGTTTATGTGTTTGATCATCTGTCCCTCTTTTCATACAGATGCTGTCGACATGGGCAGCAGAGCAGCCTTGTCACCCAGGATTAATGACAGAGTGTGGTGTTGCTTGTGGAAGCAAAGTAAGTAAAGGTGAACAGTAATATCATACCATATGAATAAACACCGACATTGGAATAATTTTTCTAAACGTTTCAACATCCTAGGTACAAAGTAATAACCCTGTCAGGAACAATATTCACTGCTGTCTCATCTGGCTGAGATGGAATTAGCAGCAGCCTCCCAGGAAGAATGCAGGTATGTCGTTGGTGGAAACCCAGCGTGGGGTTGTGTTGAAGTAAAAAGCAAACAGAACCCTTGCTCGCAGTACAGGGGGAGAAATCTCGTACTACTTGGAAAATCAGCACTGCTTTGAATATGGCATTTATTTTAGTTTCCTCATGGGAAGGATAATGCAAAAATAGGCGCTATATATGTGTGTATATGCATTTGTATATCAGACAAAACATTCTAGAATTTGGTAGAAGATGAAAATAAGATCTGTGAAATCTAGAATTGGGGCAGGAAGATATTAAACAGCGGACAATGAGGAAAGACTTACTAAGTACCCTCTCCCTTAATATAAAATCAAGGAGGGGCAAAGCCTCAATAAAGGATGAGACTTAAAAATATTCTGGTTCACCTCACAAAAACAGAAATAATTTTGCGGCATTACCAGGGTGGGGGGAGGTTACTCTGCCATTTTTCAAATTTGTTAAACTATTTGTCTCTAGGTTTTCGTGTGCATTCATTTTTAGAGCTGCCAGACAAAATATGTTTGATGCTGAGAAAACAGTAAAAAATCTAGCTCTTCCTAGCTGCCCCAGGGTCGGTGCTTAGAGCATTTAAATTTTGGAAATGTCAGGTCCAGGCACATGCATAGCAAAAACAGATGCACAATTACACTGTTTATCCTATCTACTCACAAACATGTTGAGCCCTAGTCATTATTGAAATAAAATCTGCCTCCACAACATATTGCTGCCCAGTAGCATGTGTCATGGAGCATATTTAAGATTTCTTTGGAAGAGGCCAAGATCAGGCACTGCCAGAAATCAGATATTCAATTAAATGCTTTCGTGCTTCAAGCCAGAATGGCAAGGGTATCTCTTTGTGAAAAAAATTGCTGCCGTGGGAACAGCTGGGATTAAGTGATTCCAGAGAGAGTTTTTTTACGTCAGCAACGTGGTCTCTTGCATGTATGTAATGGTAGGATCTGAAAAGGATGACCATGAAGCTTGGTGCATGTCTGATGTTGCCCATGTCGTGCTCTTTTCTGGTCTCCAACCATGATCTAGCCTGACCCTGGAAAATCACAGGAGAGACGAAAAGTGCCTGTACTGAGATGATGGCTTTGCAAGAAGTAGTTGCACTCCAGCTACGGCTTTGCAAGAAGTGCCTGTGCTGGGGCTATAGTGTTGAACATTGTTTCTGACCCTGCAGGTTTGTGCCTTCGTTGCTTCTCCACTTTTCTCTTGGGCTGGCCGTGTCCACACGTAGGGCTGTCCCAGCAGTGAACTGCGTCACAGAGCAGTTCACTCCCTCCCCCTTCCCTTTTTGCTTTCTCCACGTTATTTTTGCCTCAGCTCGTGAGCCGGTGCTGCTGGGGATTACCAGGCTGGGGCAGGGACTCTCCCAAGGGAACAGCAGATTTTCTGTGCCTGTGGGTGGATGCGTGAGGCATGGGCTATTTTATTTGCTTTCAGATCTAACTTTCTGGGGTTAGGTATTGTCAAACAACTGAAAGGACTGACATTAGCTGCCTGGTTCCCATTAGCAAAGCCACTTCAAAATCTTGTTACAATCACTTTCTAATGTGTAACTAAAGGCCTTTTTACCGCTCCTTTACATGACGGCTTCTTTCTACAGTCTGAGCCATGCAAACAGAAATCAGCCATATGCATCTTGCTGATACGGGTATTTTGAAACCCTTTGCAAATACTTTTGCCAGTGACTGCAGAAAAGCTTTTATATCAGTAAGAATGTGTATATTGGGCTTTCTTCCAGAATCTGTGAGGGGCACAATATGTGCTGCTGGATTATTTTACCAACTGAATAAATGTCATCTCCTTTCAAATAAGAAACTTGGACTCTGGCAGAAATATTACACTGTATAAATGAGTTCTACACATCCTCAGTGGGAACTCAGTGCCTTTACTAGGCAGAGGTGCTTGGATATATGCAAAGCACCCCAATATTTTTATAGTTTTGGCAGATTTTAACTGTCCAATACGACAAATGTTTCCCCCACCATGCTCACCCCCTTGGAGGAATTGGCTTTTTGAAGCAGCAGCTGAGACCAAGGGGAATATGTAAGGCCTGAGGGGAAAAAGAAGTCTTTAACAAAACCTCAGGATGGGCCTTTGATTTTGGGCCACATGATTGAAAATGTGAATCCTGGACTTTTACGCCCCCTACCCTGTTGTTCTGGGGGATGATTGGGCTATATGCTCTTTTGCATAAGGTGGTGGGCTATTGCAGTTAAAAGTCTCACTGGTATGTTGTTGGGGTATTTTTCCTTCACAGGATGAGAATGTATCAGGAAGCCACAGGTGTCCTCAGAAAATGCATGGTGACGTTTAAAATGTAGCGTACAACGAAGGAAGGTATCACCTCAAAATCAAACCCCATGTTTCTAATTAGAAGATTAGTTAGGTGCTGTGCTCTGCAGCGGTGGAAAAGTCATCATACACAGCAGCTGAAATGCCTTGGGAAGGACTGTAATAGCCACCTTGGTACTTAGGAACCAGCCTGTGGCAAGCTGCGTGTGTGCCCTGAAGTGAAATGTCGCATGGACCCTGTTCAGCTTGTCCTTGAAGACAGCAACCATGCTGACCTTGCTGTGCTCGGAGAGGCTACCACAGATTTACTGTACAGATGGTGACCCCAGGGAGTCCATCTCCTAAATGCTCATCCGGATGCCTGAGCCAGCAACGCTGTGCAGTGAATGCAGCGTCCTGTAACCACGGAGGCTGTGGAGCCAGCTTCTCCACTGGTTTCTTTTTAGAAGAAAACGTTCCTATAAACCTACTCTTCTGCTTCCTCACTGGAGGACTTTGGAAAAGGCAGAGTAGCACCTACCATTCTGCAGCCCCATGCCAGCTGGGATGGGAGCCGGGCAGTGTGAGGCCACCGCAGATCCTGGTACCCACCACCTGGGGCAAGCTTGTGGCACACAACTGCTCTCTGCTTACCGGCGAGTAAAGCACCTCTGTCATGTGCCCTTGTTAAAAATGAACAGGTTGTGGCATTGTGAGAAAGAAATCAATGCATTTCCGTTCGAGTACAGTAAGTGTCTTTTGCCTTTGTGGGTAGCTCTTCTAACGCTTTGGCATTGACTGGTGATGGCTGGGGTGTAAAGGGAGAGCCGGAAATAGATGGTTTCTCAACCACAAAGTAGCAAGTGGCTTTGGGATGACTTTTCGTGCAGCATAGAATTAAGCTGGTTGCTTCTGAAACTTTCCTAGAAAAACCTTGAAATTGTTCTCCAGTTTGCCTCTTTGCTAGATGGAGTACAGGAGATATTTCAGCTTGCACAGAGGTTAGCTTGGGATTTTTCTTTCCCTTTGTTAGCAAATGGGACAGTGCTTTTGTTCCCAGACAGATTTTAATTTTTAAAGCTGATGAGTGCCTCGCTTTGACATAGTGTTAAACATTTAAATGCACCGGTAGGGTGCCTTCTTCATATCAAACTCAGATGGCTCATCTGCAGAAATAACCCCCAAAACAAACTGAAAATTCTCTTCATATGCAGAAAACTTGGCCAAAACCACTTTTTTCCTTCTGTGATCAAAGCAGGGACTGTGTAGTTTTGTTTGTGCAATGAGGTTAGATTTTTCTTCTTCCCTGTAACATAGCTTCAGTTAGTTGGCAGCCAAGAGATACGTTTGGGTTTTTCATCCCCATGTGGATTTGTGGGAATACGCACGAGGAGACTAGATCAACATTGTAATAGTGCCTACATTGATCTAACACAGTGTTTATGTGGACTCCAGCCATCATTCATTTCTTCTCCAGCATCCAGAGGCTATAATGGATTATTTTATACAATAATCATGGTAGTATTTAGCTGCTGTCTAGCATTTGCAAGGCATTTGATGAAGAAGGTCAATATAATTATCTCCATTTTACAGCTGGAAAATAAAGGCACGGAGACATGAGGTGGTTTGTCCGAGTCCATGACTACCACAGCAGTGATGGGACTGGGGAGAGGATCTGGGCCCTTGAAGCCCAGAGCAGGGCTCTGGCTGGTGTGTCCTGGCCATGCTGCTAAAATGAGCCCTCTCTTTGCCACTTGGGTAGGACTGTGCAGGGCCAACCCCCTGTGGCTCCAGGATCAGTGCCCACTCCGGAGACCCACGCCCTGGGAGATAGTATCTCACCAAAAGCACGTGGCTGCTGAAGGATACAAACTATATGGTTTTCAAAAAAAACCCCAATTGCTCTTTCTTTGGTCACTGCAACAACTACGTCCAGGTGGGCGCAAAAGGGAAGCATGTGTATCGTCTTCCCTCTTCCAGTTGTCTTTTCTCTTGGGAAATCCATCACTGAGATTTGACTGGCTCTTTACTGTTGTCTGGGACGTCTGCCCTGGCAACTCCTTTCTCCACTGACTCACTGCATCTTCACCTCTCCTGCAGCCGCTTCCTCTGGTGGCCCCAGGAAACGGGTCCCATCCCTCCTCAACCCCCTGTCTCATCGAGTCCAAGGGGGCTTGGGAGCCCAGCATGGCCACCTGTGACAACTCTATCCCTCCCAGCCCATCTGCAGCTCTCTGATGAGATGTAAGAATACAGGCGTTTCCTAACATCAAGCTGAAATTAAGATCTGAACCCAGACGAAGGCGGTGGCCTGTCACCATTACCACACAGCTTCTGTGCTTGGGGGTGACAGGCTTTGCACATTGAGAGTCTGCGGAGAGCTTATCTTATTGACTTAAACTCAGTCTAAAAAAAAAAAAAAGTCAGAAAATCAGTTTTTGATAGGGCCTAAACCACCCATGCTTACAAAGTGGGCCCCACTTAGCTTGTGCTGTGTTTGCAGCATATGCTTAACAGCTACTTGTGGGCCCTTTTCTGCTTGCAAGCCCTGCCTGCACGGGACGGGAGCATGGGCTAAGGGGTGTCATCATTACGTTTTAGCTTCCACAGTCCTTGTAACTACAGGATAAAACTGGGGGTGTGCTTAACCCACAACTCCTTCCAGGCCCGGGGTGGACCCTGGCCTGTGTTTACAGTCTCCTTCAGCATCCAGCAAGTGTGAGTCCTCCCCAGATCCTGCTTCGGGTACTGGAAATGTTATTTTCCCTTTGCAGCTGACATCAGCAGATGCCTGGCACCAACGTGTATCAAGATATACCAACAGGGGACTGAAAGGAGAAAAAGTTGTTTGTTTGGAAAGGTGTTTTGGCAGGTTTCTAAATGAGATACAGGTGATTTGAGAGCTTATGATGTGAAGCAGAAATGGCTCCCAGCCGTTCCCCCTGCTTCTGCAGGGCTTGCTTCCTGAGCCTTTAGGCATCTGCAAATGCAAGAAATACTTGAAATTACAAAAATTTGAAGAGGCAGTTTGGTAGCTCATATTTTCTGAAGTACATGAAACTCCAGTAGGTCGCTGGCTGGATAAAACATAATCCCTGTGCAGAACATAAATAGTTTGTCTGCTCCCAGCAATGGGAGGGGAAGAGGGGGAGAGGGTGGAGAAAGCAGGGATTATGGGTTGATTCAGGGGAGAGATTTCCCACAAATATTTTATGATTTGCTCACACGTTCACCATGTGTGAGATCAGGGGTCTACAATAACTTTCCGATTCCTGTAAACACAGTTACTCGATTCAGAAGCCGCAGCGGGTTCGCAGGAGATGTCTGTTCCCATATAGAGGCCACCACCCTCGCGAGGCGAGTCCTTGGTTTTATTAAACTGAGCATAACCTCATGCAACTGCATTCCCCAAAGCGGATAGCTGGCCTTTGCCTTCCCATCTTGCTGTACCCTCCATTTCCGAGCCACCAGGGTACCTGTGCCGAACCAGGCTGCGCTGCATCGGGGCCTCGCAGGATGATGAAACAGGTGAAGAAATGCAACTTGTGATGGAGTTGGGAAATGTCAGTCCTCATTGCTCAGTGATCTCTACTGTTAATCTTAAAAAGACGTTACTATTAATCTTGAAAAAAAAAAGAGGTTTGTATTATATATTGCTATATTTACAATTTAATTCTTATTTTTTTTACACATACACTTCTAGCAATAATGCTCTCTTGTCTCTCTCATGTATCAAGATATACTTTGTTGTTGAACCTGGTAGACTACAGTGATCTAATATCTCTTTGCAAGGAAAAGCGCTGACAGCAATATGAGTTTTTCTGGAGTTCTTATTAGGTTTGAGGCGAGTTGGATTTTTTTTTTTCCCTAATTTATTTATGGGCATTTCAGCAATGCTTTTGGCCAGTCAAGGAATGAATAGAATGCTGTAATGTTAGAAAAAACGGAGCTTTGATCAGTTTTTGAAGGGAACTGTGAGGAAAACATGCAAAAGAAGTTGTAAGTGCTAGGACAAAGGAAAGGGAATGGCACAATACTGCTCAGTTCCTTAAATTTTATCTTATGCCAAAATGCCTAGTTTTTGTTTTCTTATTTTTAAGGGAATCAGAAAAACCCTTCATATTAAAATGAATTATTTGGTGTGCTTTTCTTGGGATTTGCCTACAAACAGAAAGTTCTCACTTAATTTCAGGGAATTGTATTAGTCTCTTATTTTAAATATGCTTTGTAATTGTGTAGGCCTGTGGCTCATTGACGCCTGCCTCAATTATTGGGGGGGAAAGGCAAAAAAGTCCTTGCCTGCTTAAATAAGAAAGGAGTGAGGTTGGGAATCTGTGTGCAAAGCCCCTTCTCCTGGAACTGGGCTGGAAGTTAGTGGTGGAAGATGAGACGATGCCGGCTGACCCGTGCAGCCTGGGGCTCCTTGTTACTCTGCCCACACACCTATGAGTCAGTGTGGTACTAAGTGAGCTCTGCAAAGCCAAGGAGGCCACGGGAGACACAGGGAGCAGGACTTCAGCCATGGTAGCATGCTTGGTGGGGGTGGGAGCTTGTGGTGGAGAAGACATCTCCTACGTGGAGAGCAAGGTCATTTGTCTATCTGCAAATGCCTCCTTGGGAAAAAGAAAGAGAAAAAAAGTTAAGATGCGGAAATTGAGAAAGTCTTTACCTGGGACTTTCCTTTGTCAAATAGCACTGTCTGGGAATAGGCTTAACCGACATAATGCTTTTTTAATAGCAGAAATGTAAGTAAATCCTAAGTAGTGGCAAGAAGCAGAAGTGTGAATGGATTTTAAGATAACCTTCTGTAGTCCTTTTTTTCCCCTCCCTGTTTTAAAAGAAATCCTCATGGGTGGGGAAGGTGGACAGCACAGCTCATATCCTTCTCGCACCCTTCCCTTTGCATCTTCACCAGAGGGAAAGGTCATATGGTAGAACCTGTACCTCCTAAAACTGCATGAAAAACTATGTGTGGACTACAGTACCATGAAGAATCATATTTAAAGCCCCTAAAATACTTATTTTCTTTTAAAATCAGCACTGACTCTTAAATTGCAAACAAGGACTAACAAATACAGTCTGCCCAGGAGAGAGCAGATGCACTACATGGCACACCGGGGTCGGTGTGAGTGAGAGCAGATGCACTGCATGGCACACCGGGGTCGGTGTGAGTGCCAGACCCAGCTTGTCACCTCCTTGCAGCATCCCGATGCAGCAAGTGTGGTTGCCTAACTGTGGGGCTGAGCCCCTGCAAACGGCCAACAACTCTCTGAGCACTCTGCTCCTTAAGGAGACAAAACTGTCATTCCTGAACTACCAAGTAGGAAGAGGATTTCACTGGTGATAGACAGACAGAGGGAAACAGTTACTGAAAACAGTAGAGTAACTTAGAACAGTAGAGTAACTTAAACCATTTTTATCCTGGACATCCTCCCAGGCAAAGAGTAAAGGACTGGCTAACTCAACAGCCACTGCTGATCTCAAGCACATTTGTCTCTTCAGATTTCACCTTTAAATTGTTTTCTTGTATACCCATGCATATATCCCTTACACAGATTCATTGTGTCTTGGGTGGGAACTGAAATTACCGCTGGCTGAAGAGAATCTTTCCTTGTCTGTGTCCTACGCGAAGCCTGCTATTCCTGTTTCTTTTAGTTCTGATCAAGATGTAGTGTATATGTATAATCTTACTGCACATAAAGCATGCAAACATGCTTTTTGGAGTGGTATAGCAAATTGTGAGAAACCCCTACATCTGCTGGCCGGGGGCTAACTGCATATGTATTCTGCTTCACTCTATATATGATTTTAGCACTGCCTAAGATAAAACAAGACAGAGATGGCAGTCCAGTCCACTACAAAAAGTTTGGGAGCATCTTTTTATTCTTTACATTTCTAGCAAAGAAAGAGTTAAGTTAGATGTCAGGAAGGCTGTTTCAAGCAGTAGTATTATTTGGACTTGGAAACAGACCATCCAGGGAAGTTGTAGAGCCTTAATCATGGATGGTTTTAAGAAGATATTAAAACCTGTCAGGATTCATGTAGAGGTTGCAGTTGATCCTTCCTTAGAACAAAGGACAAGATCCAACATCTTGTAAAGACAGTAAGTGCTGTTGTGTTGGCTGTGCCGACCTCTGAACCAAGCTGCATGTGCCAACTGGTGGTAATACCCTTGGCTGGTGTAGGAGTAAGGGCCTAAACCAAAGGACTGCCTTAGGGGTTCTGGTCCCGTCTCTGCAGCGCACCATATATCTCGTCTCGCACAGCCACCAATGACAGACTTATGAGGAACTGAGTGATTACTAAGTGTTCCTTCCCCTGGCATAACCTCCCCCATTTCTGGCAAACAGCTGTTGAGAAACTTTCTGAGATGAAGATTGCATGTGCATCGTTGTGTTTAATAACTGCCAGTGGCCTTAGCCTCCAGGAATTTGTCAGATCTCTTTCTGAAATAATTTATACTCTTGGCTTCCAAAACATACCATGGCCATGGGCTCCATAGCTTCGTTGTATGTGATGAGATTTGGTTTCAGGTGGCAGTTTCTCTGACCATCCCTAGTTAGTGGCTTCTGAGAAATCCCAAGTGATTGCTCCCCGCCATGCCAGGCATGAGTCTATACATCTCTAACTGACCTCCACTCTAGGCACATGGGGATATGGAGACTGCAGGAAGAAAGTTGGGAAGGGTTTTCAGCTCAGTGGGAAGTAGGAGCTGCTGCTTTTGCACAGCAGAGCAGCACAGCTGGGCAGCTGCCCCTGGCTAAGCAACAGTTGGCTGAAATTCAAGTGCAGCCCTTTTCCTTAGCGTCTGCAAGAGGAGCAGCTGATCGGCTGAACCTTGCCTCTCCATGGGGAAATAGCTCCTGCTGAGTCCTTGCCGGGGGTCCTAATGCAGCTAGTTGCTGAAATCAGCAGGATGGGGCTGATTGTGGAAAAGGCAAGTGGTGTGGCATCCGTCTGCCGCTGAGTCCTTCCCTCCCACTCACGCTGGAGGCACCACCAGTGCCTCCCTGCCAGCTAGCGAGCCGGTGGCCTCATTGCGTCACTCATCCCCACTCCTTTCAGTGTCCTACACGTTTGAGGACCAACACGAGAGTCATGTCCCTGAGCCTGCTTGTCTAAACAGTTGGCAGCATTGGCCCAGTGGCCCTGCAGGGACGATGCTACCTGGTGCCAGTGCTTGGTTCCTTCTTTGTTGGGCGGTGTCTTTGCAGCAGGCTGTACACAGGATGCAGCCACAAGGGCTCCTCTGCCATGGATGTGCATTTCACACCTGCTTTACAGGTACAGGATTACAGCCTTGTTTTGTAAATTAACCCCCTGTGATTAGAAACATTAGCACTCCAACTTCCTCAGCAATATAAGCGAGGCCCTCATAAGCCTCACTGCCTGTTCCTGGCAGTTGGAGACAGTACTGGGAGATCCTGTGAATGCTGCTTTTGATGTGAGCTGTTATAGCAGTGCAGCACATTGAATTTTGAATACGGAAATTGCATAGAGTGGCCTGATCCTGGGTACATTCCTGTTCCATGCGGCAGCCTGTTTGCTGTCATGTTTTTACCCACAGCTCTGAAGAAGATGCTATTTGCGGGCAGTTGACTGGGTGGGGAAGGAAAGAATTGTGCACTTACTGCTCTCCCCATACAAACTCCACCTTACCATGCACTTAAATTTGCCCTGAGCACCTTTTTAAAATGTGGTTCAATTTCCCTCTTTCAGAGTTTTTGCTGGCACTTATCATCCTGGAATGGTACCTAATCAGTCACTGTCTGAATTCTCTGTAAGGATAATTGATGTCCATGTCTCCAACAAGCTGAAAATTGTTCACACACACTCCCCGCCCACCCTTTGACATATAAAGGGACTTTTGTTTTCTTCAGTGGATGTTTTTGTCTAATAGGCAAACCCCAGCTGTAAGGCTTGTGGAGTCCAGTACAGCTGCAGACACCTGACTTCCAGCCCAGAGCAGGAGAGGTGTGGTGCCCTTTCTGGATTAAAGCTGAGGACTGTCTCTGGAGCTCACCCCATGCGATCACCAGACTTGTTGCAGGGGTGTGTTTCGCTCCAAACAGTTTGATTCTGTCTTTTACCAGGGTGGTTTCAAGAATGAAGTCATCCTGTCCCAGGAGCACTTTCAGATGTCTTTCCAAATCACGCTGAATCTCACTCCGGGATGCAGCAGCCAGGGTATCCACACCCAGGCAGGTGAGATCCTTCAGGTGCTGAAGATCACCAGAGGTCCAGAATGGCTG
This sequence comes from Steatornis caripensis, assembly GCA_013398225.1. NCBI lineage: Eukaryota > Metazoa > Chordata > Aves > Caprimulgiformes > Steatornithidae > Steatornis > Steatornis caripensis. The sequence goes on along the minus strand of VZSC01009165.1, from coordinate 2,499 downwards.
CTCTGCGCTGATCCAAACTTCCAGCCCTTTCAGTGAGAAGGTAATTAGTCTTCTGAAGACATGAGTCAGAAGCTCTTGCTGCTCCTTTCGAAAGTTCAAACCAGCCTGGTGCAGCTGACATGCTTTTGTTGTGTCCAAGTGTTGCAACATCTTCTGAACTGCTAGTGTGACGGGGAATCAAACCTTCATGTGCAAAGTGATGCACATCTCACTGCGACTACAAAATCTCTAGTAAAGCCCAATATTTTGCTTTCTAAATTAAAACAAAAATACCCCCAGCCTCTTTTGAAGTACAAACTAACTCTGAGTCAGTAATACAAATGCCTGAGTCTGCATGCAGCCTGAGACAACTGTCCTCTTCTCCTTTCTCCTGTTTGTCTCAGTGTGTGGTTAATGCTGTAGCCTAAAAATGATGCTTCAGAGGTCAACACCAAACCTCTGAAACACCGTGTTTTACAAAGGCTGGTGAACAAACCACCCAGCTCACTTGTTCCACCCTCCCTGGACACCCATCTTGTGTCTTGGTGAAGCCCAACAAACCATTTGCTACAAACCTTCCTAAACTTGGACTTACCCTGAGTTTGACCTGCTGTCCCCTGCGCTCAGTGCAAGCAGTTGCAGCACTTTGGGAAAGCACAGGAACAGAGTCAAGTGAACGGGGTTTATCAGAAAAATAAATATCCCAAGGGGCTTGGTCCTGGTGGTGCCTTCCCTCTCCTACCAAATGGCAACGTGAATTTTTAACAACCACTGCGCTGAAGTGCTGAAGACACCAGAGGGCTCTACTGCCAGTCCTATGGCTGGATCACCACAAAGTCGGTAGGATTTTACTGTCAAGGCATGCTCTCATTTCTGATGACCCCCCTCCCAAAGACTAGCTGCTGCCGGCAGCATGGGCCTCAATTTCTCACCTGCAGCATGACAGTGGCTCTAGCTCAGGATGCTCCTGTCCTTAGCTCTGCTATTTTTTATCAGGATACGGTGGCGTTTAGGATTTCTGTGGAAACCTATTGTGCATAGTGCATCTCATGGAAGGACATAGGCTATGCTGAGAAACCAGTTTCTGACAGCACTTGACTTCATTTGGAAGGCAACCCCCTCTCAGTGTGTTTGGCGGTGTCATAACTTTTCCCAACCTGTTCGACAAATGAGCCTACCTGTACTTGCATTCGTGCCTTTCCTGTAGGAAGTTTATGTTGAAGGCTTGCCAGGCTTTGCTCACTTGGACGGGGAAATCTCTTACATGATTTGCCCTGTCTGCTCAAGAATTTTGGCCGTCTCTGTTGGCATGATAGAGAAATGTGTTTGCTAGGCTTTTATCCTTAAAGGGAGAGAATTTTGCTGGTATTTTACACTTAAAAGGATATAACATTTCTCCAAAACCAGAACGCACAAGCATATACATTCTCAGTCTGTTGCCTGGGATATTAGCCAGGCAACTCCTAATAACGCTAAAGCCTAGCAATGTAAGATTAAAATACATTAGTTGGGGATAAATTGTCCGTATACTGCACAAGAAATCTTAATGCGCATAGGAAATGCACCCTGAGTCCAATACAAATCTTACATGTCGAACCCTTCGTGATACTTAGGGGGTTAATATCAAGAATGTCTAAGGACTTTATTGTACTTGTTTTAATTATTTGGGAATTGCTCGTTCTGGCTCGAGTGCTGCCTGGTATTCTTACGTGGCAGTTTCTGCTCGCTTTCGAAACATCTTGACTGTCTCATGCTATTTGTGTGTGTGTGCCTGTGCTGCCTTTCATTTGTTTATAGCAACATCAGGAAACTGCTGGTGTGAAGAACCCGTGAGGGCTGGAGCCAGGTCTCCAGTTTACTTGGCTGAGGAACGGTGGCGGTGGATGAGACGCTTCACACCGTGCGGTTGGTTCCCAGCCCGGAGGGGCAGAGGACGCGGCGCGTGGGAACACGGTCGCCCGCGCCCCTCCCCGCACCCGGCTGCCAGCCGTGCCGCGCTTCGTTTCGCAGCACGCCAAGTCCCCATCTTCGGGACCGGACCGTGGGGTCCTGCCGTGCGCAGGCTGCAAGCCGGGCGGGGGCCCTGCGCAGTCGGCGGGGCGCTGCAGCCCNGCGCCCCTCCCCGCACCCGGCTGCCAGCCGTGCCGCGCTTCGTTTCGCAGCACGCCAAGTCCCCATCTTCGGGACCGGACCGTGGGGTCCTGCCGTGCGCAGGCTGCAAGCCGGGCGGGGGCCCTGCGCAGGCGGCGGGGCGCTGCAGCCCCCCAGGGGGTTGCGGGGGCACCGGGACGCGCCGGGGACGGCGACGGCGACGGCAACGGCAACGGCGACGGCAACGGAGCAGCGCCCGGCGGCACCGCGCCCCTCCTACCCCTGGCTGCGCGGTGCGGCGCGCGGCGGCTCCGCGCCCCGCGGACGCGAAGGGAGGAGCCGCCAGGCGGAGAGCGCCGCCCCATTGGCCGCCGGGCGTGGCGCTTTGCATGTTCCTGGCTAAGCAACAGTTGGCTGAAATTCAAGTGC
>VZSC01009163.1:19610-32552 GCA_013398225.1 Steatornis caripensis | reverse complement strand
GGCCCTGCCAGCCCCCGCCACGCTGGGATTCTGTGTGATTGTGTCCCACTGTGCTTAAAAAGCATCGGCCCTTTGCAAATCTGTTCTTCCCGTCTCTGCCATCCCGATTTCCTCATCTCCACGGTTGGCTAGTGTCGTTTTCAAAGTGCTGACAAACCCCCTCACTGCAGGGCTGGTAGGTGGATGAAGCTGCCACNGCCCCCGCCACGCTGGGATTCTGTGTGATTGTGTCCCACTGTGCTTAAAAAGCATCGGCCCTTTGCAAATCTGTTCTTCCCGTCTCTGCCATCCCGATTTCCTCATCTCCACGGTTGGCTAGTGTCGTTTTCAAAGTGCTGACAAACCCCCTCACTGCAGGGCTGGTAGGTGGATGAAGCTGCCACCTGCGTGGGTGTACGTGACGTGTCACCGCTGAACGCTTGTGACACCCGCTGCTGCCCTGCCAAGGGATTTTGGCAGTTTCTAACAAGTCGCTGCAGCTTCTGCCTTCTAGCCTGCAGGTGGAAAGAGTGAAAGGAGAGCGTGGAGGGAACGGGCTGGGGCAGGGCAGGTGGAGAAGGTGCCACAAGAAGGCCTTGCCTTTGGAAATGCTTCATGCCCATCTGGGCTTGAGAAGGACGCACAGAAGCGTGAAGAGAATTGGACCGCACATCTGCGGTGGCAAATCGGGGGCCACGGGGTTCCTGCATGCTGGCAAACGAGGTCCTGGTGGTGGGGCCAGGACTTAACCCGCTCCTCAGCAGGAGAATTCCTCTTGCCCAGCAGCAAGGGGAAGCCACTCGCCCTCAGGTCCTCCAGGGACCTGGTTGCTTCCAGCCAGCGGCTAAACAATTTGATGTATGCCATCTGTGGGGGGGGGGGTGCGAGAGGCGCGTGGGCCTGCATGAAGGCTACGTGAGCACAGGGGTTTCCGGAGCTTGGAAAGCCTCGCGGGTTCCTGCTGGCTTTGCGTGCCTTCCTCCTTTGGTTCGCACGACTGGTGGAATCCCGATTCCTGTCTTTGTGCCCCATGCTCTGGAGTTTGGGGCAGTTCTGTGACCTCAGGCAGGATGCTGGAGTCTCCTGGAACTGCTGACTGCCTGCCTGCCTGCCTTCCTTCCACCAGCGGGGCTTTGGTGCGGCTGCTGCCTGTGGAGATGCAGGGTTTGGACATTTCCACCCCTGGCTAGCTGGGCATCTGAGCATCAGGAATGAAGAGTTTTGAGCTCTATCTAAGCAGCTGCAGTGTGACAGCGAAGCGAGACTCGGCAGGATTTAAGGGTTGAGAGCTGGAAGGTTTGGAGAAGCGTAATAACGTACGCTCTGAGTGATAACGTCCTGCCGTGTTCTGCGCGACGTATGTGGGAGCAAAGGAGAGAGCCTCTCGAGAGCTGGCAGGCGAGGGAGGGGACAGGAGGTAGCATTCAGCCTGCTGTTGCAGGGGGCCGTAGGGGGAAGAGGGGAGTTGAAGAGGATGGAGTCCTGCAGGAGATAAACCGCCAAACGTTTGAGCTTGTGCTCTTTGGACCCAGAGACTCCTCCAGGCTGAGCCGTGGAGGACACACATCTGTGAGATGCTCACTGGGGCGGTGCCTGCTGTTACTGTAACGGCCACAGAGGCATAACCCTTCTTTTGGGTGGGAAAGGGCTTTCTGTGGCCGAGGCAGAGCAGCGCTTCTGTACCCTGGCTTCTGCTTTGCGTTCCCTGCAGACGTGTTCAATATTTGCCGTTCCGTTAGCGCTGCTTTGTAGCCTGTGTTAGGCATCGGGGAGTTAACTCTCATAGGTGGCTCGTGAGTCGCCTATGGGTACATTGCTTGTTGCTGCAAAGAGCTGCTTTGTATGGGTTTTTTTTTTCCTTCTAATAGATTGAAAAAAATGCATTGATAAGCTTTTTGTGATTAACACCAGCCCTTCTACGATTTGTATTGATTAGAGAAACATCTTGACTAAGGTTGTAGTGGAAACAAATGCCTTGATGAGACTGGTGCTGATAATAAGCACGCGCTGATGAACGGAATTAATTTCCTGCATGATCAAAACAAGGTATAGACTTTGTGCAGAGAGCTCTGCTCCAGTACATATATTTTGGTGATGGGGTTTTCTGCTCTGAGCGTGGCAGGTTTGAGGTAAGCCTGGAACAGGGGGCAGAGAGGGCTGTTTGGGGTCAGGAGAAGCAGCAGGGCTGTTTTAAGCACACGGGTGATACTGGCTGTGGNAAACAAGGTATAGACTTTGTGCAGAGAGCTCTGCTCCAGTACATATATTTTGGTGATGGGGTTTTCTGCTCTGAGCGTGGCAGGTTTGAGGTAAGCCTGGAACAGGGGGCAGAGAGGGCTGTTTGGGGTCAGGAGAAGCAGCAGGGCTGTTTTAAGCACACGGGTGATGCTGGCAGTGGCGGTGGGAGGATGGACTGGGGACGGAGTGAGTGGCTGTTGTCCCCCTGCCGTCTGTGCCACTTGCAGGAGATGACTGTGAATTGGAGGAGCAGCAGGGGACAAAGCTGGGAGGTGGAAATTGCTCACAGCCGCCCGTGACAATGGTGTCCAGCACCAGGGGCACGAATACATGTGTGCTCTGGATGTGCCGGCACTGGAAAGCGCAGTGCTGCTTGTCGCTGTCCTCTGCAGCGGCTGGGTGTTTCCGTGTGAGGAGGCGACTCTTGAGGGGGCACAGCATCGGGGGGTCCAGCTGGGGTCTCAGTCTAGCGCAAGGCCTTTTAGCTGGTGGGCACGTCTTTGAGAAAGAAGTGAACCCAACATCTTCTGGTGCCTCCTCGTGGGTTGTGACCGGAGGAAGCACTGGCATCCCTTTGTAGACGGGACGGGTGGCTGGAGTGCTGCTTGTCCACTTCGACACCTGCAGTTTCCCCTAGCATAGCAGACGTCTTGTCTACCAAGATGGAACTGGGAGCAGTTTGTGCCCTCGTCTTCCTCTGTTAAGTGATTTTGCTGCTTCTTTTTCAGGGTAAATTCACGCTGCTGCGAGACACCAGAACAGATGGCAGCTTCCTGGTGCACCATTTCCTCTCCTTCTACCTCAGAGGTATGTCAGCAGCACAGCAGGACTCTCCGAGGCAAGGGTTTGCCTTTGCCTGCTCCTTGGAGGTTCCTTCAGCATAAAAGTGTTTCTGTGTGAGCAGAGGCTGGTTTTGCAGAGCACGAGGCATCCTCGGATTAGCGCAAAGCTTTGGGGTCGGGATTTATGGATCCCAGTCCTGACTTGTTGTTGGGACTTGCTCTGTATCGTTGGGTACATCCCATAATGTCTGTGCACCTTGTTTCATCATTAGTGCAGTGAATGTCGTAAATTGCACGGGCATCTGGCAGTGAGGTGTTGACTGTAACACCTTCGCTAGCTCGGTGTTTTGTAATGGCATTAAAAATATCAGGAACAACTAACAAATAGATAAGCTGGTAGTGAGTAAGGAAACAAAGAGCCTGGCGAGTTGCCTAATTACTCTTCTGCTAACAGTTTCACCTGTGAGTAACCTACAAGCCCTTGCAGAGTGGGCGCTGGGTTCGTGGACTCCTCCACTTTTCTGCCGGCAAAGCAGCCAGCCCAGGAAATCTGGTCAGACTGTACCTATTGGGCTTGAGACTTAGCTCAGAGTGCTGCGCCGGTGGCGGGGCTGAGTGCATCCTGCCCCCCATAACTGCCGCTTCCTCAGCTATGGCTCTACCCCATTTAAAAAAAAAAATACTGGTTTACTTAACTGAACAGAGTGAAACTTCAGGAAAGCCCGTGGAGAGCAGGGTATTGACGGTGTGAAACGGTTCAGAGGGACAGCCCTGCCGAGGCACCGTGTCGGGGTCTGCCCGTGCCCCTGCATGGCTCTGCTGGCGTGCTGACCTGCAGCACTGTCCTGGGAGTTGCAGCACGGAGCTGCCCCTCTGCCTGGGAAAAGCCTCACTGTCCCTTGTGGGTCAGTGGCCGCGTGGGATTATTAATGCACCTTGAGGCGGGTGTGCTTGCCGTCACCTCTCGTTTCCACCCCAGGACCCAGCTGACAGTTGCGCTGTGTCTGTAGCACCCCCGTGTTGTCCGAGTACCCGTTTGGTCCTCAAAACCTCTGGGAGCTCCCGAGGGGTCAGTGGAGGCTCAGCTGGGGCCACTGACTTGTTCCACTTGAAATCCACGTCCTGCTCTGTGGCAGGGAGGAACAACTACTGATTCTGTTCATACCCAAACCATAAGGCCAGGTTGTCACGTGGCAGCTTTTGCGAAATCACGTTTTAGAGAGGTGTCTTTGTCACAGTTGCTTGTTCTGTGTGTTTTTCCGGTCAAGGTCACTTGCCCTCTGAGACCCAAAACGGGGATTTTTGGCACATCACTGGTTTCAGTAGTTCGTGTCACGGTCGGCATTGGCCTCCTTACAGTAATAGCAGGGAACAGCGACAGGAGATCCCAGGGTGGGATGGCACGAGGGGGCCTTCTGCTTTTTCTTATGTCATCTTTTTCTTGTTCTTTCCCGTTCTTTTTAAACTGACTAACATTTTCCCTAGTGTGGAAATCCTATAGAAAGCTGAAAATGGAAAGCCCAGCCACGAGGCANTGGTTTCGGTAGTTCGTGTCACGGTTGGCATTGGCCTCCTTACAGTAATAGCAGGGAACAGCGACAGGAGATCCCAGGGTGGGATGGCACGAGGGGGCCTTCTGCTTTTTCTTATGTCATCTTTTTCTTGTTCTTTCCCGTTCTTTTTAAACTGACTAACATTTTCCCTAGTGTGGAAATCCTATAGAAAGCTGAAAATGGAAAGCCCAGCCACGAGGCAGCGAGGCGCTGCCTAGGCCTGTCTCACTCCAAGACCTTCCCAGACAGATTTGTAGCCTGGCTGCTGTGATTTACGTGCTTTGATAACGGCAGCTTGCAAAACTGGAATGATAACGAAATGATAATGTGTCTTTTTGTCTTCTCACCCAGCTGGCTGTAAGGTTTGCTTCGTGGCCCTGCTCCAGTCCTTCAGTCACTACAACATCGTAGCACAGAAGCTGGTAAGTCTCTTGGTGTAGGTTAATAATTACGGGTCCGGGTAGTTTCTGTTGGGTTGAAAGGAATGAGAACGGGGAATGGGAATTGCATGTGAGCAAATGTTTCCAGATCTTGACGGGGCCAGTCAGGGTTGGTGCTGCTGTGGCAGGGGATGGAGAGCACCTCTCGAAGTAGAAGGGGTGTGGTACACGGCAAAAACCTGGCTACGAGGCTCACTGCAAGGGCTCACCGGGCTCTGGCCGGGAGAGGGCAGAGAGCTGAAGGGCTGCTTGCTTGCTTTGTGCTTCGAAATGCTTTCAGCATTCCCCAGAGAAGCCCAGACTGGTAGATGTAGATTCATTAGTGCTCTGGGGAGAAAAGTCCTGTGGTGCCTGCGGCCCTACGGGCTCTCTGACGCCTGCAGGACGCGCTGGCTGTGCGGCACAGGAGGTCCTGAGGTGACTTTGTCTTCTGTCCTGTGGTTACGTTGCGCTGAAGTGCTGGGCGCTGTAGTTTCAGGAGGACATCTGCATGCCTCTCTGGGCCAGGCCATCAGTTTGAGCTGTCTGAGGACATTCTGATGGATTTCTTTCCCGTGGCGAGTCAGGCGAGGATTCTGCGTACCCCAAAGGAGGAAACGGAGAAGCAAAGTAGACGGAGTCATTCCCAGTGTCAGCAAATCACCCTGAGCTCTGGCTTTAAACCCTTGCCTTTTTGTACAATGCTCAGATGTGAAATGCTCCAGTTGGGAAGTCCGGATGACCTTCCAGGGCCAAAGGGATGAGGGCTTGCGTTGGTGCTCCCTCCCTTGGTTCTGCCGGAAGTCCCAGCAGTGCTGCTGCTTATAAAGGCTTTCGGCTGTTGAAGAACCAGGTGTTGCAATAACAGCGTATTCCCTGCTGTAAGTGTGGGTTGAGTTTCAGTAGTTGCTGAACAGCTGTATTTTATTTAATGCCCTGGTGTTACCTTTTAAAAGGAGATCAACGGTCTGAGAGCTCAGACTGAAGTTAAATAAAATGAACTGAGCAAACGAAGCGTTTCCGCGTGGAGCTTTAACTCACAGTCAGGCACTCAACATGCGATTCCCCTGCACAGCCGATTCCCCCCAGCTGAGCAAACGGGCCTCTGCGAGCACTGAGTAGTTCTGGCCTTCGTGTTGCAGAGAGCAGGAAATCTGGCGGGGAGCTTGCTACAGGGAAAGGGGCATAGCAACCGGTGTGGGTAGGAGATTCGGCTGTTAAATATGGGATCCGTGCGTGCTCTGAAAGCAGAATCGTTTGTTGGTCTGTTTCCTAACGTGGTGAAATTTCCTGGTGCGCAGCTTGTGCGTGTGCATTTAGTAGGTGCTGTTGTCATCTCCCTTGTGGGAGAGTCTGAGAAGGGAGAGGACGCGAGGACTGGCTGGAGCGCATGTGCAACGCAAATCAAAATGATTTGCTGTCTGATGCTTCAACAAAAAGGTGTCTGGCACGAAGGGAGGCAATAAGAAGAACAATGCGGTTTGCCCAGGGGAGCTGGGGGAAGCGATTACATTTGCCCGCAGTGGTGAGCTGTCCCTGTCCCGTTGGTTTCACGTCTGAGCCAGTCTTACGTTACAACTTCACAGGTGCCTGTGCGCTCGGTTGTTGTGAATTCTTCCCAAGCTCTGAGGAGTTGGAGGTCGTAACATCAGTTATATATATCTGAGTTCCCGTAATACCTTGTGTTTGCTTTAATCCTTCTTTGCCTGAACGAACACACCAGGCTCAGTAAAGGTGTTTCTTTTGCTTAAGAATTTGCCGCTGTAGATCTCTACTGGAGCCCAGCTGGGATCTCGTTGACATCCTGCAGCAAACCCCAATTTCAGGCAGTACCCTCAGCTGTGCTAACTGCACGCTCCACCAAACAACCGTCCACTCCCATCCCATCCCCTCTTCCACACCAGCTGCCTGGCTGTCTGTTGGCCAGGAGAGTTGCAGGGGGTCAGGCTGTCGCTCCTCCGGGAGCTGCTTGGAAGAATGTGGCCCGTGCGCAGCCACCTGCATTGTGTTATCCCATCCACAGGTTCAATCTCCCAGGCGTAATCATTCCTAGCAGAAGATGATGCGCTTATGAAAGACTGCAGTTGGAAGAGCTTCATAACTGAGCGATGCCCCTGTTTCTCCTGGGAACAGGGTGGTTCCAGGCCTCAGAAGAAGGGTCCCGGAGCCAGGGTTGTATCACACAGTCTTTGCAGTGATGTTTTGTGGATCTGGCGCTTGTAGCGCCTGACGTGTGGTACCGTACTGAATATTGATATGTAGCTGAAGCGATGCTTACCTTACATGCTGCTTCCCCACAGTGTCGCCAGGTCTTACCAGTCCAGAACCAGTTCCTTATCTGTTAGCTAAATGCAGTGATGTATTTTTACTTGCAGGGAAAAGGCTTCCCTGGATTTTTGTGTGTGTGCTGGCTCTGCGATACTGGCTTCATGCTTTTCCTTTTCTGCAAATCCCTCTCTTTTCATGAAGGTCTGCCCTTAATTTTAAGGGACAGTTAATGTTATTTGTCATGACCTTGTAGAGGACATGCTGGGCCGCAGCAAGACTAATGGCACAGGAGAGCTTGCCAGATTGGTCTTCCGACCCTCATTTGTACAATATTTGGTTTGTTTTAAAGGAAAAACATATTTGTCCCCATTTTGTCCTTCCCCTTGCCTGCTCCCCCGTCCCCTGCCACAGCGCTGAGATCACAGACTGGAGGACATCGCCTGGTCACCTCTGCTGTCCCCTGCAGGTATTTGTACTAGAGAAGAGACCTTGGCTGGTTGCCTGATCACAGATCATCGCACTTTGTACTGTGGCTGCGTTCACGGCTAATGACCACTGCCTCGCACGCTCCGTTACTAGTTCTGTCCTGCAAATATTTTGCTTTCCCTTATGAAATGGCCAGCGGTGGTTCTGGTTTGAAGGGACGTCGGTGCTGGCAGGCCGATGGGCTGCCACGCTGCCCGCTTGGTGGCATCCCAGACGGACAAGAACAGTTGTGCTCTATTGCGGGGCTCGCAGCTCCAGCCACACTGAGCTGCTGTTTCAGAAGCGTTTCTGAGCTTGATCGATAAATGACAGATTGCCAGAGATAATGTCTGCGTGCTCCCGATGATAATGGAGCGTGGTGCTGTGAGATAATGAAAGCTTTCAGGGCTGGTAGTGCGCGCTGTGGCTCTGCAGCGGGGATGCGTGTAGTGTCTGTGGCAGTCAGGCAGGTGCCGTTGGCCGTTTTGAGCCCTTTTTCCACCGTCTCCGAGCTGTCCCGGTGCTTCCTGTGCTGATTCTAGAGGTTACATTGGGCAGGCTGCCAGCTGGGAGACAAGAGAGGTTTGCTGCGCAGGTGACTGCAGTGGGGTGAGTCCAGGTCTCCATCCAACACTGTCTGTCTGGGACCTGGTTCCCCAGTTGGAGAATGAGACTGGACTTGCTGGGGTCTGCCCAGGAGCACCACAGCGCTGAGGGGATCGAATTCCTGCTGTGACCTGCAAGCACACTGCCCCTGCCTGCCTTTCTCTCGTGCTGTGGCCCTTCTTTCTGTCATCGAGGCAGGCCCTGGTGTAACAGCACAAAGCTGCTGGGTATTTTAAAGAGGGGACACCGTTTTCTTGCTGATCTGAAGTATAGAGAGTTTGTGTCTGCAGGAAGAAATGGCTGAAGCAAAGTTAAAATCAGTTTCTGAATTATTGACCTTAACGTGAATTTAGCCACTGCTTTAGCAAAGTGTTTCAGCAAGTGCCGAGTCCTGTGGGCTCCAAAAATTCATCGGGGATGAGGTTTGTGACGCTGCCGTGCAAGCCAGCCCCGCTTTATGGAACGTCAGGTATTTGCCTGCCACANTGGCTGAAGCAAAGTTAAAATCAGTTTCTGAATTATTGACCTTAACGTGAATTTAGCCACTGCTTTAGCAAAGTGTTTCAGCAAGTGCCGAGTCCTGTGGGCTCCAAAAATTCATCGGGGATGAGGTTTGTGACGCTGCCGTGCAAGCCAGCCCCGCTTTATGGAATGTCAGGTATTTGCCTGCCACATAAAGGTTCTTCTGCCCTTGGCTAGAATTCTTTCCGTGGTCTGTGCTTGCAGTTGCCCAAGAGGCTTCCCTTAGCTCTCTCCATTCCTGCCCTGCTTTCTGGCAGGCTTTTAGTGGGTAAATATCAAGTGCAAAAGCCGAATCCCTCTGCCTGCCACCCACATCAGGCTCTGCTGGGCTTGGGCCGGCAGGAGGTACGGCAGGGAGAGCGAAGGGGCCCACGCTTTGTGAGAATCTCGTTCATGGGAATTACTGCTCCTGGCTTGCCCGCGAGAACGGGAAAAGAGAGGAGACGACGTGGATTAGAAGAGGCAAGAGCGTGCTGCAACACTTGCAGGTTACTGCTGTTTGTTGAGAGGGTGCTTGAAAACAAAAGGGATGTGTCCAAAAGTGCTGGCTGGTGCCTTGCCTGAGGCTCTCCTTCCCGGAGTTTGGTGGCAGGTGGGACCGATTTCCTCCCAGGCACACGTGTGGAAGACCAGGAAAAAGAAAGGCAAGCTCAGGGCTGATTTAAAAACAGGATCTGAGGTGGGCACGTCAGACAGCCTTTGTCCTAGCATAGCCTCCACTAGGCGAGGGTGCTTGGTCAAAGTATCACCTGGCCGTGACGGAGGCATTGCCTCCGATGCGTTGTTTTGTAATTGCCGTCAATGGCGTTTTCTGTCAGCAGCCATCCTGAATGGATCTCTCCCCCTTGCATTTCAGCTGGGAGGAAAAGCAGTGGAAATCTGTCTTTCCTCTCATTAGCACTGAACGTGTGGCAACTGATAAGCCTTGCAGGAGCTCAGGGTTTACCTTCCTGGAAAGGACCTCTTCCTTATCTACCCAGACCTTCTTTCTGGAGGTCCTTGTGTGGAAATGCCATGCTCACAAAGCCACTGGGCCCAGGGCCTTGTAGGGATTGCCTCCTTGATTAGAGGCATTGATCAGATGTGGCTTTACAATCTTCTTATTTTTTGAAAGAAAGAAAAGAAAACGGGGGTGTGAAATGTTGGCACTTCAATTTTGATGACAGGAACGTCGAGCAGGTGAAACACAGGGGCAGAAAGCAGGAGGCAGGAGTGGACACATCGCTTTGCCGCGTCTCCCTTTCATGTGTGAACAAAGACAGCGCGGTGGCTCTCGGGTGTTGGGAAGACTGGGAAATGCTTGGAAAACCTCCAAGGGCTTTTCAAAAGATGGTGTTGGGACAATGCCGAGCACAGTGCTGTGTTCAGTGCTTGAGGTCCTGGGGGAAGAGCTGCTATGAGCCTTCCCCTTGCTGGGTGACTCAAACAGACTCTGTGCTCGAGTGTCCTGCAGCTCCCAGCACGATTGCTTAAGAAATAAGCAAAAAATCTGTATTTTCTGTGATGTTTAAAAAGTTCCCAGCCAAAAGCGCCAGCGCTGCTGGCGTGTGCCTCGTCCAGCGTTCAAGCAGAAGGCAGTCCCGGCTTAAGGCGAGGGCTCCTGCTCCTGCCCTAGGACTTGCCTCTGTTCCTGACCAGTCCTGCTTGGCCACCCTCTTCAGAGGGTGCAACACCTCGCAGCAGCCCACAGGGTTGTCTTCTCTTGGGGGATACAGAAACTGCTTTCTCAGGATCCTTGTTTCTGGTTCCTGGCCTCTGGCTCACCAGTTCTGCCTGTCGAGCAATACTGCATTGAGCTAAACCTTCCTGAACTCTTTGTAAACCGTTTATCTCGCCATCTTGTCCACCTACCTGCTGCGTTGCACAACACGCCTATTTCCAGGGTGCCGAGATGCTGTGAATCTTGGCGTTAATGCTCCTTGGTTTGATTTTAAGAAATCGCAGTCCTGTTGTGAAATGTGGGAAGCAACCCACGCTGGAGAGCCAAGCAAATTTGCACTTCTCCCTGCCGGAAAATGCACGGTTTGGCCGAGGTTTGAAGATAGTGCCCGTGAGACATCTTTGTATGATCACGTCAGTAACAGGTACTAAGTTTTCTCCTGATGGGTTGCCTGATGCAGTTACCAGTAAGCTGAGGAGCTACAGAATGGTTGGCAAAAGTAGCCCTTGCTGACGAAAGAAAGGAGGATGAGACAGGAGTTCATGAACTAGATCTCCAGTTGGGGTCTTCTGCAATTCTGCTGCAACTCTGCCAAGGCTTTCTCCGTTGCGGCTGGGTGTGCCCAGCTCGGGGCTCTCGAGATCAGCCTTGTCGTGAAGCAGGGCTGAGAGCAGGAAATCTGAGCTTGAGTTTGAGTGGTGGCCCCAGGCAGTCTGTCACGGTCTCTCCTCCTTCTCCGAAGGGGAATCAGGGCTGAGGCTGCTTCCCGTGGGAGCCCCAGCCACGCTGCTCAGTCTCTCCCAGGCGTTGTGCAAGTGTCGGGGTGCCCGGCCCACGGCATCCAGATGCGGGCCGTGCCTCGCTCAGGTGCGTGGGTTGCGCTGGGGAGTCGTTATTGCCACAGCGATGATTTGGAGATAGTGAAAACCAAAGGCTTTCGCCACCCAAGAAGGGAGGGCGAAGAAAATACTCACGGCAGGGTCGTTGGTGCAGCCTGGAGAAGCCTGTACCCATCCTCTCCCTGCCTCTGCGTAAGAAGCTGTTTTTCTCCCATGCAACGAGGCTGTCTGCCCAGGAGCAATTCCAGAATGTTTCAGCCCCCAGATCACAGTGTTGTTTGGTTTTTAATCTCCTGGCAGAATACGGGAGAGCGAATGTGTCCACCGGTGTGTGTAACAGAACCACCCGTTTCGTCCCCTGTGCAGGACTCACCGAAGCATCAACTTTTTTAGCACATTTAGATAAGACTTGATAAAAATCAGCTGTTGATGTGCTTGGTTCTGTCTGTTCGCTCTGCAACAGCGTGTTTTCTTCTCTCAAGGGAGTCAATCTGAGAGCTGCCAAAGAACGGGGACAACTTGTCTTCTTGGAAGGCCTCAAGACCTGCCTTGACCTCTTGTTTGGAGAGGAGGAGGAGCAGTCAGGACAACCCAGTCCTCTTCAGTTTATAAGGTAAAGCTGAGCGGTTGGTGGTTCTGCTGGGGCTCAGCAGGGGCCCCAGCACAGAGCATTTCCCCCCTGGTGTCCCCAGCCCCTGCAGCCAACACCGAGAGCAGCAGTGAGCTCCATGGCTGAGACTTGGCTCCCTTTGGCCTTCTCTCTGGGGCCCGAGGACTCAGTAGCTGGACGCCTAAGTGAAGGGAATGCCAGCGCTTTCATGCACATTGCTGTGCTTGTCCTGCCCTGTCTCTCCCTGCTGCTCACAGAGGGATTCTGCCTCCTTTCTCCCGCGTTTTAGGGCAATTTCCGCCCCCATCTTCATTGCCAAGCATGTTACCAATCTGGAGAAAATTTATTTCAGCACTCAGCAGGTTTGTGCCAAACAAAACTCCGCCCAAGTAATTCTATTCCTTTATAAAATCATTCTGAGTTTTATTCCCATCCAAGAGAACAGCGCTGCTTTAACCATGCTGGCTTTTGGCTTTATTCCCACTTCACTTTCTCCATGTCCCTGATGGTTTGACAGAAAAAATCCACCGAGGGCAGTTAAATTGGAAGATGCCACGTCTGGGTCAGGCAGCCTCTGAGCAAGGGTGGCCGTGCACGTGCTCTGTTTCTGCACGGTCCCAGCTCTCTGCTGTTTCAGGCTCATGCTGGGGTAGTCAGGCCTTTGGTGGGACCCAGGGCAGGCACCGAAACCCTGCAGACTCCTGTGCCGTGGGACCTTCGGGTCTGGGTGAGTGGGTGTTGGAGTGCAGCAGGATCTGGACAAGCTCGAGAAGCGGGCCCATGCAGACCACGTGAGGTTCAGCAAGGCCAAGCGCAAGGTCCTGCGCCTGGGTCGGGACAACCCCCGGTGTCAGCACAGGCTGGGGGTGAAGGGTTTGAGGGCGGTAGAAGGACTTGGGGGTGCTGGTGGGTGAAAAGCTGGACGTGAGCTGGGAATGTGCCTTCGCAGCCCCGAAAGCCAACCGTAGCCTGGGCTGCATCGCCAGCAGCGTGGCTGGGGG
>VZSC01009163.1:7943-18090 GCA_013398225.1 Steatornis caripensis | reverse complement strand
GACGGGCCCTTCCCACCCAAACCTTTCTGTGATTCCGTGATTCCTGGAGCAGGGCACGAGGGTTTCACTGCACGCAGGTGAGCAAAGGAGCAGGGACTGTAGGGAAGTGTAGGTCCTGGTGACTGTCACAGCAGTGGGGACAGCAGGGATGGTGCAGGCTGGTGTTCCCTGTATTGGGTCAGTGGGTGAGGAGGGGGATGCACAACACGCATGTGGGTCAAGCCCCTTGAGACCTCCGTCTTCTCTTCCAGTGAGAACGCTTCCAACCTCAAAGCCTTGTTTGACTTCGTCCGGACGTCCCTGACGCCCACCGGCAGCGACTCCTGGAAGGGCCCCGTGCTGCTGGTGGATGACCTCAGCGTCCTGCTCAGCCTGGGCGCCACGCCGGTGGCGGTGCTGGACTTCATCCACTACTGCCGAGTTGCGGTGTGCTCCCAGCTGAAGGTACCGCTCCCTCCGCATGCAGCGCTACGTGTAGAAAAAGACCCTCTGGAGGAAAACCTGGCGTTGTTTCCTTTTTTCCGCCTCTGCATGATGAGGTTTCGGAAGGCTTTGGCTGTCCAAGAAATTCAGATCATTGCTCTAGGGCCGCTGTCAGGGAGTTGTGTTAGTCCCTGGAGTACTTGCGTAGGGCCCTTTGCAACTGGTTTCCCATGCGGTGCTGCGCAGACTGGGGCCCTCTCTGTCCTGAGAGGGGATTCAAGGTGTAAAATATCGTTTCTTAGAGCTCCCGGCTCTCCAATAATCCCTACTCACACCCATGTTTGTGTGTGTGGGAGGGCAGGGAAGGAACCGGGTTGCGAAGGCAGTGAGGGGCTGATGAGCCTCGCAGGGGGCAGAGACGAAGGCCCGCTTGGAGAGGATGCGACTCTCTGCTTCCACCGATCTTCAGGGTTGCCGTGTGCTGCACTGGCTGGTTTCTAAGGGCGTGTGACGATGCAGCGCTTCTACAAAGATCTCCCCAGTGATGTGCTAACTTCTGAGAGCATCGCAGCCAAAAAATTGTTACAGTCACATCCATGCTTTGCTATTTACATGGCAGCGGCCCCCACCCTGGCTTTTTCTCTCTCTGCTTGAGTGAGAAATAAAGTAGACAGTGTCAGGTTTTGTTATCCTGCACTTCATATGGTGCCAGGGTGTTTGTGCTGTGAATGCTGACAGAAGTTGTTCTGCTCGCTGAGAATATTTACCTCCAAAACAGCTACAAAAGGTGATAAATCGTGCTAACACATTTCTATTTCCGTATAAGATGTTCTGAAGCTTTAAAGTACATTTCAGTTGACGGGGGATTTCATGTTATTTTAAGTCCTTGTTGACCTGCATGGGCTGAGGCAGAGACTTTTGGGGTGTGTTTTTAATAGGGCTGGCGCTGCGTTGGGGAGCTCTTTGCTTCTTGCGAGAGCTGCAAAGGTTTCAGCATCACAGCTCGGCCATGTCTTTATTCAGCTCTTCTGGATTCATTCAGAGAGTTGCCATTTGCATGGCCTGACAGACTGGTTTGCCTTGTCTTTTAACAAAGGCTCGATGTATTTTTAGGCTCCGTATTATGGATATGTGTGCATGTATATGCAATACTACATCCAGCAAGCCGTTTCAGAGGCGTATGTATGTGTCTGCTGTTTATTTTCCCTGTGGATTCAGCTCAGAACCAGCTGCCGTGCTGGGGGATGTCTGAGTAGCTTAGTTAGCAGGGCATCTGTGCAAGCGCCCCTTGCTATCTCCCCTTCCTTACCCTGAGCGGATTAGGAATCAGCCAGGGACTCAAGGCCGCCTGGTGCTCTCGTCCCAGGGGAACATCGTGGTGCTGGTTCACAGCAGCGAGGATTCAGAAGACGAAGAAAACGAACTGGTTGTGAACTCCCTGTGTCATCACAGTGACCTGATCCTGTGGGTAGAGGGGCTTGTGACCGGCTTCTGCAAGGATGTTCACGGGCAGGTAATGTGCGGGAGAGGACGGCACACGTTAATGTCACACACAGCGCTGCTGGCAGGCCCAAGGGTGGGTGGGACGTGCTCCACGTGCCCTGCCGGAGCCGGCGCCGGCGCCGGACCCGGACCAGCCTGGTCTGCAGCGTGGCTAAGGACTAACAAGCAGCCTTTTTGCGGTCACCAGGATCTGCTGGAGCACCCAGGCTCTTACGGCTGTGACTCTGCTTCTGCAGGGATGCTCAGGGACATCCTGCTGCCTGGGGCCTCCCCCACCTCTGGAAGCTGGAGAGGGTTTGTACAGCAGGCTATCCCCCGCCCCAGAGTGATGGCAGAGGAATAGCTGGTTAGAATCACAGAATCAGAGCGCAGTGTGTGTGGGAAGGGACCTCAAAGCCTGTCCAGTCCCACCCCCCGCCACGGCAGGGACCCCTTCCCCCAGCCCAGGGTGCTCACAGCCCCATCCAGCCTGGCCTTGAACACTGCCAGGGAGGGGGCACCCACAGCTTCTCTGGGCGCCCAGGGTCTCATCACCCGTGGCGTGAAGAATTTCTGCCCAATCTCTCATGTAAATCTGCCCTCCTTCAGTTTAAAACCATTACCCCTCGTCCTATCACTACAAATNTGTGTGTGTGGGAGGGCAGGGAAGGAACCGGGTTGCGAAGGCAGTGAGGGGCTGATGAGCCTCGCAGGGGGCAGAGACGAAGGCCCG
The DNA here is from genome assembly GCA_013398225.1 of Steatornis caripensis. Classification (NCBI taxonomy): domain Eukaryota; kingdom Metazoa; phylum Chordata; class Aves; order Caprimulgiformes; family Steatornithidae; genus Steatornis; species Steatornis caripensis. Next base: position 15,452 of record VZSC01009163.1, on the reverse strand, counting down.
CTTGGAGAGGATGCGACTCTCTGCTTCCACCGATCTTCAGGGTTGCCGTGTGCTGCACTGGCTGGTTTCTAAGGGCGTGTGACGATGCAGCGCTTCTACAAAGATCTCCCCAGTGATGTGCTAACTTCTGAGAGCATCGCAGCCAAAAAATTGTTACAGTCACATCCATGCTTTGCTATTTACATGGCAGCGGCCCCCACCCTGGCTTTTTCTCTCTCTGCTTGAGTGAGAAATAAAGTAGACAGTGTCAGGTTTTGTTATCCTGCACTTCATATGGTGCCAGGGTGTTTGTGCTGTGAATGCTGACAGAAGTTGTTCTGCTCGCTGAGAATATTTACCTCCAAAACAGCTACAAAAGGTGATAAATCGTGCTAACACATTTCTATTTCCGTATAAGATGTTCTGAAGCTTTAAAGTACATTTCAGTTGACGGGGGATTTCATGTTATTTTAAGTCCTTGTTGACCTGCATGGGCTGAGGCAGAGACTTTTGGGGTGTGTTTTTAATAGGGCTGGCGCTGCGTTGGGGAGCTCTTTGCTTCTTGCGAGAGCTGCAAAGGTTTCAGCATCACAGCTCGGCCATGTCTTTATTCAGCTCTTCTGGATTCATTCAGAGAGTTGCCATTTGCATGGCCTGACAGACTGGTTTGCCTTGTCTTTTAACAAAGGCTCGATGTATTTTTAGGCTCCGTATTATGGATATGTGTGCATGTATATGCAATACTACATCCAGCAAGCCGTTTCAGAGGCGTATGTATGTGTCTGCTGTTTATTTTCCCTGTGGATTCAGCTCAGAACCAGCTGCCGTGCTGGGGGATGTCTGAGTAGCTTAGTTAGCAGGGCATCTGTGCAAGCGCCCCTTGCTATCTCCCCTTCCTTACCCTGAGCGGATTAGGAATCAGCCAGGGACTCAAGGCCGCCTGGTGCTCTCGTCCCAGGGGAACATCGTGGTGCTGGTTCACAGCAGCGAGGATTCAGAAGACGAAGAAAACGAACTGGTTGTGAACTCCCTGTGTCATCACAGTGACCTGATCCTGTGGGTAGAGGGGCTTGTGACCGGCTTCTGCAAGGATGTTCACGGGCAGGTAATGTGCGGGAGAGGACGGCACACGTTAATGTCACACACAGCGCTGCTGGCAGGCCCAAGGGTGGGTGGGACGTGCTCCACGTGCCCTGCCGGAGCCGGCGCCGGCGCCGGACCCGGACCAGCCTGGTCTGCAGCGTGGCTAAGGACTAACAAGCAGCCTTTTTGCGGTCACCAGGATCTGCTGGAGCACCCAGGCTCTTACGGCTGTGACTCTGCTTCTGCAGGGATGCTCAGGGACATCCTGCTGCCTGGGGCCTCCCCCACCTCTGGAAGCTGGAGAGGGTTTGTACAGCAGGCTATCCCCCGCCCCAGAGTGATGGCAGAGGAATAGCTGGTTAGAATCACAGAATCAGAGCGCAGTGTGTGTGGGAAGGGACCTCAAAGCCTGTCCAGTCCCACCCCCCGCCACGGCAGGGACCCCTTCCCCCAGCCCAGGGTGCTCACAGCCCCATCCAGCCTGGCCTTGAACACTGCCAGGGAGGGGGCACCCACAGCTTCTCTGGGCGCCCAGGGTCTCATCACCCGTGGCGTGAAGAATTTCTGCCCAATCTCTCATGTAAATCTGCCCTCCTTCAGTTTAAAACCATTACCCCTCGTCCTATCACTACAAATTCCTGGGAAGCTTCCCCAAACCGTCCTGTTGGTGGATCTCAGCCTGGGCTGGGTCGCTGGGGCCTGGTTGCTGTGTGGTCTCTCATCAGGGGCTGCCACGAAGGGGGCTGGTTACAGCTGTGTGATGGGTGTTTTTATCCGTGATCCCCCTTCCCTGCCGGCCAGCAAGAGGCGTGTTGGGGATGAGGATGCTGTGTCTGGCGGCAGCCAAAAGGATGATGTTCCTCTTCCTCCTCTCTCTTTGCAGATTAAAATAATTCGGAGAGCGTCCTTGGAGCTGACGGCAGAGCAGGATCACCTCCAGATCTACCAGTATAAGATCCAGGACAAGAATGTGACCTTTTTCGCTAGAGGGCTGTCGGCTGCACTCCTGTGATGCTGCGTTNTGAACTCCCTGTGTCATCACAGTGACCTGATCCTGTGGGTAGAGGGGCTTGTGACCGGCTTCTGCAAGGATGTTCACGGGCAGGTAATGTGCGGGAGAGGACGGCACACGTTAATGTCACACACAGCGCTGCCGGCAGGCCCAAGGGTGGGTGGGACGTGCTCCACGTGCCCTGCCGGAGCTGGCGCCGGACCCGGACCAGCCTGGTCTGCAGCGTGGCTAAGGACTAACAAGCAGCCTTTTTGCGGTCACCAGGATCTGCTGGAGCACCCAGGCTCTTACGGCTGTGACTCTGCTTCTGCAGGGATGCTCAGGGACATCCTGCTGCCTGGGGCCTCCCCCACCTCTGGAAGCTGGAGAGGGTTTGTACAGCAGGCTATCCCCCGCCCCAGAGTGATGGCAGAGGAATAGCTGGTTAGAATCACAGAATCAGAGCGCAGTGTGTGGGAAGGGACCTCAAAGCCCGTCCAGTCCCACTGCCTGCCACGGCAGGGACCCCTTCCCCCAGCCCAGGGTGCTCACAGCCCCATCCAGCCCGGCCTTGAACACTGCCAGGGAGGGGGCACCCACAGCTTCTCTGGGCGCCCAGGGTCTCACCACCCCCGGCGTGAAGAATTTCTGCCCAATCTCTCATCTAAATCTGCCCTCCTTCAGTTTAAAACCATTACTCCTCGTCCTATCACTACAAATTCCTGGGAAGCTTCCCCAAACCGTCCTGTTGGTGGATCTCAGCCTGGGCTGGGTCGCTGGGGCCTGGTTGCTGTGTGGTCTCTCATCAGGGGCTGCCACGAAGGGGGCTGGTTACAGCTGTGTGATGGGTGTTTTTATCCGTGATCCCCCTTCCCTGCCGGCCAGCAAGAGGCGTGTTGGGGATGAGGATGCTGTGTCTGGCGGCAGCCAAAAGGATGATGTTCCTCTTCCTCCTCTCTCTTTGCAGATTAAAATAATTCGGAGAGCGTCCTTGGAGCTGACGGCAGAGCAGGATCACCTCCAGATCTACCAGTATAAGATCCAGGACAAGAATGTGACCTTTTTCGCTAGAGGGCTGTCGGCTGCACTCCTGTGATGCTGCGTTACTGCGCGGCGCAGTGAGAGCAACGCGGAGTGAGGCCGGGGAGGCAGGTACCGATAGACCGGACATGCTGCCAAACCAGCCTGGCTGCGGCACTGGCGCCTTCCGGGAGCGGTGCAGCAAACTGACCCAGGAGAAAAGCTTGAACACGCGCGGAACTGCGTGCCAACGAGGGGATTAGCCTGCCCAGAGCTTGCTGTGCCCCTGTGTCCTCCCACCCTGTTCCCAACATGCGCAGGCCAAGAGGAAGAGCAAAAACTTGCAAGCGTGGCCCCAAGAGCGTGTAAATACAAGCAGGGAGGACGCCCTGGGGGCTGGGCGCGTGCCTCGCCTTTTCCAGTGTGTTACGAGGTGGTAGTGCCAGGCGCTGCTGCGTGGAGGGATCACCCCACCCTCCCGCTGGCGTTTAACGAGATGACACACAGCAGGTGGAGGCAAGCATGGGACCGTGTTGCAATTCTTGCCTTTCTCCCAGCTCTGGCACAGANACGTTAATGTCACACACAGCGCTGCTGGCAGGCCCAAGGGTGGGTGGGACGTGCTCCACGTGCCCTGCCGGAGCTGGCGCCGGACCCGGACCAGCCTGGTCTGCAGCGTGGCTAAGGACTAACAAGCAGCCTTTTTGCGGTCACCAGGATCTGCTGGAGCACCCAGGCTCTTACGGCTGTGACTCTGCTTCTGCAGGGATGCTCAGGGACATCCTGCTGCCTGGGGCCTCCCCCACCTCTGGAAGCTGGAGAGGGTTTGTACAGCAGGCTATCCCCCGCCCCAGAGTGATGGCAGAGGAATAGNAAGAGATTTATTTGCTCAACTCCCAACTTCCACAGAATTAAAAAAATCTATAGCTACATGTATAGTCGCTCACCTTGCTGCCGTAAGACGTAACGGCTGCCTTGCTTGGTTGATACCTTGCTTGGTTTTCTTGTTTTGCCCTCTTCTGACGTGAAACCCCTGTGCCCGTGCGCGTCTGTTTAGTGCGTGGCTTCAAGCTCGTCCTTGTTTTTGGGCGACGGACAGACGCTTGTACGTGAGCCTCTGTCGCCGCCACTGCCTCCTGATCACAAATCAGTATGTGTGACCTGCCTGTATTGGAGCATTGTTGCATGCTAATAATCACTGATTTTAATTAGATACGGGTATGGTCATTAAGTAACCATGGATCTCCGTAAGGGAACCGCTCCCCGCCGGCTCCTTTGGCAGGGGGAGAGGCATCAACGGAGCCTGGGCGAGCTTTTGGGTCCCCCTCCCTCCCCACAGACACGAGGGCAGTTCCAGGAGCAGAGCTGAGACCTGGAGGTCCCCTGAGAGATCCTCCGGCTGTAGTGGGAGATAAAATTGAACACCCCACACGCTTGTGAGAGACAGGAGTGAGCTGCAGGCCCCTTGCAGCTCTGGAGCTGGGGTAACAGCTCCGGCAGCGGGACGTGTTCCTGGTTTTTCCATGCAGAAACGCTGCGTGGCCCAGTGCCCCGTCCTGCTGTGAGTGCTGGGGACAGCCCCCTTCGGTTTGAGTTTGGGGAGCTCTGCTATGCTTGGAGGCTGTGGCCACTTGTCGGTAGCAGCGCGGGGAGACTGGGCAGGCTCTGGGGATTGGGGTGAGGGCCGGGGACGTCAGGAGGGGGAACGAGGCCCCGCGTGTGCTTTAGGATCACTCGACCCTGCTACGTCAGGACAACCTGTGGGTCTCTCCATGCTGCCAAGGACAGTGCCGAGTTGTGTCCTTCACCGCCTTTAGTGGGGGGGCGCTGGGGGCCCTTCCAACCCTTGCCATGCTGGGATTCTGTGTCTCCAGCCCATCAGCCTCCCAACTTACAGGTGCAGGTAGTGCCTGCCGGGCTTGACTTGAGCCTCCGTGAGGAGGCAGAGCCAGGGGCACTGCTGTAACTGGGGCTTCCGGGCACCCCTGAGCTGCAAGAAGAGCCGGGGGCACTTTGGGAGGGTTCCTGGTAGCTGATGCTGCCTGGCCTGGCCGTGGGACGGCTGCTGGTGGGTACAAAGCACCGTACCCTGCCCTGGCAGAGGCAGGCTGCTGGCTTGGTCTCCTCCCGTGTCACGCAAACCCTCAGGCTGGTGCCCGCTGTGCCTTTTTAAGGTAAAATGTGTTTCTCAGCCACCAGCCGTGCAAACGGCAGAGCCCAGCGCTGCCGCCGCTGCTGCGCGCCTGGTTTAACCCAGTGCAGTATTCCATCCCACACACATCATGCTCAGTATAAAGCTGAGGGACCACGAGGGTCACTCCTTGTATCGCCAGGGGCCTGAGGGCACTGATGGGCTTTAAGGCCCTAAGCAGCCTCACCTGGTGCTTCTGCCCAAACCCATGGCCCAGGAGCCTATTTCAGCCCAGCACGGGGCTGTCAGTGGGAGTCCTGGTGATCTGCAGCTCTGCCCAGCTCCTTGCTCAAGTGTTGGAGGAGGACTCTGCCTGATTCTTCTGCCTCCGATTCCGATCCGTGGATTCCTGAACCCAGCTCCTGCCTGCTGCTGAATACAGTCTGGGACTTCCCTGGGGCGTGCGCTGCAGCGTCCGGGTGACGTATTCGTCATTGGGGAGTGGGGTGCTTGATACCGGTTTTGTACATATTTCATTATTATTATTATTCCTATTATTATTATTCATTATTATTGTAGTTAGAGCAAAGCTGTTTTAAGTTTTCCAACCCGTAAGTCTCTTTCCCTTTTCTCTTTCCCCCCTTTTGAGGAGGAAGGGCGTTGACAATGTTTAATAGCCAGCCCAGCTTTAAACGGTGACAGGGACGACGCCCGGTCACAGTCTGCGAAGGGAGGATGAGACAACCACTAGGACTTGGGGAAGGGAGCTGCTGGCTCCGGTCTCTGCAGGCACTACGGCTGCTTGAAGCGCACCTGTACCGGGCATATAATGGTGTATCATGGAAGTAATGCCTGTATGGTTAGCTTCCCCTTGGAGACATCGCAAACACCCCTGCTCTGCCTCCCTCCTCCGAAACCGGCACGGTGACTGCGCGACATCGCCGGTGGCTTTTGCCCGGTTCTTGCTGCGCTCGACCGATGCCTGCATCCAAGCAAGAAACCAGAGGCTGCCCTGGGCTTGGAGCCAGCGCATCCCCAGGGCGCGTGGGCTGGGCACCCCGCGGGGAGCAGCACCTTGACCCCCGCTGTCCCCACGCAAGGGGATGTTTCCCCGGGATCCAAGGCCCTTCCCAACGGGCCGCTCTTTGCCTGCACTGTGTGCCGGCGAGGGCTTGGACAGGCAGCGTTGGGGAGGTGCCTCCTGGAGAAACGGAGGTGAAACCTATGGCGGCTCCTGGTTCGCGGCGAGGACCGAGCCCAGTGTTCCCCGCATCCCTGCCTGACATCCAGAGTTGCCATCTGCCATCAGGACGCGAATGCCGGAGGCTGATCCAGCCGCTCTGCCGAGCCAAGGCCATGCGGTGTGGCCGTGACCGAACCGAGACCTTGCTGTGGAGCTGACGCTGCAGGAAGGCAGTGCAGAAAGGGGAGATTAGGAGGGGTGCGATTGATGGTGGAACAGGGTGGCCTTGTGCAGGGTCAGCCAACGTCTGCGTGCTCGGGGCCGCCGCTACGCGCAGCTCTTCTGTTTGCGAGCCAGAGCTTGTGCAACGCCGCATCTCGACCGATAAAGCAGGTGGGGACTTGGCCCGAGGTCTCCGGGCTTCGTTCCCTTGGCCTCGGTGGAAGCAGCCCAGGGCCTTGGCCGGGGAGCAACTGGGGAAAGGCCCAGCGAGGCTGGGACTGGTGGGACAGGGGTGCAGGTCCCCTGGGAGAGGGTCAGATGCGGTGGCATCGGGCAGGGCTGCCAGCGGGGACTGTCGGAAAGCGTTGGAGCCGGATGGCAGCAAGGACGGCCCTGCAAAAGGCTGGTTTGTGGGGGGTGCCTTTCCCCTGTCCTCCTGCTCCCTTCCTGCCTCTCGCTCTGGTTTCCCACCAAGAGTCTTCCTGCCACCGGCTCTTTCCTCGCAGGGCTCCCCTGGGATTTCGGGAGTGATGCTTGGCAGGCGGGAGCTGTGCCGGGGCTGACTGCGGGGCCGGCTGGCTGGGGGGGCAGCGGCAGCTCGGCTGCCTTCCACTGTCCCCCTCCGGCCTTGCCGGCACCGGAGCTGCCGCGTCCTTTGCTGCAGACCTCGGCGTGCCCGTGGCTTCCTCTGGCACCAGGGGGAAAGGACGCGAACGACTTCGCTGCGGTGCCACGGGGCGAGCGCCGACCCTGCGGGCGCCCAGGCTGCGTGGCGTCGGGCCTGGGCATTCCCGGGCATGGGAAAAAGTTCCCTGGGCCCTTCCGCAGCCGTCGCCCCGCGGCTCCGCACGGCTCTCGCTCTCCTTCCAGGGCACCAGCCCTGCCGAGCCCCAGCCGCTG
>VZSC01009159.1:4399-14775 GCA_013398225.1 Steatornis caripensis | reverse complement strand
TTTTTACCGGGAAAAAAAAAAAAAAAAAAAAAAAAAAAAAAAGAGATGAAGGAATAAATAGCAGACAATGCTGCAGCCTCCTTTAGACAGGGGATGCCCCGGCAATCCTTGACCAGGCAGCATGTACCCCGTCCTTCACCCCGCTATTAACCCTAGCAGCACCTCCTCAACTCATCATCCTGGTCCTGGGCAAGACGGCAAGAGGGCGCATGCCTACAACAGACTCGCGCAAGGCGCAGATGGAAACCCAAGTTGAGGACTAACTGTTCCTTTTCTGAGCGACTCGGCTGCGTCTCCGCGAGTGCAAGCCCTGTGCCTGCGGCACCGCTGCCGGGCAGCGCAAACCCACTGTGCTCAGCCAGCCAGGTTGCTCACGGAACAGCAGATTGCTCCCATACTTCTGCGGTCGGATTTCAGCTGCAGGGAACTGCGGCCTGCAGGAGGATCAGGCTCTTCCTTCGGTGCGGGGATGGAGAGCCCTGCCAGCAGAGCAGCGGGCTGCCGGAGGAGAAGCTTGTTCACCACTCAGTCCAGCTACACCGGACGGCCAAAGCCCCCGACTCTGCTCCACAGTATGCGGATCTCTGGAGGAGCACCCCCGTTGCAGTCATCTACCTTGGGACCTTGGACATGGCGTTTGACCTTCTGTGTGCCGCTGTAACCTGGCAGGCAAATCAAGTAAGAGCAGGATCCTCGCTGGAAGCCAGGTGCTGCATCCAAAGGAAGATTTCTCAGGGCATTAAATTGAAAGCACAATCAGATGATCTCCACGACACTGCCCAGGCTCAGCTGTCTGCAGCTGGAGATTCAAATTACTGCTTCGCGCAGCTCCTCTGTACGGGTATCAGGAAAACCAGACACAAAACCCCTCTGCTTAAGACAAGGATGGTTTATCCGCAACACCCACAACGGGCTGCGTGCGGGAGGAGCACCTGTCAGGACCTGCTGCCGCCTCTGGGATTCTCTCCAGCGCTACTCCCTCCAGATGGGCTGACCAAGTGCTCCTTGGCTCTGCACACCGGGGCGGCAGAAACAGCATTGCCAGGACCTGCTTAACCTGAACTTTTAAAGAAGAACCACCCAAAATGAAAAGAGCAAACTGGAGTAGCTCTTTGCTTTCTGCCGTGGGCTCCCAAGCCGCAGCACACAACTGCGGGAAGCATCACGCGTCTCCAGAGCTCACCGTGCCGGCGGCGACATCGGGAAGAGCCAGGAGGGGCTGCGAGGGAGCCTGTGAGCAACCAGCGAGGAGAGGCCGTTACCCCACACTTCACAACTGAACCGCAGCCCTTACACGTTTAGAGGCACCGGGGAAGGCTCAGGCATGCAGTGAGCACTCTGGACCACCAGGAAAAGCTGAACTCAGCCCCCAAAAGACAGGTTTCTGAACATGGAGCAAGCACAGAGCACCTGCGGCCAGGCTGCCTTGCAGGCTGCTGCTGGCCCTGGAAAACACACTCCCTCCCACTCAGGAGGTGCCTTCTGTTTAGGCATTACCAGCTGGTGACCTGGCCTCACGAGAGAAGACAGACTACAATACGCCAGGCGTTCTCATGGATGCAAACAGGCGATTTAAAAGAAACATGGAAGTCAAACCCAAGTTCCTCTGCACCTCAGCAATCTGCTCCAGAGAGACTCAGATGAGAAAAGGAGGGTGCCGCAAGCCACGTCTCTGGGGAGCCAGAGCCTTTCCGTGAGACTTTTGCTGGCGTTCACAAGCAGCCCAAGCTAATGCTTGATACCGTCCGCGGGAAAGCACCCAGCGGTATCGGCAGCTGTTGCCCGGAGTGCTGTGCATCTACCCAGTTTTTCTCCTGAGAGGATAAACAGTGCATTACGTCACCCGTTTGGTATCTGGTTGATAATGTTAATGCAATGATCTAGAGCAACTAAGACCAAGACCTACTCGGATACTAGTGTTTCAACCTAACACCAAACTTCACTGTGCCGCAAGACCAGCTGTTCTACAGACAAAAACCCCAGCTCAAGCAGCTTAACAGCACGCAGAAGTCCCAGAGGAGATCAGGCAGAAGCCCCGCAGTTCCCTTGCATTAAAGACAGTCACGGCTCCATAGCTCACCTCTGACGGCAGCCCGTAACAGACGCTTAAGGACGCGTCAGGCAGCAAGCGAAGGCAGAATGACCCCCGTCCGTCCCTCCGACTCCCAACACTCCAGGGGTTACAGATTAGGCAGCCTGGAGCTTCCCCATGGACCACCCTTACTCCTTTACAGCCCGCAGCTCGCGGGCTCTGCCACAGACAGACGGCGGTGACAAGTTCTGCTTCCTCAGTTACCTGCACGAACAAGCGTCTCCTGCTGTCACAGTCTGCTGCCGGCCCATTTCAGTGGCACCTCCCAGCTCTTGCACAGAGAAGATGAATACAGGGTGATTACCCACTACGTCTCACAGCCCAGCTCGGGATTTTATAGATTTCCTTCCCAAAAAGATACAAAAAATATTTCATTCCTTTATGCACCCCAGTTTTTCATTACTCCCTCATTCTATAGAATTTTTTGAGAGAAAGTCAAATGACACAGCTACATCGTCGCTGAATCAAACTGATTAGATGCGTGACTTCCATTAAATAAAAGAATAAGCTCCAAGGGAGGAGGAAATTAGAGTCATAGAGGATCAGCACTTCTGTGGAGATGTAGCCCCATTTCAGTTTCAGAATTAATCGGAGCCCAAGAGTCTACTCAGAATTCCCTTGCAGATTTTGCAACACAATGAAACAATTTTGAATACATCGGTGGCGACTCCAAATCCATTTTCCTTCCAAGCGATGCACAAAACATACGCCATGGGTACCGATGTCTTCTTCCCCGAGGCATAGCACCGGCCTGTATGTAATGTAGGACCAGCTCCAGTCTCCAACATTAGCATTTTCTGTCCTCACAGATAATCCTGCCTTGGCGCCAGAGAAGCTGCTGACATTTAGATTTAACAGGTACAGTGTCACCTTGCTTTTTCTTCCTAAGGACTAGTGAGAAGTGCTCTACGTCACTCAGTTTTATTTAAGGCCACGGCTCGCTCTTTGCAAAAGCAGCGTGGTTTGCGGTTAAACAGGCGTGCGTGTAAGGCCTGAGATCCCTCCCGAGTCCTGCTGCCAACAAGGAGGACCCACGCACGTCCACAGACGTGCACCGGAGGAACTCCGCTGTGCTGAGGCTGCTCATGTTATCACACTCACCTTCTTGCTCCCACGGCGTGACAAGACCTTCCCAACAGACCAGGACCTCTTTTGGGGCAGCCCGTGGCCCTGCTAGCGTGGGGCTCACTCGTGTCGTGGCAGTTTGACAGGAGGAGAGTACCCTGCCCTCCCCGCTCCCAAGCCCAGCTCATCTGAGCTGCTCAAACACGGGTGACAACGTCCCAGCTCACAGAGGGGGAAACCCCCTGGGTTAATCAGCAGCCCCTGAGCGCGCCCCGTGCCAGGTCACCTCCAGCAGCACCGTGGTGGCTCAGCGGGAGCGCTGGGACGCACTCCCGAATCACGGGCAGCTCCTGCCGGTCCCATTTCTCCCTCCAGCTCCAGGCAGACCTGGCTAGTCTGCACTGGCTTCCCGGTCCAGGGAAGTCATTTTTACTCCAAAGCATTTTGTGACTTTGGTTTCTGTTTGCAGCACCAAGTTCCTGCCAACTCCTTTGTAGCCCCTGCCCCAAAACTCTGCTGCTACCCGCAGAACAAAGCCACCAAACGAGCCGCTACGTATCTGTCCCTCAGATCGCGCCAAAAGCTGCTTCCCCACAAGCCTAATTTGCCGCTACTGCTTGCTCGGAGGCAACGCTCGGCACCCCTGCCAGGGAAGACAACGAAGACATGCGAAGCCACATTGTTAGTCCGGCTCACTTAAACGTAAGCAGATCTGACGAGAAGATTGACCAAGACACAAATCAGCTAGCCAAGTTCAGCGAGATAGGCACGCAGAGCTCTATTCCCTTTNTGCCCCAAAACTCTGCTGCTACCCGCAGAACAACCAAACGAGCCGCTACGTATCTGTCCCTCAGATCGCGCCAAAAGCTGCTTCCCCACAAGCCTAATTTGCCGCTACTGCTTGCTCGGAGGCAACGCTCGGCAGCCCTGCCATGGGAGACAACGAAGACATGCGAAGCCACATTGTTAGTCCGGCTCGCTTAAACGTAAGCAGATCTGACGAGAAGATTGACCAAGACACAAATCAGCTAGCCAAGTTCAGCGAGATCGGCACGCAGAGCTCTATTCCCTTTGAAAACAAGGGTGAAGGAAGAGGCCACATGTGGCTCCAGGTTTCGGCACGCACGGCACATCGCCCAGGTAGGAGCTGCACCGACTGCAGAACTGCATGCAGACAAAGCAAGCAGAAGACCCCTCGCTGAAAACCTAGACGGAGCAGCTGGATTCATAGCACCCCTAACACGCAGCAACGCACCTCCTCGGGTCCCTGTTGAAGCTTTTCTAAAGCCCTTCTCTGCCAAGGCAGCACCTCACTGCTTTACCGCTGAATTAAAAGCATTGCTGGTCAGAGGGTTTCGAGCAGTCCTAAGGCTGGGTCAGTGCTCTCACAGCAGGGGATGAGACTGGTGAAAATTCAATCGCATAATACCAAGATGCCCTCAGGGCAGGAAAATAGCTCAGCTGCTCTAGAGGATTCAGGTCTGAAATCCTCTCCTGAGCCTGATGAAGACGGAGCAGCTCCCACAGCTACAACGCTAAACACGCTGGCAACAGTTGTCTCTCTCTCATCAGAACAGCCCAGCAGCCAGCTCGAAACCGAGCTCCCACAGCACTAACGCGTCCTGAACCACGGCACCTGAGAGGGAGCCTGAAAGCCTGAGCACGGCTGAACTAACGACACCTGTAGCTTGAACTTCAGGGGAGCCTCCATTCCCCGCATGCAAATACGCTCCAGAGGACGCCTCTGTGGAAGAGCTACCGCAAGCCCAGAAAAAGAGCTGATTGTCTCTAGTCCCAGCTCCACTCTCTTGCTCAAAGACTCTGTTAGGATTTCGGAGGAGCTGAACGGCCACAGCAGAGCAGGTGGGAAGAGCGAGGTGACCCTTCAGCACGCAGCCACGCCTCCCGCGAGCACTTCTTACGTACCGTGAAGCAGAGTAAACGCGCTAAGTTAACTGGGAGACAAACTGAACGCGCCTTTCAGAAAAGGGCAGCACGCACACACACGCAGTAGCAGCAGCTGTTTATCCCGTGGTCAGTTAAAAACGCGAGGCCACAGGAGTCGGCAGCAGCGTGGAAATCCCGTGGCGACTGCTCTCCTCCGCTGGCGCGTGCTGGGTGACTGGGACCCCCGAGGACCACAAAAGCATCCCAGGTGGCAGAGTCGCCGCAGCGGAGGTGCAGCGCTGGCTTTGGCCCACGGCTTCCTCCCAAGTGGATGCCACGCCGAACCCCAGGGGTTCCTTTGCCTCTCTTAAAAGGGTGGCCTGCTACGTCTGTGGAGAAACAGTAAAATTCAACGGTCGGACTTTCATCCATCAGCAGCCAGAAATCTAACCTCACGCTAACAGCACTTCCCTGAACACAGACACCACATCTATCGTTTAAGTTACCTGCTGCGGGTACGAGCACGAGTGGATTTTACGGGCGCGGTGAGCAGGGCTGCCTACATCACGACGACTAATTTATTCTCAGAAAGGCTAATTTAATCTGGCAGTGAATGCTCTCCAAGCCTTCTCACACAGAAAAGCTTTTATCTTGGTTGGCTTAACAACAATACAGCATATCCAAAAACGTGGAGGGATGGTGAAGAACAACACTACCCTTGTGTTTTGAGTCCCCTAGCACTCTTGTCCGAGAAATTTCTCTTGGTAACCACAGGCTCCAAGAAAACACAGAACGCCTCTCGTTTTTCTAAAAGGCCAACTGTGTTTTCAAGGCAAAATATACAAGAGCTCAGGATACTTCCCCCTTGCGCGCAACTGTGTCTTGACAGAAAGAGCTGTGCTCTTAACAAAACTAAAACCCAGCAGAGACTGTTTAGTGTCAGACACCACGTTCACCTCCAACCGCTCACCTGCGTGGCAAGGGCAGTGGCCGGCCCGGGGTGTGCTCCCTGCCGCTGGACGGTGACTTTCCCCAGCCCGTGCTGCAGAGGAATAAACTTCAGAAGAAATTCAAAAGCCCCCCGTGTTAAGAAGCTGTGCAACTGCATCACGAAGCATTTCAGAGAGAGCATCCTTCAGATTTCCAGCCTCTGCCATCGGGGGGGGCAATAAGTAATTAAGCAATCAAAGCTTTTCTTGATTGTTTTTAAATTCTAGCTCATATTTTCCCCTTACTTGTGAACGCACGCACAGAGGCAGCATGCGTCCAAAGCCATGTTTAGCCATTTGAGACGGAGCGCGCACTCTCTTAGCTCGGCAACGACAGAGCCACCGTGCCACGGGTGTCGTACGGACGCGGTGTGGAGAACTGGTCCTCACCCGGATCTCCCCGTCGCGAGGCAGATCACTGGAGAGCCAAGCACTGTCCCTTGGAATTAAAGGAGCTAAAACGAGGTTTTTAAAGCGCTACAATAGACATAGCTGTACCAGGATGACCCTCTATACTCCTAGGAGTGTCACCGTCATCCTGCTGCAAAAGAAAAGCTGGTGCTGTGCAAGGATCACAGCCTGCATCATGCCTGAGAGGGCTCCTGTGGTACAAGGGCAAGAACCCGTGCCAGACCGCATCCACAATTTAGGACGATTCAGTAGTTCAGGAACAAGGGGAAACACAGAGGGAGGCAGAGCATTAAAACAGGCCAGAGGAGAAAAAAAAACCCAAAACAACACAACACTGCCCTTGTTCCTTTCGGTCAGGAACTGATGTCCCAAGAATGGCCTATTCAGAAACCAGGAAACTCGGAGAGCAGCGAGGAAGGGCTGACTCACAGCCACTTGAAAAAAAAAAACCAACCAAACCCACAACAAAACAACCCAAAAGGGAAGGAGAGAAAACATGGACAGCAGCTGTTCTGGGTCCCGGAGACATGAACAAGTCAATGCAGAACCTATGAGCCAATCCTTATTTTTAAAAGTTCTGCAAACACATGGCAGTGCCATAAAAAGCAGCCAACCCTCCCTCTGCTCCTGGGAGGCAAATTTAGCTCTGGTTGCATCAGGCAAAGCTGGTGGGGCTTCCCGGCACCAGCCTCTCGCTGCAACGCGCGCTCGGCCGTGCACGGCTGCCAGGACACAAACCGCTCCCATTTATGCCCGTTATTTGCTCCTCTACAGCACTAGCATCCCAGCCTCACGAAGACTTACAGGCTGCACAAACGCTTTGCAGAAGGGAAAGCGCAGCCCGTTTCGGGGGTGCTGCTCGCAGAGGGTGGGCAGCCCCTTCCCTTACCCACGCCGGTGAAGCGCAACCGGGACGGGTTTCCTACGACTCTCTGCCAACGGCCGAGCAGAAGAGAAGCGCTGCCGCCTCACAGCCAGCCTCAGCGCTGCCCACCTAGCCACCACGAAGGCCAGGCTACGGTTAAGTTTTGCCCGAGTCTTCCCAGGTGACAATCTTTGTTCCGCGACCTAAACGAAATCAATTTCGCAAGAATTCTCCCCCAGGACAGTAATCCTATTCACTCACCCATAATCTAAAAGATTATACCCGCTCTCCATCTGTGAGGCTCCCGGAGGAACCGCGAGGGATTTCTGAGCAACGCGGGCTTATTTTTAATACAATTCCTCGGCTACCCCTCACAAACTTGGGAGGGGGCTGCATCTTTTCAATCCAACAACTGCGCTTCAAAACACGTCTGGGGAAAAAAACCCCTCTAATTCATTTAGTCTTGCACTGTGAGGTTCTGTCACATCAAAGATGCAAAGGTAAGAAGCGGGAAGACCCTCCGAGGCCGTCCCTGCCAGGAGCGGGCTGACCGTGCCCGCCATCCCCAGACTCTGGCAGGTAGCGTGTACTCACGCGTGACCGCACCTCAGCCACCGCGTCGTGTCTCCATGAAAGAATCAATTGTCAAATGGCGTAACTCAGGGCTTCCTTTGTAAAGACACGTGCCGTAGATACCATTTTGGGACGCCAATGCTCAGAAAAACAATGCCAGCCGAGCTCGGGAGCGAGGCAAGAAGCATACTGCATCTACACACGCAGCCCAGCAGCGCGACAGAGCAAGCCTCTGAGCCTTTCCTTTTCACAAAGTCCTTTTAGTCTGAGAGTGGGCTGTAATTTGCGGTTTTTTCAGGAAGCCAGTATAAACCACGGGGGCAGCGGTCCAAGAGCCTCTTCCCGACGCCCACACATGTCCCCACGCCGCCCGCCGCCCGTCCCAGGCAGGGCAGAGGAGTGCACCCGGCCGAGAGGGCAGCTCCCACAGTCCCAGCCTCTTCCCAGCACTGGAGCTTGCTGCGGTAACTGCAGCTCAAGGCTTTCGACGCAGCCTTGACACTAACTCCCAGAACGAGAGCTCAAGGAAAGTGTCCCAAAGCAAACAGGCCCTCATGGTTCGAATTTTAAGTAAAATTATTTTTCTCTGCAACTACGCAATGCAACAAGTAAATAAAATCCAATACAGCTGGAGCACAGGATGCGCATGGGCCACGGTGAGATGCGGTGGATGGAATTTATGACTGTAAGATGGAATGCGAGACGAAAGGCTAAGTGGGTAAACCTAAAGCTCCTTCCAAAAACACATCTTCCAAAACCGCTGATAGGCAGCCAGCCTGTCAGGGCAAGGCAGAGCTGAGACAGAGCTCCGGTCGGAACAGAAACTCGGAGGAGCTGAATTTCAGAACTGAATTTCAGGTGCAGGACCTGGTGAGGGAACACAGCAAGCAACTCAGCACGGTCTTCCACCTTCTTAGGAAGGGCTCAGGTTCTGAAAGAGAAGCTGCCTCTGTGAACTGTCCCAGTCACACCTGTAGCAAGATCTTTTGGTACTCAGCACACGAACATGCACGCCCCCGCATCCTGAGCAGACACAGCCACCGCAGCCCCCCGAGCCGTACAACAGCAGCTGGGGAGGGCTGAGCGTGCCTGCTCCACTTGGCATCGCTCCGGGGACATCTGGGGACGTTGCTCCATCCCTCCGCCCGAGTTACAGCCTCACCCCCCCATCTGTGCCCAAGCCACACCACTACACAGCCTCATATCAGTTCCTGGAGTCGCTGCCCCCCACCACCAAGCAGGAATTCCCTCCTCACGTAGCGCCTAAGGAGAACAGAGCAGGTACGTCACTATATGCTTCTGGGAATTTCCTGGGCTGCATGGACATCGCTGCAATGTTAGACAGAGAAGCTTTTGGGAAAAGGAAGCTTTCAGCCTGCGCTTTCCAGGCTGAGCCGAGTTTGTTTAGCTCCTGAAAATGGATGGATGACATACAATGGGTATACATCACGCCACGTAACACTCACTCTAGTTTCCCCTGCTGCCTGGTCCAGTCGCACTCTGGGCCCCTGCTGAAATGAAAGCCCCGCTTCAAGCACGTCGTTGAAAGGGAACATGCGCGAGGATATCTTGCGTATCCGCAAAGTGTTTCTCAGACAGTTTTACGTACAGCCCAAACCCACTATAATTAACGTTTAAAACCTTTCTACTTAAAGTCACTGTGCCTGACCTAGCCTACCACCTGGTACTTTAGGCCAGCCTGGAACGTGACAACCGCCAGTCCCCTCACCAGTTCTCACTGGTGCAAGCAGGCCGCCTCTGAACAACTTTTCCAGCGACGCCTTGAGCCAAGGGGCGCACACCTACGCTTGCAGCGATTCAGAGAAGTTTAACCTTGAGCGCGACTCCTGCAGACGATCCAGAGGACGTCGGCATGGCGGTGTGCACCCCAGCCCGCCTGTTCCCGCTCCCCCGCATGGCCCTGGAGCTCTTCCCGGGGTCCCAAGCCCCATCCCCCCGTTTAGCAGCAACCACGACCCCCTGTGCTTTTCGCAAAGCAACTCCACGCTGCCTTCACAGCTGCGACCCTTTCGGCTCCCCGGTCCCCTGGGGAGGCAGAACCAAGATCTCGCCGCTCTAATGGCTGAAGACCTCCCAGCCTCCCGCTCACACTTACTCATCGGTATTCGCCGTTGCGCCGCGCTACCCGTTGGCTGGATGAGCTCTCCTCGTTTCACAGCGCTGCCGGTGTGCCGACGGACAGCATCATCCCCACCACCGTGATTCCTCCTCCTGCCTGTCAACACATCCGAGCTTCTTGCCGCTCCTCTAAGCCGGGCTGTCGCCCCCGAGCACCGAACGGGCCGCTGCAGCCCAAGCTCACCGCTCCCCCGGGGATCTCTCCGGGTCACGGATCCCGCCCGCCCTTCTCGCAGCGGGCAGCTCCCAGCCGTCCTCTCGGCAGGCCGGCACGGCCTCCTGGCTCGGGCCGGGCGCCCGCCTTCCAGCGGAAAGCCTCCCCTCTCCCCGCGTCCGCGCCTTCGCCGTCCAGCCG
>VZSC01009152.1:0-41136 GCA_013398225.1 Steatornis caripensis | reverse complement strand
TTCATGCTTGCGCAGAAAGACATAAGAGGCCTCTCTATCCATTGGGATCTGGCGACACAGGTCATCACTGGGAACGATCCCTTCTCTCGGCTTTCTGCATTTTTCTGCCCTTCCTATCCGTGCCCATCCTAGACTGCTCTGCACCGGGACTGCGCCGTGACAAAACAACTGCTCTACTCCTGCCTCTGAGTGAGTGGGATTTCAGCAGGGGACAAAGCGTGGGCTGCCCCTCTATCAAGTGCTTAGGGGCAATACTAGCGNCTAGACTGCTCTGCACCGGGACTGCGCCGTGACAAAACAACTGCTCTACTCCTGCCTCTGAGTGAGTGGGATTTCAGCAGGGGACAAAGCGTGGGCTGCCCCTCTATCAAGTGCTTAGGGGCAATACTAGCGAGTGCTGCAAACTGTAAGGGAAACTACAGCCGCAGAAACAATTATCGGGTGACACGGGAAAACGCATTGATCAAACCGTCTCATGCTACAAAGCGGTAGGGCTTACCCTGCCAGTGACCCCGAGCACCGCAAGCAGGGAGAGCTGAGGTGCTCCACTTCAACAACAGGTCACACGTGCTGCTGGCCGAAGAGAAGATACCAGAGCCAAGGGGCTGGGCTTCCCTTTGCACCACTGTACGTTCCCTTGCAGCAAACCTGCTACTTTGATTACTAACTCTAAGGTCAGCGCAGATGCCTGAAGATCGTGGAGGGGACCCCAGGGCTGCACTCCCTACTTGCACGCCACAACGGGTGTCGCTTCCAAGGTGCGTTACGCTCCCGCCGTGAGCAATCTTGACAACAGAGGCAAAGCAGCCTGGACGAGCTGCCAGGGAGAGTGAGAGGTGTGGGCAGAGCTGCCTCACGGCAGCTGCAAATGGCACAGTTCACACTGGGGCAGGCGGCAGAGCAAGCTGACGGGGAGCCACCATTTCCACTTCTGCATCCCTTCCCTGCGATTCCACCTCCTACGTCCAGTTTCCTCTTCCCCGGCTCGGCACCCTTGCTCACCTTCGCTGAGTCTTTCCCCACGACCGTGAGATCAGAAGGCACTAACCAATAAAGGCAGTATCACTTTGATAGTGCAACAGCAGCTCTCCAATGGAGCAACAAACCCCGCCCCTGTCAGCGGCCTCCTGGAGGGCGGCGGGAGCTGACCTGGTACCAGGAGGTTTAAGATGGCTGGCACCCCTCCTTAGGAGCGCTCGTACGAGCCACAGTCATTTCCCTGTACGATGCTCACGGCCAAACACGCATTGAGCAGCCTAGCCACCTAACAAGGCTCTCGGAAGCCGAACGCATTTGCTCCGGCGCCATGGAGAGACGGAAACCGCAGCGTCCCCGAGGCCACAGTCGCAAAATTCTTTTCTGCAGCTTTTCGGCATTGCGATGAATTTCCTCCGTAAGTTGCATTGCGCTATTCTGCATGCCAACCCGCAGCCCTGGCCGCTATTGAACGCAAAGGATGCTCTATAACAACATAAATTGCATTGTGTTGCAAATGTAATTCTTCAGGCACTACACGAATCTCTATATTGCTTGCTGTCTGCAAATATGTGAATATATATACGCACTTTTTTCCTGCAAGCGCTGCCAGGACTGGCAAAAAAAACCCCATTAAATCTCGAGCCTCTCTAACAAATGGAAAAGAGCTGAACAGTTTATCAGAGCCAGCTCCTCGAGACAGAAGCGGCCAGCTTTCGGCACTCGCGGTACACACACTAATCCTAAGCAACCCTTTCCCCAAACAATGGCAGGGATCCCTCGCTCGCTGTCTGCGCCCCAAGCTCCCACATGGGCCCTACCAGCAATGTGTCAGCGGTCTGGCATGGACCTCCCAAAGACAGTTGCTCTCACGGTTGCATATTAACCAGACATTTTAAAGCCGTTCATAGCCAAAAAAAAACCATCGCAGCATCGTCCCCGTCCTCGGAGATATGACTCGCGCGTTTGCGGAAACGCAACACCGCTACCACAACTGAGTCGCTAGCGTCACTTGCTGGTCGGTCTGGATCAGTCTCTCTGTGCAGGCAGGTCAGCTGTCATTGCAAAAATGCTCTCAGTAGTCCCTTTTGTTCTCCCCTTCCTATCTCACTGTCCACACAATATTTCAGAGCAGCCGTTCAACCCTTTCATGTGAAATGCCCTCGCCGCCCTCCACTCCCACTTCAGGATGGGATGCGAGCACACGCACACTTATTCTCTGCTATGCTCCTTGGCGCCACTCGCCACGTCGCAGTCTTGGGAAGAGCCTGCTCCGTGCGCACACCCTGAGCCCGCGCACCTCGACACGCTCAGATGCCGCACACACGGTCAGGCTGCTGTCGGTACCCGTCCGGCTGCTACTGGGTGCTTCTGGGCCTTGCTTAACACCCTGGCACCATTACTGCCGCAATAACAAACCTTCACACTGAATCACTCTTCCCAAACTGATGGCACAGGAGCGAGTGGGACCCTCGAGTTGTTTATAATGCAACAGAGCTACCGTTCAATGCCAAAACCTTGGCTCCTTCCTAAAGGCCTTTCTTCTGAGGTGCCCGCAGCCCCTGCACAATTAGTGCTGTTTTATCACTGCGGAAGCATAGGTGACGGGAAGGTCGCATATCACGGCACGAAGGAAAAATGAAATCCGCGTTTGTATCCAACAAAACATAGCCACACTATGATTGGGCCCAAACCTCCTAACTGCTGTCAGAGCCTTGCTTTGGGCACGCTGCCTACAAACCCCGAAGAGGTGATGCTTTCCCTGGAGATCTGACGGCAGGGAAGCAAGGCTCGCACGGGCTCTCGCGGGAGGGAGCAAAAGGACCACAGTGCTCCTCTGTGTTCCTGCTCCTCGGTTCCTTTTGGGCAAAGTGACTCACTCTGATGTATGCACGCAGACCAAGGCGGGTGTATATATAGGTGTCTTCGTATACATTATATCCACAGACGTTTACTCACCCATCCAACACCACCCTTCAGGAAGCACGGCTGATCGCTCTTACCGGAGTCGTGCTGCTTCCTCCGTAGAAAGTGACTTCCTCCCAGGTGACGATGAAGATCCAAATGGCAGAGAAAGAGGACATGTCTTTGAAGTGCTTGCGGATGTCTTTGGAGGCTCTCCTCAGCAGCTCGGGGTCCGTGCTCTCCTTGTAGTAGATTTCCCCCCGGATGCCGTTGTGCACGTCAGCCCAGAAGGGCGCGACGAAGGCCCGTCCGTCCGTCAGGGGGAAAGCTTCTGGAGTGAACTGGCTGACGAGCGCGTTGAAGGAAATCACGCCGTTGTTGTTGACCTGCACAAAGAGACCCGCTTTCGTTGGAGCAAACCTTTGCAGCTAGCAGCAAGCTGCCAGTTTATCAGAAAAAGTGGGCTAAGCGACTTCTGGAACAGGGTGGCTTGTACCAACGACACCAGGTGACACAGCCAGGCCACGTGGGCAGAGATTCAACTTTCTCCTACCAGTGGTGGCCAAAGGCCGAGTGCGGGAAGCCTCAAGTGGGACAAAACCCTGGAAAGCCTGCGGAACAGGGCTCCTATGGGACAACGCAGGAGAGGCGCCCCTCAGAGCGGGACGGCACCCGGCTCGCCTAGGACCCCGCCTTGCGGTCCCAGGTTTACCCAGCCTTCGGAGAGCAGCTCGGCAGCCCTGAGGCACCCAGTTGTGCAGCACGGCTGGCTGCACGGCACCAGGGCTCCCGGGCAAAAGAGCTGAAGCATCGGGCCTGCTACCTTCAGTTCTGTCGTCTGCAACACATCCTGGGGCTCCCCGAGAGCAGCATCATGCGTGGTGCCATGGGCAGCCTCTCACACTCTGCTGAAGATGCTCCCCGAAACAACAATTATTTTTGCAAAGCATGGAGAACCAGTGGCCCTGCTGTCCTGGATGCTGCAACCTCCCACCGCCCAAGGGTTGGAAACTCCCTCGGGATTACTGCTTTCACAGCATTGCAGTGTATAAATAAGAGCCGGTCGAGGCCGGGGAACAAATGAGTCTTCGCCTCTCTTTCTGCACCCGTGGCGCTGGCAGGTTTATAGCCCGCTTCGGACCGGGCGTAGCCACAGAGACCGCCTCGCCACAAAACACGCACAAGTTTGGGATCTGGCGTACGGTCACGCTGACTCAGGCCCCTGTCTAAGGCGCTGTTCTGATGCGCTGGGGTGAACCAGCCCAGAGGAGCCGGTGTCCCCTTTGCAGGCTTCAAAACTGCGCCATCGTCTGAGAACAGCAGCAGCCCGTCCCTGTCCTGAGCACCTACGTACGTGTCCAAACCGTTGCCCTTCTTCCCCACCCTCCCCCGCGGGTCTCTGCATGTTCTTGTTTCTTGTCACGCGACATGAATAATGTTCCCTGTGTCGAGGCCTTACCTTTGCTGCACCATTTAATCGCCTACAAAGACAATTTATTGCCTTTTATATTCCTTCCCCATGAACATTAGCCCATTAAATATACCTTTGACTTTCTTAATCATAAAACCTATCAGTTCATGAAATCTAAGAACTTGTCAGGTAGGTGCTAATAAATCTTTCGATTCCTGATGACGGGGAGAGCGTGTTTCAAATGCAGCTGCTAACGGCAAGGCAAAGAATAAAGCTGAGGGCTGCTCCTCGACTTACATAAACACTTCTATACGGGGCTCCAAAGAAGATGAATGGGACAGAGATCTTGATCTCAGGAGAGCTTCCATCATCGACTTTGGGTGTTTTTGTGTCATTCTGCCAGAATGGATACAGACTTGCCATGGTGTTACCTGAAAGGACAGGGAGAAGAGAGACCCGATGGCAACGTCAGGACTGGTCCTGACTTCAGTGAGGCCACGGTGGGGGCCACGGGGTTGCCTATCCCCGAAGGTCACCCTCATGCGAACAGTGAGATCACTGCCTTGCCCTCACCTCCTTCCCCCATTGCAGACGTGCTGGGGATATCGAAGGCCTGCTGGACGCCAGCATCCGCCTGAGCCATGCGAGGCTTCGGGGCAGGCCTGAAACTCTACGCTGTGCACTTGAGGCGGCAGACGAACAGCGAGCGGCCAAACCAGTACTTGCATCGCTGCCGCTGAGACAAACAGCGCCGAAAACCAGCAGCACGGGCAGAGATGCTAGCTCTGGGACTTGCTCTGAGATGGGGTCATCAGAGAGAGCATCATTCTAGGGTTACTTAGGACAACAGCTAAAAGACCACAAGATGTGCGTACAGCTCACGGCTGCACGTTTTTCTTTCCACGTGACTGCAATCAAGTCCTAACGCCCGCGTCTCGGCTACAAGGACAACAGCTCCGTCCCCTCCCTGCTCCACAATAGGGGATTTGCTCTTTCAGATGCTGAGGTGCTCAGGTGCCTGGGGAACAAACGGCACCGAGACTGACTCCCTGAGCCGTG
The DNA here is from genome assembly GCA_013398225.1 of Steatornis caripensis. NCBI lineage: Eukaryota > Metazoa > Chordata > Aves > Caprimulgiformes > Steatornithidae > Steatornis > Steatornis caripensis. The sequence continues at coordinate 35,786 of VZSC01009152.1, read as the reverse complement.
CTCCTGGCAGTGGCCACCCTCCTCCTGCCTGCACGGCAGAGCCCTGCTGCGCACCAGGGCCAGCCCGCCACGCCGGACCCCCGAGTGCTCGTGGAACTGGGTTACAGCCCGAGGTGTCATGCCCGCAGCGACATTTCCTGGCAAAATTCGGTTTGCCGCTAAAAGGCACCGCTGGTGAACATAATCGACTCTCCTAAAAAAGTTTCCAAAGATGTTTTTTGACATGTTTCAATACAAACCTGCCGCTTCCTACCACAGTAAAATCCATCGTCTTGCGTTGCGAGCGGGCACTTCTGGCCCTAGGGCACACGTCCCTTCCCGTTCCAGCCCCTGCCAGATCTCTGCTGTCACCTCATCCGCCGTTTCCTGCAGTTCCCTACTGCTGTGGCTCCTCACAGAGCAGACAGCCATTTTGCCGCATTTCCCTCCCCCCCTCTCCCTCTTTGATGTAGAAAAGCAGTGCCCTGTCCTTGTGACATTCTATCTCAGCCAACCTGAGCCACCGGGCTCCAAACAATCCCGGCTCTGTTCACCTTCCTTCGGGACATGCTTTAAATTTCCTAGGCCCTACCCTGCACTGTTCAGGGGCGTCCAGCCGAGGACAGCTTGCTCCGTGCCCCCGTTATGGATGCAGGAGGGGCTCTCGGTGTTGCCCGAGCTGGGCGATGCTCTCTCCTAGCCACTCTGAGGATGCTCCCTGCTCAAAACTGCCTGGGAGCAGGGAGAATCACCATCCCACCCTTCTCCACAGGCTCAACCGGTCGCGCTTCCCTTGGAGAAAAGGACATGGGGGGAAGCCGGGTCTAAGCCCACTGGCATTCTGACTTCCTAGGACACACGCGTGTGGCCCGAATGCCCCGGCAGATGTAAAGGGAGGCAGTGTGTGCTGGTCTCCAAGCCGCGACCGTAGTTTCACACATGTATCCGAAGGGCCGCAGCGAAACTCCTGGCTGCCAGGTAATAATACAAATCTTTTCACAGCTGTTAGGCACCTGATGAGTTACTAGAGCTGCGCCACAGCTACGAGACCGAGATTTTACTTCTTTTCAAAACAGGAAACTCACCAAAAACTTCTCCGTGCCAGCTTCTTTAGCAATGCTCGTGCAACACTACCGTACCTTTGCATGCATCGTGTCTTCCAGCAAAGCAGCCCGGTCAGCCTGGAAGGGGTCCCTGGCTCCTAGCCAGGCTCATCTCCTGCCCAAAGCAGGGCTGACCCCACAGTCAGAACAGGTTGCCCGGGGCCTCATCCAGTCCGGATGCGCACACCACCTCTTCACAAAACAAACTGCACCGCGATACACAGGGTGCGAGTGCAGGGAGAGGCTTCCTGCTGCAGGCTGCATCCCCGCCACCCCACCAGAGGCACCGCCACATCTGCTGTCCGACATCCTCCGCGAGCACGCCAGAGGAACCTCGCTACCTGCAAAGCATCATACTTTGCTATCGCTCAACCAATTAGCCCTTTACTGTACGTAGGTTGCTCAGCCTGCTCAGCAGTCCTAACACCATATATTTTCCAAACTCCTATTTTGTAGTGACTGGCCAGACCATCACAACCTCTGGAGTACCCCGCGTGTGCGCACACAGCTGTATAAATGATACATGCACACATACATAAAACATTCACCGAGCTCACCGGCTTCCGTGGCCTGTCTATCCTGCTGGCTTTGCCAGCTGCGTAATTCAGCATGGCACACCAGCTTCTTGTCCAACGTAAACTATCGTCGCTTTGTTGATCTCAATGAAGCGAGGGCCATTTGCGCAGGCTGCCGATCAGTCTCCTGTGACGCGAGCTGTCACTCGTGCAGAACTGGCACCTGGGCTTACCCACGAAGGCGCACCGATCTCCCCGCTTAGTGCTTGCCCTCTAAATCTGCGGTCCCTCCCTCCCCACAGGAAACACTGCGTTCACCCTGGTTCTTGTCCTTGCTCCAGCCGAGGGGCTGGGTTTGTTCTCCAAGCCCTCTGAACTTCTGGGGTCTCTAGGCACAGCGCTGCTCCGAGGTGACTGCTTTCCCAGCACAGCTGATGAGCGTCGGCCTCCCACTGCCTGAGTGGGAGATACTCACCTCGCTGCCGGGCAGCTATCACCAACAGGGCCACCCAGGTTCCGAGAAACGATCGCTTGTTCATCCTACAGGAAGGAAAGAAACCCAGACATGCGTCACATCGGTAGCAAATCGCATCGTCAATCACATCCCGGGTAGCACCGTCGCTTCCCGAAGGTGCTCGACCGCTGCCGACACACAGACATTTCAGAGACAGAGGTCCCTCACCCGCCAGGCAAACCCGAAATGCCTACTCCATTAAGTGCTATAACGAGACCTCCCGGGCAACAACAACTAATCGCCCTGCAGGTATTGTCCGAGTAAGCCCCTAATCACACCGAAGAGCTGCTGCTACTTTCACGCAGCACTTCGAATTCGTCAATAGCCCAGTCTCTCCAGGGGCCGACTATTCTCCCAATAGTTCTACAGCAATTCCCCCCGATCCGCTTAGCGCAAGGATGGACGCTTCTGCCTGGCTTCAAGGGCAACAGCTTCTCACAGCTCCAAACATGACAGCCTATGCAGAGCTGCCGCCGCGTGCTCTCACAGTTAAGGTGCTTCAGACACTGCTTCGACTAATCCTTTGTGCTGGCTGCTAACACAATGATTGCTTACCGTTTCTGACGAGCGTGGAAGTAGCACTAACAGTTACACAGCTGGGCAACTCCTTGCTGTACAGGAATCAGTGATACAGAGAGAGAAGCTGATACAGGGCTGGGAAAATGAAAGCGGAATCCCATGCCAGCCTTAATTCCTTCCGTGCCTAATGCAATTTGTTACTCATTATTAATCCAACAGAAAATACCACTAAAACACCTGCTTTGATTTCTACGCCCGTCGCTTCTGTTCATTACACACAGGCACGGCTCACCTAGAGCTCCGAGGAAGGTATCCTCTGCAACCAGCGTGCGCGCACCCGCCGGAAAAGTACGCAATCAGCTTCAGACACAAACTGTATCTCTGCATTACTTACAGACTTAATTTCAACACCAGCCTCTCTACCTTTTCAGCTTCATACACCCCATGCGCTTCAGCTGCATGGACACTCCGCCTGCAAAACCCGGTGTCCCTTTATGCTCTCCCTACGCGTCTGCCTCTATAATGTACGGGGACCTACAGATCCAACTCCTTCTAAATGTATACACACACATACATAACGCATACAAGACTACAGCAAGGAACATGCCATCGTCTGTCCCTCCACCTTGACTCCCATTACCGAGAGCTCAGAAAGCACAAAACCAGGTGGAAGGAAAGTTCCTCCCCGCTTCGCTGCTCCGCAGCGTGCCGCTCGCATCTACGCTGGCCACAGCCTGCTTCCAGCGACTCTGTTCTCCATTCAGAAAAGCCCATTCCACCGAGGAAAAGCTTTACCACATTCCCTATCTTGGAAAGACGACAGAAGGATGACAGGATTTTACATAGATTGTACATCTGAGTCGCTGCAGATTCCTTAGCAGAGACCAAGCAGGCACTGACTGGAAGGCAGTCCAAGAACAAGAGTGAGACTGGCACCACTTGAGAAACATGACAAAGAATACATTACTTAACATATCACATTAAAAAACCAGAATTTTTTAGGTATGGAAAAAAAACCCCCGACCTGCTTCGTAGACTAGAGGAGCAATCGGGTCTGAAACTTCAGACCAATCTTGGTAGACCAGGGCGAAATCCTATGTCAATGGAGAAGGCATGCCGGTCCTCTTTGTCAATTACTGCCGATGACCAAAACGATGTCTCGGTCCGCTCGCTCTCGCGACTGAAAGGTCCGTTTTCCTCAATGCAGTTCCAGGGCTGGAGGACTGTGTTGAGTTGCAATCACAACTGTTGCCTCTATTGATAACCAGCAAGCTAATCTGGAGATCAGATTCTTTCTTCCCCAACAGCTCACCCCCTTCAGGCAGATTCAGATGGAAATGTCAGCAAGCCACAGCTGGGCTCCTGGCTGTGCTGCTCAGCATCGCTTTTTGCTCAAGGAGAAAAAAAAAACCCCGGAAGAATAGAGCCCCTTCCTCCTTTGTGTAAGTGAAAAAAAAACAAAAACCCATCTATATAATGTTACAGGATTAGCATTAGGGAGTGCTGGGCTTAAAGTACCGTTCAAAGGCAGTGCCCCAGACTTTCAATGGAGTTACTTTTCCATCCAAGACTTGCTTTACTTTCTGTACCGCAACTTTCTTAAGCTTTTACAGGTGGAAGAGGAAAACCTTACCCAGTGCAGCGCGCTCTCTCCAAATCCGCTGGAGAGGGTTTCGTTGCTGTTCCATTTCCACTCTCTCTGGAAGGAAAGACTGGCGTTGTTACCCAAGCCAGTGGGAACTTTCACTGGGGGACTGTTGCGAGCATTACTACTCTACACTCACACAACCCGCAATTTCCATGGGGATTTCCCCTGCCTCTGGTGCCTGGGTTGCACGGCACACTCGCGAGCACCCGCAGCAGCTGGGGAACTTCGCCGCTGAAGTCCTCTCTTGGCACTACTCCCCTTCTCTTGCAGGCACCCACAGCGTAGCCTTTTCTCCAACTCCATCTCCCCTGCCCTCTGCCTGAAACAACAGCAGGTCTCTGCAAGCCCAGGGGTTCTTCCAGATATGCACCTACCTTGAGGGCCACAATCGTGGGCTGTGGGTGTAGCCGAGGTGAGGATGTGCTGTCCACAAGTGCGCAATTACGTGCTTGCAGGACAGGGACATAACGGCCTGACCGAGGATGCCCTGGCCCTCCACGCCTGTGCCCCCCTGAGCTGCGCAACTGTCGAGGATGTTCCCTGATCCTTGGCGCTCGGTAGCAGCTGCCGCTCGGCGAACGTTTCCAGCCCTGCCGAGGGGCCGGATCGCCGAGCGTGCGTGGGGCTGCCGCTAGCCCCAGACAGCGGTACCTGCCAAAGCTCTGGAGGCTTGAAGCCTCAAAACCCCATTACAGAGATCAAACCTCTTCATCCGAGCCCAATCTATAGCTTGAGACAAGACCTCTGCTTCATTATCATTTACATCAACGTCAGAAGAGAGAGGGAGAGGCAGAATAGTGGCCGAGGGGTGAAGGAAACAATCAGCAGAACCCCGCTTAGAGAGGCGACTTCTACAGCCCGCGTTAAGGCTCGCTTACGACAGGCGGTGCTCCAACCCCAGCAGGCCACCGCGGAAAAATGGCCATGTTCTCACTGACAAAACCGCACGGCCCAACCTCGGCAGAAGGAGGATTTTCCCTTCCAAACTCTTGCACGGGGTCTTTCACTACCTGTTTTCCCTGCTAGGAGGTAGGTAATTCCTCCCGTGCTGCCCGTACACCCGTTCCTGCCCTTCCTCGGGAACGGACAGAGGACAGGAATGCCAGCAGGCAAACAAGAAGCACTTTAAAGCCCAGACTTTTTTCCCAGGACCCCAGGTGCCCCTAGAAGCGTGTTTAGTAAGTTCACCCCCCTGAAGTGCCGTTTCTTACCTCAGCTGTTTCTTTTAGAACACCGGGGCACCGGGCAGTACACCACCTGAACAGCAAATCCCAGAGTTTCCTTTCTCTTTATCCTCCAAGCATGGCCTTGCTAGCAGGAAGCTTTCTTTTCCCATGGTTTGCTTGCTTTTTTTTCCCCCCCTTGCCTAAGCTTTAGGAGGGCAGGGGAATTCTACAGCACTGACTGATGTTCCAGGGGCAGATTACTTCCAGCCTGCCACTCCACGCGCCCTGGCTCTTCCTTTCCCTCCCATACAAATTTTATGTGTTACCAGCCACAGGAAAATCAATTGACTCTTCTCACCCTGTTTTCTAAGACAGAGGTAACTGGTGAAAATAAAATAGCTTTCCCTCTGCTTCTTTGGCAATTTCATACTCCGGTCCTGATCATCCTACACTGATAAAGTCTGATTAGGTTTCCTTGTGCTTTTGGGGAAGACTTTGTCTTCTAGGCTTTTTTCTTTTGGCAGGGGATGCTCCCATCATGCAGTGCTGAGCACATCAGACCTGAACAACCAACTGCTGCTTCTTTTTTTTTCTATTTTTCTTCCAGCAGAAAACTTCTTTTCCATGCCTGCCGTCAAGAAAAACCGAGCGTTAACAGGTGAGACGAGGGGGTCTCTGGCTGCTTGACCTCAGCAGAGCAACTGCCCGCAGCACCCTGTCACATTCCCATTTCAACGGAGCCGGCCCAGCCCAGGGAAGACGCCAGGGCGAGGGGTTTGACGAGGAGCTGCCCCCCGTGTGGAGGGGCAACACCCTCCTCCTGCCCCTCCCCAGGGCCGTTTGGTGCTAAGCCCACGACTACTGCTTTCGTGGGCCACACTGCGCTCCCCATCGGCAACTACAAGCCTTTCCTCGAGGGTGAAACTCTTTTTAAGCCAGAGGCCGCTCCCACCGAGGACACTGAGCAGGTAACAGGGAGCATGCTCGAACCTTGTTCCTCACCTGGAAGTGGAGATGAGTCACCGCCACGGAGAAATACAGTCCAGAAGAGGACTGGGACTTCCAGCGCTGCGACTTCTCCTTCCCACAAGCGGCGCCTTGCACAAGCGAGGCGGCCGTGCCCGAGCTCACCGGGGGGCCGGCCGGCACAAACAGTCAGCAGAACAAAACATCTCGGCAGCTTTCACTCTCCCTAAGGTGAGCGTTACGCATGCGGGTGAGATGGAGGCAAATGTTTTGCTTCAGGGAACACTAAAGCGCAAAACTCGGGACACTTTTCTTGTGTAAAAACTTACATAAGTTTATTGAACTGATCCAAACCAATTACCTATTTGGCCTGAATTCCACCGCGAAGTCTGCGAGCAAACCAAAGGCAAATTGTGGGAGCGCAAAGTATCTTCCCCATGAGAGAAACCAGAATAAAAAACGAGAAGGACTTACAGTTCTTCTTTTTTCTTTAAAATTACAAATGGATGCATCATTAATAGGGAGCAGAAACAGACCTTCATGTTTACATTACATTTGCAGATTCCAGTAACTGCAGAAAAGCAATCACAAATGCAAAGGCCTGAGGTGGCTTAAGCCCCTCTAACGTTGCTCTGGGGAAGGCATCTCTACCGCCTACAGAAGCGTCACATTCAAATGAGGGAGGCACAGCTGCCAGGAATACATATTTTAGCCTCCGGGTTTCTTTCAGCACCTCGTTTGCATTTCCAAATCTGCACGCGAACAGAACCTACGGAATCTCATTTACAAGCAAAACCGGCAAGTGATGGAGGCAGAGACACCACGCCGCCTTCTTCCGATTACAGACCTGAGTAGGCGAGGGCACACCGAGAGCCTCTCCCCAGAAGCAACGAGCGCCATTAGGCTCGGTTCCTCCGAGCCGCTCCAAGCCACCACGAGCCACACTTTGTCATCTGCTGCCAGGAGGTACGCGACTCCCTATAAAGGGGGTTATAAATCCCAGCAAAGGAGCAGAGGACAGTTGCCACACCACGCATATTCGTCACGTCACCAGTTAGGCGAGCCACCTGAAACATCTGGTCAACACATGGATACTCCGTAAGAACGCATCCAAAAACATGACGGCACAGCATCTAATCTCAGCATACAGAGCCACACGACACTTTGGTATATAGCTGCGACCTAATTCCTTCTGAACCAGGTGCTTTGCCCACTGCGTAGACTGCCCGCGGCAGACTTTTATGCATGAACTAGCGTGAAGAACAAAACACTTCTTGACGAAAGTAGCCCTTGGATAGATGGGCACTCAAGCTAAGAAAGCCTGCAAATCTATTTTGTTTTCTCAAAGGAACATGACAGACCCATGGACCTTTTGCTAAAGCGAGTATATGCCAACGATATACAAGAAACCACTCGACCTCTCACTGGATTCCTGACACCCACTGTTGGCCCCGAACCACCCCCTCACTCAGAGCCCTCCCCTCTCTCCAAGACGCAGTCCCCTGTTAAGTGGCAACACGGCACACGTACAAGATCCTTTCCCAAAAGGCATTACGAAAGAAAAGAGAGCCAACTTAGGACATTTGGCCGCATCGGTTGCGTGCCATTTGGCCCTACTTTTCAAAGTCTGTCACCCGGACGCACAGACTGTCCCCGGGTCCTGGACGTGACTCTTTCTTCTGGGGAAGCCAACCGAGATTTTTGGTTTCCAGCCCGCGAGTGCTCTGCTAGCCTGACAGAAAGTGGATGGCTTCACAATGTCGTCCAGACACAACCTTCTCCCGACAAAGTGGCAAGGTGACGATATTCATGTTGTGACTTTTGCTGACCTGAACAGACCAGACCAGGAGAGCCAGTTTGGGTGTCTGCTCCAAATCCCCGGCAGCTACATGGTGCTCGTCAACCTCGTATGCCAGTAGGTGTTCCCTTTTTTCATCTTCCAGTTCCCACCGGGTCCGCCACAAAAAAAAGCATTACTTACTAACAGTTCAGAGTCGGTGCGGTGACGGCACCGTTCCCTCCACGGACAGGCTAACCTTTTGTGGGCCAACAAACTTAAAAGCACATACTTGGGGCTTCTTTAACATCCCATTCAGTTCTTTAATGGTCTTCGTTTATTTCCTTCTCCGAAACAGAGACATTTAGTTGTGCTGAGGGATTTCGACAATAGTTTCGGCATCTCATTAATACCAGTTACAACGCCATAAATATACCCATGTAGGCAACTACTGCTCTACAGAATTACGTCAGAGACAGTTTTGCATCCCCGTCGATCGCTTACCTCTGACCCTGAGGCAACTGAGGGGTAACCTACTTAAACCAGAGGTCAAGGGGAGAAATATGCTTCTAATATTAAACAACCATATCTTCATAAAACTTTGCTTTATAACAAAATATCTTATTAAACACAACTTTTCCTATGCGTATGTATGTATATATCATACAGAAGTGTTGGTTTAAGAGTTCCACTACAAGGCAGTAAATGCCTTTCACTGGAAAATACATCTTCAGTAAAGCTCTAGCTTATAAAAGCATCATCTTATGTTACACTGCCGCGCCCTCCCNTCATAAAACTTTGCTTTATAACAAAATATCTTATTAAACACAACTTTTCCTATGCGTATGTATGTATATATCATACAGAAGTGTTGGTTTAAGAGTTCCACTACAAGGCAGTAAATGCCTTTCACTGGAAAATACATCTTCAGTAAAGCTCTAGCTTATAAAAGCATCATCTTATGTTACACTGCCGCGACCTCCCCACTCTTTTGTTTTACGGGCACCACAGCTCCGCAGCTACGTGCCGCAGCACATACCCGCCGCTACCTAGAGCGACTCTTGCTCTGTTTCCTACTGCTCATCTCAATGAGGCCAGGAAATTGACATTTTTGGCAGGGGCATGAGGCACAAATTATTAACTTGTCTTAAAACCTCCCCTTTTTAATCATTTCTCCGGATGCAGAACTACTGCCTTCCAAATGGTGTCCACATCCTGAACCTGAAGACTATAAGATAATACTTTGTCCCCTCCCCATCCTACCCCACCCCACGATCTAGGTAAAATATGAAGAGAAATACACAACTCCAAGAATATAAAAGGAGCTCAGTGATGCGGACAAAAGCATCACGGGAAAGAAAGTGCACGTGGGGGTAGGAGAGCATTTCAATATTAAGGTCAGAAGTTCACGTGTAACTAGAGTCCTCGCTGCACAGCTTCGAAACCTTTTATGCAGCTGCTTATAACTTGGTAATTTGAAAAGTCTCCTCAGGGGGACAGAGGAACAAGAGAAGACACGGCAAAGCGAACCAAGATGTATAAAGGAAGGAGGATTTCATCGCACAAGACAGGCAATCTGCTCTGCAGTTGAAAACGGGGCCTAATTTAAGCGACAGCACGCAACACCTGCGAGGTGTGGTGGAGGGAGAGGAGCCCCTACAGACAGTGAAAACCTGCTTTACAATAAGCGTGACTCTAGTGCTTTGCTACTTACCTTCTAGAAACTGATCCGAGCCAACACATTCTCCTAGTTCGGACCCTAAGCAGGGACCCTACAGCCAGGGGCCCCCGGGAAAAGTGCTAGGTTTCATTTCTGGTGCAACAGCAACAAACAGAAACTTTAACTTTACCCTTCCTCTCTCCCAGGAGAGCAATTTTAGCCATTCCACTTTCAGCACAAACTGGTACAAGGTTAAGTGCATACTGGAGGATCTCTTCAGCATCGCAGGGATGGATTGTGGCCAACATGGGACTGGGCTCTTGAACCCCGCTTTTTGACCCGTCACTCTAAAAGCCCTTCTGACGCAACACCCATCCACCGCCTCCCAAAATCCACTTTGCAACGCACACGGCAAGGGTCCCTTTGCCTCCAGACCGCCAGCACTACAGGTTGCAGACACCGTCTGAGATGGGTACAGAAACTACCGCTTTTTTTTTCCTCCCCCAAACTCATAATACACCAGCGTGGATATAGAGTGCGCGTTTTGAAAATAAAGTGTTTCTTTCTAATAAGGTCTCTTTCTTTCCCCCGTTTTGTGCACTCATACAAAACAAACCAGAGGAGTTACGTGGATGCACTAAGTACCTGAGCTCTGAATCAAGCAGAACACTGTTTCAGATGTTTTCTGTGAACTCGAGCACAGCAAAAGGTTGAGTCTGCACCCAGCTGCAATAAAATCCTTCAGCAAGCTCGAGCCACAGTCGGATAGCTAGGCCAAAGGGTGCTCTGGTGGAGCCAAAACTCCAAACATTTAGAAAAAGAAAAAAAAAAACCAAATCCTGCTCCCTTACGGATCCTAGCATTCCTTAGCTTCAACAACTGACCATTCATGCCAAATCACGAGTATACCGGAGCATCGAAGAAAACATCAAGGTATTGCACACACTGAAACACATGCACTGAAGTCAATTGTCACCTCAAAGTCACCTGCAGTGCACGGCGGGCAAGGTTCTCAGATCAGGGCACTTCCTCCGGGCTAAGAAATTACCTGCTGCAGAAACACAACCAAACCTCAACCAACCGACCAAAATAAAAACCTTGCAAAAACTCCTTAATGCATGTGGGGGGGGGGACATGTGTGTGCACATGTGTGCGCTCACAAGGTCAAAAGAGGCTACTTCATTCTGGGCTCCACATAAATTTTATCCCCATCCCGAATGCCGTAAGAATGCAGCGCTCGTGAGCTGTATTTCATCTCCTCGGGACCAAAAGGAGCTTCCTGATCCAAGTAGAAGAGCAGCATGTTGCTTGTTGACAACTGCACTACAGTTTTTAAGTGCTTCTTCAATTCCGCCACAGTCTGATCGAGACGAATTGACATCTCTTCCACCTTATCCTGGAAGTGAACTTCCACCTTCACGCTGCTCTGTGGCCGAAGATCCACGACTGCCAAGGGCTCCAGCTTCCCATACTTTGTGACCAGCTCGTGATACCTGAAAAATTAAACACGTCCAGAGTTACGTGCAGATGCTCGTACGGCCAATGCACATTTCACAAGTCAGTTTCTGTTTCACATTATGATACTACCCTACTTTAGCTGCGCTCACCCAAGGATGCTATTAGCTAAGGACAAACGAACATCTGCACGGAGAGTACAGTGACCGGATGACAAGAGAGTAAGCACAGATTCCAAAGCGCAATTCACGTAGAGCCCAGAACTCTTTGATGAGAGCTACAACCAGAACCCAGACAGCAACGCCCTCATCCTCCATTTCAGTGACTAGCTGGCACATGGCTCTCAGGAAACATGTCACAGCTTAACCGGCGCTTCGTTCAAGGTGGGAAGGATGGATGAGGCCCTCGCGAGTAAAGAATATTGCCGAGGTAACACTCAAACCCCCTAGGCGGGTGCCTCTCTCCATACAAGACTCCCGCCTAGCAGTGACTGAAGGAAAACTACAGCTTGCTTCTCCATTTGCCACCAAATCTCTCACGCTTCAGGGAGCTGAATGTTCCTCACGTGGCTCGACATTCACCCCGATTCAAGAGTGATAAGCTAAACAGATATCCTTTAGGAATCCATCTGGATGGTTTGAGTCCTGTTTGCTCCCCCACCAGCACAACACTTCACAGACCACGCAGCATTTCTCCGGCAAGATGTGGAAAAGGAGAAAACGAAACCCAGTTAGCCCAGCCACTCTGGTCACCTGGTCTCACAGTCCTCCAGCTGCATGGCAGCACTAACATGAACCCGAGTGAGCGTTCGACTAGAGCAGAGGTATCTAGCTGAGGAACATGAAGTTATGGCTGACGTGAGACATTTGATTTGACTGGTCTCAAAACCAGCTTCGCCAACAAAACTGAGCAGTGAAGCTCTCTACTGGGCTCCTACAATTTCAGAAACTCCAGCTGTGACTGCAGTGGGATTTGGAAGAAAGAGAGGACGCTACACTCACAAGACTCTATGCTTCCTGCTCCAGTTAAAACACTTTACTGAAGAGTGCCAGAACCGAGCCAGGGCTCAGACAAAAGATACAGCCCTCAGTCTACATTCCGAGTATCTGAGGCTTCATGGCGTGACCGATTTTCAGACATTCCTGTTGTTTTCCAAGAGGCCATCCAGGTCCTAAATGTTACACTCCACTGAGCACGGGATCACCAGGATCACCAAATCAAGGTGAGCTGCCGCACAGTCTGGAAGCTGACAAGAAACAGGACTTCTTGCCAACTGATCTTTCACACCTACTCTAAAACGACACGGGAATTTTACTAGCAGAGCCACACACCCCACCGTCTCTTTCTCCTTGGAGACGAGTTCTCCGACTGCCTGTCCCGGGGAGCCATCCCCTGCAACAGAAAGCCCGTCTCACCCTCCCGCTGCCTTGAGCGGGTCTCGCTGCAATGGGGCGAGGCTGCACTTCCCCTGCCTGGCTGGGAATGAGGCAAAATGCCAACACAAAACACAATGTGATTGAAATGACAAAGACCGAGAGCCACCGAGAAAAGGTAACGTTTCAGAGGCCCTCCACTATACGCCGTACAGAAAGCTCTTTTTGTTCCCGATTCGAGTCTGAGATGAATGTGATCGGTGCTGTGTCGAGAGATGATGGGACCTGGCAGGCCGCGTGACCCCAGGGAGTCCGGCCGAAGGCAGGAATGTTCCTCGAGAACAGCAGATCCTCTGTCTGCCGGGGAATGAGGTAAGGGCCACAACGCCCCAGGATTTCCCCAGTCTCACGGACAAAACGAGCCTTCACCAGGGCACAGCGTCCAAAGGCAGGCCGGTGCCGTGCTCTCACAGTCACCTGCGTGATAGGATCAGACCTATTTATTTGGTTAAGCCATTAGTGCCGAGAGGAGACAAAGCGCTCCCTCTATTTTACCCGCCGGGCTACCACCCACAGTAACCGCGAGCGCTAGCCAATGTGTCGCCAACGAGGAGGATTTCTTTGCAGCACAGTTTCTGCTGCAGACCAGCAACAATTTCTCAAGCGCCAACCAGAAATACTGCTGCGATTCGTGCGCTAAGGGAAACTGCAGCAAACAGGGCTGACTGTGAGCAGAGTACAGAAAGGGGGACAAATTTCAAGCAAGCTGAGAGTCAGAGGTAGCCTGAGCAGCCTAAGATTACCCAAACGAGCACATGCAGATACGCAGAGGGTCAGGCAACATTGTCTGAAATTTTCTCACATCAAGGAAGGGCAGAACAAGCTCTGCAGCCTGCTCCTTGTACACTAGCTGCAGCCTGCAAACAAAGCTAGGAACCTAGATGACTGGCTTCCCTCAAATCAATAGGGACCAAGGCACGCTGCTCATAGGCTTCTTTTGCACCCCGATAATAGGCACCCTGGAGACGTTTATCATCACCCCTTGCAGCCTGGCAGACGCTGGCTGCCAGAGCAGAGGATGCTGAAGAACTGAGTCTGGCTAAAAGTGTCTCCGATACTCTGCAGATGAACAGCAGTCCAGACAAGCAGAGGGCTCATTTAAAACCCACAGACAGAAAGACGTCACTCGAAGACAGCCAATACTGGATTGTACGCTCAGTGCTCCTTCCAACCCACGACATCCAGAGAGAGAAATTAATCTTTCTATTTCCCTCCCTTTCCGATCCCTTCGAGCTGCATCCCGTGAAGACATGCAATGCAAGCAGGGGGGTTTGCCGTGAGAGAGCAGGCTGCTCGCTTGTCCCACGCGATACCTCAATACTCTTGAGGGGGGGTCCTTGTAAGTTTTCCGTGTCCAAGTGTCTTCTTCCTCCTCTTGAGGCAGCACTGCAATGCAGATGCCATACCTCCAGCAACAACATGCGTGCATCCTGGTTAGATTTTAATTACAAACCACTTTTGGAGAGACCACAGCACATTTGGGAGCAAAGAACAGGAAGCTTTTGCAACACACACACACAAAATCCCTCTGCAAAGACTGCCGGGCTTCCCTTGCTGCAAAGGCTCCTACATACGGGTCCAGGAACTGAAACCCAGCCCTCCGCACTAGGGGCACTCTCAGCCATCCGCAACCTCGTTAGAAAATGGTCTGTAGCGGCACACACCTCCTCCAGAACAGAACAACTCTCTTTAGTAGCAGCCCATGTCTCTTGGTAACGCTGCACAGATGAAGGGATTCAGACACAGAGCCCACTGACCACGAAAAGGGCAGTGGCAGTGTTTAAAGGTTAAGAAATCAGATGGGGAGGTAATTCTCCTGCATCTTACCAAAACAGCATGAAGCTAGCATGTTGGTCAAGATCGGCCCAGCTTTATTGGATAGGTGAGATGTTAGCAATTTCTTACATGAGCTCCCACCTGGAAAGCAAACCCAGATGTGCGTGTTGCTGTCTAAGTACGTGGGTGCACACAGCCTGTTCCCAAACTCCGCATCCGAACAGTAGCATCGTGTCTGACTAACGCTTCACCTCACTGTGTCCTTCTCGACAATATACGAGTCCTCACATGCAAGGCGCCTGGCACCACAATACTCAGAGACTCAAGTCCAGCAAGAAAGGATTCAGAGCCTGACAGCTATTTATTTACCTTCCCTCTCGAATGCCATCCCTTCCTCCTGAGCTCAGGGCAGTATACTTCCTCCACCAGGATCAAAGGGCACCTTAGTTCCTCTCCCAGTCCGCAGCAGAATATACCGCTTTCTGTGCTACAGCCTGCCTTGCCTTCTCCCGACTGGTCTTCCTGGTCAGTCCGAGCGCTGTTCCCCAAAGGGCAGGACTCTGCTGCAGCTGCCGTGCTCAGCGGCCCTGCTGTTCTCCCCTTCTAGAGCCACGAGCACAGAGATGTCAAACACTTTGCTTAGAAATAAAACGTTACAGAAAGTAAACCGTTCAGGGAGCAGCAGCACAAGCTCACAGACCCTGTCTCACCTTCCCATTCCTCTCCCCTGCATTCTCTGCCTCTGATGCTATCCCTTCTGATATCTGTTTCAGTTTTTCCACTTCAAGGGGTTCTACATTTACACAAGCCAGGACTTGTCCTCAGAAAAAGGCACGAGGGGGATCACCAGCTGTCTTGTCTCCCTGACTACACAAGTACCCTTTGCCTCTGAACTGACCCCAGTATGCCTTTAACAAATAGTATAATCAGTGGACCTATCAGTATTCACACAAAACACCATGCCCTCATTCCCCATTCCAGCCTTCCCACGCCCTTACTGTATTGGCAGGTCACATACACAGTGCTTTCAAAAAACAAGAGACATTTTACCTCTGAGCTAAGCTGGGGGAAACGCCAACTGGCCAACGTGAACACCGACCAGATTCCGTTCGCACCTTTATCATCCATACCGGGCCATACCGTTGACCTTCACTACCTCAGTTTGTCCCCACCTCTGTTCCCCCAGAGATACACAGGCACTCTTACCCTACCTCCTTTCTGTAAAGAAAGGGCTATGAAGCTTTGCTGTCTGAAAAGCACACGAGGGTTCTCAGGCAAAAGGCACGTAAATGCAGTGCCTTGATGCTCTGTGATCCTTCCTCAGCCCATTAAGAAGCGGTGAGTAGATGCTGGCACAGAGAAAATACCGACTGAACAGCACCTGTCAAAGTTCATTACTTTACGGAGATTAACGGATCGTTGGGCATATTTTTTGGCACAGAAAAACCATCAGACTTGCGATTTGTGGGCCTGAAAGTGAAGGGATGGCTTCCCGTTGCCAGTCACATTCCACACACCAGATGGCCAAGAGAATTAAATGCCCCAGCCTGGCACCAGAGAGCACTATCCGTACTGGCTTTTGGGGACTCCCAAACATGGGCGGATTAAGAAGCTAGCCGTCAGGGAGGCCAGGAAGCAATGAAGATCACGAACTGAACAGTCATGTTGTTTAATGGCACTTGACGCGGACACTTTTAGACCACAATTGACTCAGAAGTGGTTCTATAAGTCCTCAGACAACACTCTAATATAACGACATTGACTAAAACAGATTGAGGAAGGCAAAGGGATTTTTCTTGCATGGAACAGCTAGCCTGGATTTCCCGTGTACCTTCACCTGTTCAGTCACCTTTCCTTTTGCCTCGCCACCCTTCTGCCNAATGTTCCTCACGTGGCTCGACATTCACCCCGATTCAAGAGTGATAAGCTAAACAGATATCCTTTAGGAATCCATCTGGATGGTTTGAGTCCTGTTTGCTCCCCCACCAGCACAACACTTCACAGACCACGCAGCATTTCTCCGGCAAGATGTGGAAAAGGAGAAAACGAAACCCAGTTAGCCCAGCCACTCTGGTCACCTGGTCTCACAGTCCTCCAGCTGCATGGCAGCACTAACATGAACCCGAGTGAGCGTTCGACTAGAGCAGAGGTATCTAGCTGAGGAACATGAAGTTATGGCTGACGTGAGACATTTGATTTGACTGGTCTCAAAACCAGCTTCGCCAACAAAACTGAGCAGTGAAGCTCTCTACTGGGCTCCTACAATTTCAGAAACTCCAGCTGTGACTGCAGTGGGATTTGGAAGAAAGAGAGGACGCTACACTCACAAGACTCTATGCTTCCTGCTCCAGTTAAAACACTTTACTGAAGAGTGCCAGAACCGAGCCAGGGCTCAGACAAAAGATACAGCCCTCAGTCTACATTCCGAGTATCTGAGGCTTCATGGCGTGACCGATTTTCAGACATTCCTGTTGTTTTCCAAGAGGCCATCCAGGTCCTAAATGTTACACTCCACTGAGCACGGGATCACCAGGATCACCAAATCAAGGTGAGCTGCCGCACAGTCTGGAAGCTGACAAGAAACAGGACTTCTTGCCAACTGATCTTTCACACCTACTCTAAAACGACACGGGAATTTTACTAGCAGAGCCACACACCCCACCGTCTCTTTCTCCTTGGAGACGAGTTCTCCGACTGCCTGTCCCGGGGAGCCATCCCCTGCAACAGAAAGCCCGTCTCACCCTCCCGCTGCCTTGAGCGGGTCTCGCTGCAATGGGGCGAGCCTGCACTTCCCCTGCCTGGCTGGGAATGAGGCAAAATGCCAACACAAAACACAATGTGATTGAAATGACAAAGACCGAGAGCCACCGAGAAAAGGTAACGTTTCAGAGGCCCTCCACTATACGCCGTACAGAAAGCTCTTTTTGTTCCCGATTCGAGTCTGAGATGAATGTGATCGGTGCTGTGTCGAGAGATGATGGGACCTGGCAGGCCGCGTGACCCCAGGGAGTCCGGCCGAAGGCAGGAATGTTCCTCGAGAACAGCAGATCCTCTGTCTGCCGGGGAATGAGGTAAGGGCCACAACGCCCCAGGATTTCCCCAGTCTCACGGACAAAACGAGCCTTCACCAGGGCACAGCGTCCAAAGGCAGGCCGGTGCCGTGCTCTCACAGTCACCTGCGTGATAGGATCAGACCTATTTATTTGGTTAAGCCATTAGTGCCGAGAGGAGACAAAGCGCTCCCTCTATTTTACCCGCCGGGCTACCACCCACAGTAACCGCGAGCGCTAGCCAATGTGTCGCCAACGAGGAGGATTTCTTTGCAGCACAGTTTCCGCTGCAGACCAGCAACAATTTCTCAAGCGCCAACCAGAAATACTGCTGCGATTCGTGCGCTAAGGGAAACTGCAGCAAACAGGGCTGACTGTGAGCAGAGTACAGAAAGGGGGACAAATTTCAAGCAAGCTGAGAGTCAGAGGTAGCCTGAGCAGCCTAAGATTACCCAAACGAGCACCTGCAGATACGCAGAGGGTCAGGCAACATTGTCTGAAATTTTCTCACATCAAGGAAGGGCAGAACAAGCTCTGCAGCCTGCTCCTTGTACACTAGCTGCAGCCTGCAAACAAAGCTAGGAACCTAGATGACTGGCTTCCCTCAAATCAATAGGGACCAAGGCACGCTGCTCATAGGCTTCTTTTGCACCCCGATAATAGGCACCCTGGAGACGTTTATCATCACCCCTTGCAGCCTGGCAGACGCTGGCTGCCAGAGCAGAGGATGCTGAAGAACTGAGTCTGGCTAAAAGTGTCTCCGATACTCTGCAGATGAACAGCAGTCCAGACAAGCAGAGGGCTCATTTAAAACCCACAGACAGAAAGACGTCACTCGAAGACAGCCAATACTGGATTGTACGCTCAGTGCTCCTTCCAACCCACGACATCCAGAGAGAGAAATTAATCTTTCTATTTCCCTCCCTTTCCGATCCCTTCGAGCTGCATCCCGTGAAGACATGCAATGCAAGCAGGGGGGTTTGCCGTGAGAGAGCAGGCTGCTCGCTTGTCCCACGCGATACCTCAATACTCTTGAGGGGGGGTCCTTGTAAGTTTTCCGTGTCCAAGTGTCTTCTTCCTCCTCTTGAGGCAGCACTGCAATGCAGATGCCATACCTCCAGCAACAACATGCGTGCATCCTGGTTAGATTTTAATTACAAACCACCTTTGGAGAGACCACAGCACATTTGGGAGCAAAGAACAGGAAGCTTTTGCAACACACACACACAAAATCCCTCTGCAAAGACTGCCGGGCTTCCCTTGCTGCAAAGGCTCCTACGTACGGGTCCAGGAACTGAAACCCAGCCCTCCGCACTAGGGGCACTCTCAGCCATCCGCAACCTCGTTAGAAAATGGTCTGTAGCGGCACACACCTCCTCCAGAACAGAACAACTCTCTTTAGTAGCAGCCCATGTCTCTTGGTAACGCTGCACAGATGAAGGGATTCAGACACAGAGCCCACTGACCACGAAAAGGGCAGTGGCAGTGTTTAAAGGTTAAGAAATCAGATGGGGAGGTAATTCTCCTGCATCTTACCAAAACAGCATGAAGCTAGCATGTTGGTCAAGATCGGCCCAGCTTTATTGG
Organism: Steatornis caripensis; assembly: GCA_013398225.1. Taxonomy (NCBI): domain Eukaryota; kingdom Metazoa; phylum Chordata; class Aves; order Caprimulgiformes; family Steatornithidae; genus Steatornis; species Steatornis caripensis. The sequence goes on along the minus strand of VZSC01009152.1, from coordinate 16,638 downwards.
ATAGGTGAGATGTTAGCAATTTCTTACATGAGCTCCCACCTGGAAAGCAAACCCAGATGTGCGTGTTGCTGTCTAAGTACGTGGGTGCACACAGCCTGTTCCCAAACTCCGCATCCAAACAGTAGCATCGTGTCTGACTAACGCTTCACCTCACTGTGTCCTTCTCGACAATATACGAGTCCTCACATGCAAGGCGCCTGGCACCACAATACTCAGAGACTCAAGTCCAGCAAGAAAGGATTCAGAGCCTGACAGCTATTTATTTACCTTCCCTCTCGAATGCCATCCCTTCCTCCTGAGCTCAGGGCAGTATACTTCCTCCACCAGGATCAAAGGGCACCTTAGTTCCTCTCCCAGTCCGCAGCAGAATATACCGCTTTCTGTGCTACAGCCTGCCTTGCCTTCTCCCGACTGGTCTTCCTGGTCAGTCCGAGCGCTGTTCCCCAAAGGGCAGGACTCTGCTGCAGCTGCCGTGCTCAGCGGCCCTGCTGTTCTCCCCTTCTAGAGCCACGAGCACAGAGATGTCAAACACTTTGCTTAGAAATAAAACGTTACAGAAAGTAAACCGTTCAGGGAGCAGCAGCACAAGCTCACAGACCCTGTCTCACCTTCCCATTCCTCTCCCCTGCATTCTCTGCCTCTGATGCTATCCCTTCTGATATCTGTTTCAGTTTTTCCACTTCAAGGGGTTCTACATTTACACAAGCCAGGACTTGTCCTCAGAAAAAGGCACGAGGGGGATCACCAGCTGTCTTGTCTCCCTGACTACACAAGTACCCTTTGCCTCTGAACTGACCCCAGTATGCCTTTAACAAATAGTATAATCAGTGGACCTATCAGTATTCACACAAAACACCATGCCCTCATTCCCCATTCCAGCCTTCCCACGCCCTTACTGTATTGGCAGGTCACATACACAGTGCTTTCAAAAAACAAGAGACATTTTACCTCTGAGCTAAGCTGGGGGAAACGCCAACTGGCCAACGTGAACACCGACCAGATTCCGTTCGCACCTTTATCATCCATACCGGGCCATACCTTTGACCTTCACTACCTCAGTTTGTCCCCACCTCTGTTCCCCCAGAGATACACAGGCACTCTTACCCTACCTCCTTTCTGTAAAGAAAGGGCTATGAAGCTTTGCTGTCTGAAAAGCACACGAGGGTTCTCAGGCAAAAGGCACGTAAATGCAGTGCCTTGATGCTCTGTGATCCTTCCTCAGCCCATTAAGAAGCGGTGAGTAGATGCTGGCACAGAGAAAATACCGACTGAACAGCACCTGTCAAAGTTCATTACTTTACGGAGATTAACGGATCGTTGGGCATATTTTTTGGCACAGAAAAACCATCAGACTTGCGATTTGTGGGCCTGAAAGTGAAGGGATGGCTTCCCGTTGCCAGTCACATTCCACACACCAGATGGCCAAGAGAATTAAATGCCCCAGCCTGGCACCAGAGAGCACTATCCGTACTGGCTTTTGGGGACTCCCAAACATGGGCGGATTAAGAAGCTAGCCGTCAGGGAGGCCAGGAAGCAATGAAGATCACGAACTGAACAGTCATGTTGTTTAATGGCACTTGACGCGGACACTTTTAGACCACAATTGACTCAGAAGTGGTTCTATAAGTCCTCAGACAACACTCTAATATAACGACATTGACTAAAACAGATTGAGGAAGGCAAAGGGATTTTTCTTGCATGGAACAGCTAGCCTGGATTTCCCGTGTACCTTCACCTGTTCAGTCACCTTTCCTTTTGCCTCGCCACCCTTCTGCCTCTGCTCTCCATTTCACGACAAAGATTTCATACCTGAATGGGACTTCCTCCTCCGGAAACTCCATGTAATATCGGATGAAGAATCGCTCCGAGTCCTCTCGCTCCCCATCAGCAACGATGCTTCCATTGAGCTTGACGATAGATGGCAACCTGCATGCAGGCACCAAAAAAATACAGCCAGCAAGAAGAGAAACGCAGACAGAGTGGCCAACGAGACAGTGACCATCAAAAACTACGTGCCACAACACCACCACCAGGAGAATCCTGCCCGGTAGGTCATGCCTCGGTCCCCGAGAGAGAGAGAGAGAAAGAGAGAGAGCGCAAGCAAGTTCCGTGCAGTTTCTCCAAGCACATTCAAAACTAAGCATTTTCATTTCGCCACATATATGCATCGTGTTCACAGGCACGTATGGCACTCAAAAAATTCTTTGAGAGGTACAGAGTTTAGACTTAACATTTCCACTACTCTCACTTTCCCACGCGACAAAAAAAAAAAGCTCAAATCTTCCTAAGTGGCTAATCGAAACAGAAGCCATCTCCTAAGAGCCTCTTTCTCCAATTACGCGCTCCCAGCCCTTCATTGCCATCTAATAATGCTTCTGCTGTGTGGAATAAACAAGAAACACACCTGGCTATTAGCAGCTTCCTGCGTTCCTCAGTGGTGTAGGACTGCAGCAAAGGGATTCCTAGCAATTTCACTTCCTCAAGCTTGGGAAAAGAATTTAACTTGTCGATGTCTTCCCAGCAATGCAGACCTGCTCAGAAGAAAAGACTTGCTTAAACAAACACAGATAATACATCATGTATTCAAGATAATCAGACACAAAGAACATACGTGACAGGTGAGCATCAGCAGCTGTTTCTTTGAGAAGTCGGCTTTTTGCTCATGATGCACAGCAAAAAAAAAAATCTTCAATTGCTTACAAGACAGACTACTTTAAATTCTCTCATGCTGTTTTGTAGGTCTGGAAGGTCGATCTCCACGGCTGATTAGGAAGTCTAGTTTTTTATGAACCATTCAGTCTTGGGTCTCACTGCCGAGGACTGACTAGCATCACTTATGATGGCTGCATCTACATGGAGATGCTGCCTTAGGTAGTCTTAAAGGCATCAGGACTTCTGTCATTCTGGGCACCACTACACAGCCAACAAACGGCTTCACGTTGCACACATCACCACCTTGGGTCCCATTTCCGCTTGTGACCCAATGGTTAAATAGTCCCAAAAGCCATCCAGCCATTTAATGAGAAAGACTTTAACTCACTTTCAGCCCCCTCAATAAGCGACACTTGCGATAACAAGACAGGCAGAGATGGTAAAATAAAAAAGTTGAGGACCAAGCAACAGTAGAGCCCCAATTATGTGGCGAGATCAACACTACACATCTTCGCTTCCCTTTGCTGCAACTGTGGGGATGTTTACTGCGATGCTTCTCCAACGACTGCTCCAGAAGCTTATGCTGGCAATGCGAGTTAGAAAACTGGTTTCTCCGAACAACATTCAACAGCTTCACCCACACAGTACAGAAAATGCGAACAGACCTAAAAATTATCCACTCAAACACTACCAGGGGTCTCATTTGAGCCATGCCTGTCAGGAAATGCCAAGTTCAATCCCAAACCATGTGTCACAACCACAACTCAGAGGAAGGGGCTCTTTTCAGAGCAGAAACAAAACTCCTGTAAGTATCTCGGCACTGCATGCAACACAGAGAAAGACAGTGTTTCCTTTCCCCGTAGCACTCAAACCCCCTCCTGTCAAGGACACCTATGCGTACAGCCATCCTGTGGGTATCAGTATCAGCCACATTCACAGACAAATCGAGTAGACGCTTGTGACAGGAGGAGAGCTCTTCCACACGACCTCTGGGGCGCTACATCACCAAAGAGTGCCCAGTACCTCTCCGAATCACGCTCCTCTGAAAGGGCCACAAGGTTCTCACAGCTGAGAGAAAGCTAGTGCAGTGAGACAACCACCTCTGAAGGAGAAACTGCTGTCAGCCATGGCATCTGCCTCGGCAGGAAAATCCATTCATCCCTTCGTGACCCCGACACACTATAACTTCACTAAAAACCATTATTTTCAACTCATTCCTGATCTCCACTAAGCTAGTAGAGCCTGCAAAATATATGTCAGTTTTGAGACTTCCCGTGACATAATTTTGAAGCGCGGCAGCTTTCTGTGGGGGGAATAAAAAAAAATTTAACACGCCCCTTGGGATTTCTGCTTCACTTTCAGCTCCCAAAACACCACAACGAAATACAGAATCCAGAGTTCTTAAATACCTGACATCAAAATTGCAAAACTACTTACCGCAGAAGCACTTGCTCCTCAATGAGACAGTGCTTTCAAATCCAGCTTTACAGGCTTTTCTTCCTCTAGTTAGCTTTAAGCTTTTATTACAGGGCTTCCTTGAAGCTTACATTGCAGAGCATGTTAATAAAGTACCTTCTACCTCGGCTAATGCTTAACTATCACTTGCACAGCATATAAAGCTCTAAAGACAAAAGATGGTGACGCACTAAGTACTCCCGCAGAAGAGCTTCCGCCGTACGTGTCATCTCACAAACACGTCACAGTCCTCACGAGCTGCTCTGCAGCTTCCTCTCTGTGAGTGCGGGGTGCCGCTCCCGATACACCAAACGCTTATTCTCTTCCTGGAGCGTTGGCTGAAAATTCTCTGGGGCTGAAGTGTAAAAGCAGCCTTGAGCATAACTTGTGGTAGGCTTCTAAGACTGAGCGTAGATGACCGACAGTTTTCCCTGCTGCATGCTCAGCCCTTACATACTGTATACCTACACATACGCTCATTTTTACCCAAGATAAAACAGCACATAAAAGGCAAATGGGATTCTTTCATTCCCTCCACTGCCAGACATTTATTTATCCTTCTCCGGCCAGGAGCATCCACCGCAGGGACAGGAAACAGAGGGAAACTACTAACGCAAAAATCCTTTGCCAGCTCATTCTGAATAACTGCTAGTCCACACTACTCTGACTCATCGTTTCGATAAAAACTAACGACCAAAAGCAGCAGGTAGAGCCCACACAGACAGGTGAGATGATCTCTTGCCTGTTTTCCTCTCCTAACGCTACATTCTTCAGGTCAGCGCACTCCAGTACATCTGCTTGCGTGGCACTACATTGGCACCATTAGGAAACTGGACTTCAATGCAACAGATCTGTCGGGACTACACTGCTCAACAGATTCAAAGAGCACAGGGCAAGTGTATTTTTCACGTACTCGGGAGGAGAGGCTCTGATCGACTGCTGTCACTTATACTGAGAACAAAAGGCATACTGCTTCTAGACTCTCACCTGACTTGTGCAAATTGATGGATCGCAGGTTGGGGAACAGCCTTGCTAGTGAATCTTCCGACTCTTCAATGGTTGTGAGGTTGTTGTTAGCCAGAATAAGTGTGTCCAGTGATGGAAACATAATCCCCAATTTTCGAATTTCAGTCCAGTCTTGAAGATTATTGTCAGTTATGTGGAGTAATTTGAGAGACTGACAGCAAACCGGAGAACAAGACACTGTTTCATAGTCATTAAGGCACAGGAAGAGCTCCTCCAAGCTGCACAGGGAAAGAAAGATCATATCATTACCTCAACATGCCTTCAGAAATGGCTACCGTCTCGGGTACAGGGACATGCATATGCAATTTTAACACGACTGTCTGTAACGGCTCTTACGTTACTTAAAACCTTGGCATAGAGAAGCCTTCCAGCACTCCAAATGGAGTGTTTTGACTATGCCTCTGCTCCCATCCGGAAGCCTCCTCCGCAGGGTAAAAATACCTCTAAGTGTTCCCCTGGCCTCCCTGAATCAGTAGTGTAACAGATTGCTCGGGGTAGTGTTCCACATTTGTGCCCAACAAGCCACCAACCCAACTCCAACAGTGACCGATACCTCCTATCACTGCTCACTGCTTCATTTTAAAAGGTGTTTTTACTACAACACAGATGACCCTTTCTCCCTGCATCACTTGTTCCGCCACAGATTCCCATTAAAGACGGAACAGGTCCCAGTACAATTTCAGACAACTAAACTAGCTCCCCCAGTCCCAGGGAAGCATACATTGGGCACACAGGATATACTGCTGTCATCATCTCTGCTTACAAAGCTGTATGAAGAGAAATCTCTTATCAAAATGAAGCCACCGAGGACATTTGGGGAAGCAGAACACCGCTGCCAAGGTGGACCGTGGCCAAGCCACAGAAATCAACACTTTTGCACAGAAAAGCACGATGAAATATTACTTGACAAGTGGCCAGACCCTCAGCCTTACATCCCATTCAAAAGCTATTAGTACAGGTATGCACTGCACCATTCATTCTGCACTGACTCAGAGGAAAGCCTGTCACCCCCTACGTTGTTGAGGTGATCATCCATCTCTGCTATTTAGATTTTAGCGAGAAGCCTCGGGCTTCTCAGCGCCACACAAGTTCAGCTTTTAAGACAATGCAAAGCATTCACCTGGCCAGTTCCTAAGCTCCCAAGGGAAAAAATTTCCTTTTTCTCTAGCGGTCACGTTTGCGTCCTCACACCCCTCTCATCCGTCACCGTGTGTTTTGGTAAGACAGCCTCGACCTGCGTGCAGCAAGCACCCCTTTCTATGCCCGACTCCCCATGCTTACTCTGGTAATTCCTGCAGGATTGTGTGGACTGTTTCCCAGGAAGCTTTGCTGTTGTTGAGCACAAGTTTGCGAACACCAGCGAAAGACCCAGCACACCTTCTCTCTAAAACGGACAAACTGAGAGGGTTGGAACTCAAGTTTAGAAACTCCAAGTGGGGAACGTTGGACACAATTTTACTGACCTAAGTGGGGAGGGAAAAAAAGAGAAAGAAAGAAATGCGTATCAGGCAGTAATCGGAGCTCATGCAATAATACCCTGTCTCCTTCAAGGGGGCCCTTCAGAATCACCACAGGCCAAAGAAATGATACGGGGGAAAAAAATAACGCTTCTGGATAACGACTCGTAATTCATACTCCAGCTATTCACTGATCTAGATTGATCGGTTAACTGCTCATTCACCTCAACCGTCCATTTACTTACACTCTCCGAGCACCTTGATATGAGAAAGCCAGTCTCGTGGGAGAGGTCATGAAATTCACCTCAACACCAAGCTTAAGCAGCAGCACGTTTCAGAGGCCAGCATGCCGCACCCGTCTTTTAGCAGGGAGGCAATGGGCACATCTCTTTGAGTTCATGGCCAACGCTCTGATCATTTGCTCAGCTTTCCACTGCTCCCCACTGGCCACAGACCTCCCTATTTTGCCCAACATAAGAGGCAGATAGAAGCTCAATGTACACATACAGTGAATTCCTTGTTGGATGCCATTACTCAGAAACGGCAACTTTGTTACAATCAATCCCAACGTTCGGGTTACTCTGCTTGGGGCTTCTTTCTCTTCTTGTGCATACAGATGTGTGCCCGAGGGCAAAGTAGCAGAGAGGTGTGGAAGAAAGATCAAGAAAGAGAAAGGAAAGTCAGAGACGACGACTGTACAGCTCTAGAGTGTGGGATACATAAGAGATCATCTGATCGGGGTAGGTGCTGACCTAGATACTGCCAATGCACAAAAAGATACAGAAACAGCTTGCTTAGATGATCAATTTGCAGTCACCTACGAATGATTAAGTGAACAGAACTGCCAGGCAGCATCAATTCATAAGGAACACATCACGTCAATATAATTTTCCTCTTCGACCGGGAAACTTCTTTAGTTAGAAGCAGTATAAGGGGATGACAGCTTCTGACACCATCCGCAAACCGATCGCATAGGCAAACTGGGGACTTACAGTGCCTGGGATATCACTGAAAGTTAAGAGTTCAGTACCAAGCCAGCAGACATACCAAGGGACTGTTCCGACAGAATACTACTCGTTATGTTTTCAATGACCAGAAAAATTGAACACTATGCTTTTTCTTAATCTGCGGCTGATACTACGGTGGGAAAGGCTACCATCACACTGTGGTACAAGGCTAGAGGCCAAAGCAAAGCCATCCGAAACCCGTAAGATGGAAGCTCACTTCAAGGATCACCCAAGTACTAACATGCGGGGAAAAAGATACTCGTGCAGAAAATAATTGAGCCAGAAAACACCTGGCTACAAAGCTCCACTACACGAAGTGATTGGAATGGGAGGAGATGGGGCAGACCATGACACACGCAGGTCAATAACAGGACGCAGCTGCTAGCAGGGGGCAACTGTCTCATGCGGAGGTTGAATTCAAGTGCTGCATACGTGCTGCTGGAGGTAATTAGTCTGCCTCACTTCGCACCTCATGTTAGGTGATGTCATGTTTTGGGCTCTAGGCCTCAGGAATGACATAGACAAATGGGAATGACATCGAAGCAACAAAAACAACGCGGCATTTCAGAAAAATGGCCCAAGATGAACGATTACAATAACTGGATTTTTTCCATATTCTAATAAAATGGGAGAAGGAGACGTGAGTATAAAAGGCTTTCATATAGACAAAAGCGATGAATGCTCTTCCACGCCTGCTGAGAACCGGGCTGGGAGCTATTGGCTTAAACTGCAGCGTGGGAGACACAAGTTACATAGTTTACACTACGAGGTTATTAGCTAAGTATGGGAACAGGGTACCCATAAGTACAGGAACACCCCCATCACTGGCAGTTTTTAAGAGCTGGATAGATATTTATTGGTTGCAGATAGGCTACGAAAACTTCATCCCATCTCAGAGAAAGAGCCCAAAGAATGCAGAAAGCTTTTCATTTCCTGCTTTACTGAAGCTCCGGCAGAAGCCAACAGATTGTGCNGGAACACCCCCATCACTGGCAGTTTTTAAGAGCTGGATAGATATTTATTGGTTGCAGATAGGCTACGAAAACTTCATCCCATCTCAGAGAAAGAGCCCAAAGAATGCAGAAAGCTTTTCATTTCCTGCTTTACTGAAGCTCTGGCAGAAGCCAACAGATTGTGCCATCCAGGGTAGCCTACACAGAATGAACTAATAGCAGGGTACGAGGCACGCAGCTTGTGAGTGACAACTGTGCGTGCAGCTCTCCCAGCTGCTTACCACATGTGAGGCGAGCCCCACTGAGACCAACACGGAGAAGAGGGAGCGGAGAGGCAGCACCTCCTTACTGTAGGAGGGGGCCTTTCGCGGTCAGAATAAAACAAGTGAGGAGACACCACCTCAGTTTTTAGCGGACATGCCCTCAGTACAAAACCATCTTCCCTGTCTCTAATCTCAACAGACAAGACTAAGATCTCTCTCCAACCCGCTGAGCCACTACCTTCCAGGCTAACGAGGAAACAACAGCAACAGGGAAACCTATCCCGCTTCTGACTTTGCTACTCCCACACCAGAGCTGAGACTTTTCTGCGTTCACTACCCATTTAAAGACATAGCAGCTTGATTCAACAGAAACACATGATAATTTTTGAGTTGCACATCCTGTTCTTCTCCACATACTTCCAACAATAAACATTAACATAAAAGCAGAGCATAAGCCAGTGAGGAACCGTTAACAACACTTGAACAGATTGCGATTGTTTTACTTGTAGTACATTGCGTTTATCTAGCATATTTCAGCCGAGCACTTCAGAGGATTTTACAATAGCATTTAGCATTAATTAATGAGGCCTCAGAAACATCCTGTGAGGTAAACATTACCAAACCTGTTTTGCACATATGGAAACAAAAGCAGAGAGAGAATAAATACCTTGCCCAGCATCACAGAATCGGTGGCAAAGCTGGGAATCCACTCCTATTACTCAGACCTCCTCTGTTTTGACTCTCTTAAAACTGCACTGCTCATTAACCTCTTGATGTTAGAAATGCCAGTTCCGTTGCTTTGCACAATAAAAAAATATATATTTGTCACTCACGGGCCAAGATCGTAAGTCAGGAGGTAAACTGAGTGGAGTGCCCAAATGGATTACATTCATCATGTTTAATGGTCTGTAGTCGTAAAAGTAAATAAGCATCAGCTTCAAAGATGAGAAAGAAGCCACAAAAACTTGAAATCTCTCTCCTTTAACTGCACAAAGCACTCTTACAACCCGCAATGCGTCGGCAGTCATAGCAATATCCATCAAAGTTATTCAGAAAGATGCACATGTAACCATTTTACCTCATGCCAGTCTTCCAGTTTATTGTCAGACAGATCTAGCTCAGACACATGAGCACAGAAGGCAGCGATTTCATTCTCATCCCCTGCACAGGTTATGCCACAGCTGTTCAGGACTAGCACGCTTGGAAGGTTGAGGCGATCTGAAACACGGAAAAGGAAAAGATGCACTGTGGTCAGCATTGCATTGGCATAGTTACAGAAGGTCACAACGAGCACAAATTAAAACAATATTCAGCAAAACCCAAGATCTAACAGTAATTCCACAATTTACAAATACTTAAGGATCTCAAGATAAACATGGATTTTATAACAAGTGACCGACATCAATCGAGCACTTGTCTTGTGTCTAAACACAAAGTACCACTCGGTATCGGTGCTCTTCAGTTTCAACATGCATCCCTGTCCGCACCACAGTGAGGATGGGCCAGTCCTTTGTGGTTTACAGTATGTCTCGTATCACTTCTTGCCAGGACTTAAGCTCTTCCCCAGGCTTCTGCAGACAGGATACAGGACTAGGTGGACTGTTAGTTGCGCAGAGTCAGACTCTCTTATCCTCTTGTGCTTAGCTCACTTNGTCCGCACCACAGTGAGGATGGGCCAGTCCTTTGTGGTTTACAGTATGTCTCGTATCACTTCTTGCCAGGACTTAAGCTCTTCCCCAGGCTTCTGCAGACAGGATACAGGACTAGGTGGACTGTTAGTTGCGCAGAGTCAGACTCTCTTATCCCCTTGTGCTTAGCTCACTTGGAGATACGAACAGCAAGGAGTTATGTAAACCTTCTTTTCTAGGCTTTCCCTTTTCAACAATCTAGAACATTTAGCTTTCTTACATCCTGGAAAATCTAAGGTCTCTACTCTGCCTTTCACATTTCTGCTTCACTTTTGCTCTAGTTCCTTCTCATGCGGGTAAATGTTCCTGCAGCTATTTCACAGACGAGGACTTGCACCACAATCGCAGCCTGATTTGCTAGGGCCAAAACACGACAAAGTTAAAAGCTGTGGATTTGTAACAGGAAACTATTTCAACACAAGAAATCCACGTTCAAGCAANTTTGCTCTAGTTCCTTCTCATGCGGGTAAATGTTCCTGCAGCTATTTCACAGACGAGGACTTGCACCACAATCGCAGCCTGATTTGCTAGGGCCAAAACACGACAAAGTTAAAAGCTGTGGATTTGTAACAGGAAACTATTTCAACACAAGAAATCCATGTTCAAGCAAGGCAAGCCACCAGTCTTACAATCTTTCACATACAATACGGCTCTCCCACCTCTGTGAGGTATCAAAATCTGTTAAAATTTAACAACAAGCTTTTCCTAAAAAGGTAGCCCTATTTCTCTCTCTTTACATACTGGACAGCTACACGACTAGAAGGAGATTCTAGCAGCAGCCAATTACCTGGAGTGATCCGAGTTTTCAAGTTTCTTGGCTCATTAGTGTTCGGCTTCTTTCAAGAATAGCGTCGCACTTCAGGAATTAGTCACGACGTACTGTTAGGTCCTGTCTCGGCCACATTTTAAGACTTATAAATGTTCACCCTGTTTTCAGCATCCCAGCAGCTCAGGTAAACAAGTTCTCACACACAGGAGAGAGGGCACGGACTGAATGTTCTGTCAGGCCCATTTTCTGCCCATGTTAATTTTGAGCAACACGCAGTACGTTTTATCCTCACCTGAACTCGGGCCCTTTTTTCTCCTCTGTCAAACTCAATTACTGTAAACTACTCCCAGCTAACTTCCACAGCTATTTTCCCCTTTGTGGCTGGTTATGATACAAATTGACCTGACAGAAATTTAAACTACACTTACAGATCGAGATGGGCAATAGGTTTCCCAAAGAAGGTACAGTTCTGGTGGGATAAACGAATTTCAGACTCGTCTGCGCAAACCAAGCACCAAACGCTGACATCAGAGCATGAGGGAAGACTAAAGGGTCTCAAATGGAACCTACGGAAAGGGCAGAAAATAGCGACACGGATTCCGCAACCTAGATGGCTCAAGGACATATGTGAGCAGCGCAGTGCTTCAGGCACACATCTGCCTGAAACTCCCTCAAGGCAGTAAGGTCAGAAGTAAAAGAGAGGGGATTTCTCTACTAGGTCAGCATAACCACGGTCAACGAGCATCTGATGCCTTGAGAAGAGAGCCAAAGTAAACCACCAATTCGAGACACTCGTCAGAAAAGAAGTCCAGCTGGAGATTCAACGACTCATCACTTGGCTTGAAATAGGGTCCACTCCTATGTACACCAAACCCCTTCTGTACCGGCAGGCATCGATGCAAGTTGATGACACTGCACGACACCACTAGTATGTGGACCAACCTCAGATTTAGATCACATGTTAGGTATTTGTTGAGCTATCTCTTCCAAAATACCTTTTGTAGCAGCCAATAATAAAACAGTTGTGCCACTAGTCGAAGAAAAAAAGCTCCAGGGAGTGCTGAGCCGTCCAAACACAGCACCGCGCAGGGCCTTATTTCCATTTCTCATTGACAGGATCCTGATTCCGTTATGCTGTAGGTAAACTTACCTGGTTTCTACAGCAACCGGTTCAGTCGCCAGATCAACTTTCTGTCTTTGTTAGATTCCAGTCTCTCAGCTCTTCAGTAACAAATGCATCACAACACATCATCACGTTTCTTTTTCTGGTCAAATTTGGGACGATTCTTCTTTCAACATCAGCAAGAACAACCAAGAGACTGATCCCACCCGGAAGCCCATAGATGCTCAGAAAGACCAGAAGCTTACCTTTCATAGGTGAACCCTGTGGAGTTGCTGGGACATGCACCCCCATACCAGGTCCGCGACGATACGGGAAGTTCTCGGGGCTGTATTTCTCACAAAGAACTTGCATGAAACTCCTGCCACTTGGCTGGTCCATGCTCCCTTCTTGGACTTCTGGTTAATGCAGAAAAAAACCCCAGAACACATAAAGAGTCAGCAACTAATAATCTCCTCCAGAAGTGCTCCTTGGGAACACAGGACAGAAAGTGACCAGCCAGGTCACGGGTTTTACTTCTGAATGACAGATCAGTCTAACAGGTCATATTTTAATTTCAAGATTACAGTAAAACAGCACATGCAAAGAAACAAAACCCAAATAGAAGGCTAAAGCCACACAAACGTGCTTTCAATTATACCATTACAGGCCAAGAACAAGACCCCCTTGTCCAACCTGCTCTTTCCAGGACAGTTCCCAATATGCCCCGAGCTACAAAAGGCGACTTCTGTACCTCACAAGAGGACTGCGAGATATTCACAGATACTCTCAAACACAGGAAGGAGGAGAAAGAGCAAAGAGCTGTTTAAGAGATTGCTCAAACAGGTGCTGTCACGCTGCAACTCTCCTGCTCTCCGCCTCAAGACCTGCAGTCAAGATCAGCTTTTGGAAAGGGGAAACAAAAAAAAGGAGAAAGACAAAGGATCCACAGCTCTCTAATTGTTTGTAAAGAAACACTATGCAAAGCAGGTTATGGTTTGTTTTTGTAAAATCAGGCCACTGCTGTAAACAGCCCAGAGCTCGGCACCTCTGCGAGCAAGACTTGCATCAATTGGCCCACTGGGTGTCGTGGAAATACTCGAGTTTGATAATAAGCTTACTCAGAGCTCTCACCTTCACTGACAGCGGTGGCTCATTCAAAGCAGGCTTTGGTCTCAAAAGGAGCATCACGATTTCTCCTCTGGCATCTGCAAAGAACTGCAGTTTGTTCCGTCCTGCCCCCAAACCTGAACTTATATTTAGAACACACTTGCTGTGTCACAAAACACTCTAGAGCCCATATGAGAAGATCGTTTGGCCAGCCCAAAAAGGAAGTTTTGCCAATTCAATTTTGCAGCTGCTTAATGTATCTGGAAGATAAACATGCCCTTCATATCTACGCATGTCACGGAACAGAACAGCACGAAAAAAAGGACTCGCCACATTGCGGGCTGCTGACNAGGAAGTTTTGCCAATTCAATTTTGCAGCTGCTTAATGTATCTGGAAGATAAACATGCCCTTCATATCTACGCATGTCACGGAACAGAACAGCACGAAAAAAAGGACTCGCCACATTACGGGCTGCTGACCTGACTAGAAAGATACCACGTGTCAGCTAGAAGTATACTTGGCACAAAGACACCACAACGGTCGGCATTCTGCTGTACCGTACGTGGCATTAAGCTTATCTGTCCTACTTGCCTGCACATACTCTGAAGTTAGCATTTCATGGTTTTCTGGATAACAAAGGAGTCGAGCTTGATGCGTGCACAAATAAGGAGAACTATGTTGTCTTCAGGTTTCACAGAGGTCTTGTAGTCCTAAGCAGCGCCTGCTATCCGTCACAGACACAGAGGAGAGATCCACATCCGCCCGTTCTAACAACACAAGGCACGAACTTGCAGGAATTAACTGCAGATTGCCTACAGCGGGCACTTAGTCATGGAGCAGCGTTTTCACTACGTACTGCCTACTGACCTTGGTAGTATACTAGCAAAACCCCCAGCTCGCACCGATACGTACATTGTGCACATAAGCCTGCACCTCCAGGACTCCTGCTGGAAATCCCTACCTTTGAGATCACGGAGGGGCCACACTTATGTTGAAAGCGATGCTGCTAACAAATGCCCAATTACAGTTTCTGCCTGCTGCCATCAACTTCCCTTCAGTTTCATTACAGGCAAGTATAGATGCAAAATCCTGAACCACAGCTCCTTACCTAAGGTTCAGGATCTGTTTGCTGAGAATCACAGGCAACAAGCTCTACTTTACTTCTTCAGAAACAGACTACCTAAAACACCTCTAACACAAAAGACTTTAGTATAATAAGAAGCAGGTTAACTCAAGCCTGTTAGAATTTCTATACCACGTTTAAAGTTTAGGTCACAAATGGGACTCAAAGGATCGGTCTTACTTGAAAAAAAAAAGGCAAAACACATCTTCTTCAGCTCTCAACAGCAACTTTGATTCATATCTCGAATTTAACTTTGTGTCGCTAGTCTATCTAGAATCAAAAAAGAAATCTTCACGTCAAAGTTTGTGTTAGGAACAAGGCATTTGATTTTACGCTACATCATTCCACACGCTACACGAACAATTTGCAGTGCCGTCCAAGGCTTTAGGCTAAAAGGCCTCATTCCAGAGTGCGTTTGGAGCTTAGGACTGTAGGACAGACAGATACTGCTTTCTGCACGCACGCTGAAATCTCCTGGTCTGCAAATTTGGGAACTCCCCCAAGCATAAAGCTTTCTGTCCCTCACATGGCTTTTCAATCAACTCTATTCCTCTTGATCCACTGAGCAAACATCACCTAGAAGTTCCACATGAGAAAGTCACCTTAACGTCGAACTAGAGGCACAAAAAGTGTGTTTTCAACTACAGTATGACAGCAATCCGGAACAGAGACAAAACCCTGGTGACATTCACATTTCTCAACTCTGAATCACAAGCGTTTTCTTCCTCAAGCTTCACTTTTGCAAGCCAGTGCCTTTGCCAGAACACAAAAATGTCATGGGGTGGGCACTCACCTTTTCTACTTCTCTTCTCATCTGATTACACATTCACTGTAGTAATTTGTCATGCACGTGGCGTCTCTGGATCACCGTAACTGCTTAAGAGCTAGAATTAACAGAATACGCAAAGAAAGCGTGACACATTTCAAGAGAACGTTGTCTGCGCAAGGGCAGGACAGGATGATTTGCAAGGTGCGCATTTCTGAGTGTTTTCCTACTGACGGCACGAGGAACAACTCATATCCTAAAATAACTTTGGGTTTCCTGTGTGATGGCATAGATTGCAAAACATGCGCTCGGTCTTCAAACAATGTCAACGAATAGCCTTTGTGGTCTATATTTAAACGCTCTACTGGAAGGCTGTGGCCCCTGTGACGTACAACATGCCAAGTGTCTGCAAAGAAGACCGCGACCCTAAACTGAGATCCAAGGGAAACCCAGGAGGCTGCTGTGGCCGCTGAGTGAAGTGAAACGAGAACGCTAGGAACGACATGAAAAATATTTCTATCCCAGTGCTATAAACCTTCAAGGACAACAAGAGCCCCTTCAGGCCAATTACATCATTAATCACATTCTAACGAATTCCAAGGCCACACGACCGCCTTCAGCGCAGGTCCTACCCAGTCGCACCCCTAATGCACGTCAACACGTTAGTAAACACGAAAACCAAAGTGCTAGGAATGGATGCTACAGAACGAACGGCTGTCGAAGAGAAGCTGCAGTGTCCTTCTCCTAAGACACGATGCAGGAAAATTATTTCTGCAGGGGTCTTGGGAGAGAGATGACTGAACGCTTCCGGGGTGGACAGACCGACCCTCTGAGCCCCCAAGGCAAGCCACCGAGTACGCAAAACGCTGTCAGGGACTTCATCAAAGCAAGCACAACTCTGTACCCGCCCGCCACAGCACCACGCTTCTGGAAGCGGCCAGTGCTAGCGGCGAGGGGCCCCAAACCGCACGAGCCAGCCTAGGCCGGTCCCTGGCCACGCTGCCGGCCCGGACCCCGACGGTACGCTAGGGCAGCAGCAATCCCCTCGGCGCTGCCGGGACAAGCGCCGCCGCCGCGGGAGTCAGTCTCTCGGTCCCTGCCTGGGCCGCTGGGCCCCGCGCCGGGGTACGACAGGGCCCGGTCCCCAGCCCCGAGCCGTTCCCCCGAGCGCTGCAGCCTCCGCCGGCCCGGCCGCCCGGAAGGCCAACGTTAAACCGTCCCCGGCGCCCCTCCAACGGGCCGGCCCCCGCGTGACAGCGGCCTGCCCGG
>VZSC01009147.1:156784-173507 GCA_013398225.1 Steatornis caripensis | reverse complement strand
TCCCCTTTTCTGGAGATATTCAAAACCTACCTGGACACATTCCTGTGCAACCTGCTCTAGGCACAACTGCTTTAGCAGGAGAGTTGGACTAGATGATCTCCGGAGGTCCCTTCCAGCCCCTACAATTCTGCGATTCTATGAGAAAGAAAAGGTTTTTTCAGGTTGTGTTTTCATTTCTCATATTTGTCAGCTTTAATTTAATCATGCAGAGAAAAGAATTAAAAGTCATACAAGGTACTATTGGTAAAGCAAAAAAGACTGTAATAAACTACTGACTGCTTCCAAGAATGTCTCTTATTCCTTCTTTACACCTCATATTGCTTTAAGTGTAAAGCAGCAGTTCTCAAACTGTGAGCTTGGGACCATGGAGAGACTTTGATTTCCTGTAGGTGAGAATAAGAGTAAGACAAGTGAAAGCAGTTTTTACTTACCCTACCCGTTCTCCACCCAATACCACTGGTGAATTTTTACCATTTAGGACTGACAAAAAATGGAAGCATGGTACATGGTGGTACATTGTATACTTCATTTCCCTGTTTCAATTTAAGGTGGATTAAGATCTCATAGCTAACAATCATAAAAATATTCCTATACATCTGTTTACAATCTTGGGAAACATTTCAGGCTGTGGTCAAAAGTAAAGTAATGACATACAAAAAAGTCATTCCAGAACTTGTTTGCATTTTAATAAATTATTATCATCAAACAGAAAGGGACAAGGACATAAAAAATATTTTCAGGGGCAAGAGAGAAGCTCAATAAATTCTTTGAGTCTGTCTAGGTATTAGCAGAAGATTCCCACACCTAATGTGGTGATGGTAGCAGACATGTTGCAGGACCAATAGCATTTTGAGAGAAATATACAGATGTGAAATGAAGGAGATGTCACCAGGATAAGATGACAATCACCCAAGGAACTCAACTGTAAAACTGAAGAACTATGGCAAAGGTGGATACCATTACAAACTGCCACTGAAACTCATACCAGCACTTAGTTCATCTCTAGTTTCCCATGTTCTTATCTACAAAAAAAGGGTCTGGAGGGGATCCTGGCAGCTACAGATCACTGAGTCTTACTCACTACTGAGGTGGATGAGTCTATAATAAAGAACGACATTACTGAGTATATGCATCTAATAGTATGCTGTGGAAGAGTCAAACTCTTCTGAGAAGTGCTGCCTCATTGACCTGCTGGACTTCTATCAGAGTTTCACTTAGCCCATGGATAAAAAGGAGACCATGGAAGTCATATAACTGCATTTTTAAAAAGATTTTTATGGTGCTCTACACCCAAGTCTATTAAAGAAGCTGAGCTGTCATCAGGTTGGAGGAAAGAATGTTTTAAAGATAGGAAACAAAGCCTGGAACTTAATAATTATTTTCCCAGCTGGAGAAGAGTCAGCAGTGGATTCCTGCAGTGACCAGTCTTATTCTACTTTTCAAGACACAGAGAAGGGACTATGCAGTGCATCTACAAATTTGTAGATCATATTAACCTCTTACAATTAGTCTAATGCTGTACTAGCAACAAAGTACTGAAAAAGAAATAGTCAAATAAATGCTTGGACTAAAAGATAGTGGTTGAACTTCAACGGCACAAATATATGAAGTAATTTATCTAAGGGAAAATAGTCTAATCTGTGGCTCCATGAGGCTGCATTTAGGACTGGAACTGGAAAGAGTCAAAGTTGAAAGTTTGCTAGATAATTGGCTCCACTTGCAGCAGCAGAAACAAAAGGTACCAAAATGGAGTTTGGTCAGGATGGAGACTGACAGGAAGACAGATCTCATTTTGCTATTAAATGAAATCCTGCTGCCCCAGATCGCAACATTGTATATGGTTCTGACCTCTACATCTCAGGAATGACATAATCAAGTTAGAAAAGATACAGAGGAGTACACCTAACACAATGATGGAGATAGAGCAGCTTATGTCTGAGGAGAGACCGAAGAGGTTGTGACTCTTCAGTTTGAAAGGGAGGAGGCTGCATGGGGAATATGGCTGAGGTTTACAAAATCGTGGCAGTGATGGACAAGGTCATTTCAGCACCAAATCCAACTGGGCTTTTGAACAAACTAATATTACATTGGTTTATAACATACAAAAGAAGATAATTCCTCATATATTGAGCTTCTGGAATTTCACATCGCAAGAGTTTGTGGGAGCAGACAATATTGGCAAATTTAAAAGAGATTAGGTAACTTCATGAACAACAGGTCTAAAAAGAGTACTAAACAGAGAAGGCATGGATATGTCTTCCATCATCACCAATACAGTATTTCTGGATGGTACACAAGTATGAAATATCTCGAAATATTATCTCTTTCCTGTCCTTACAGATTTTCCCTTAGAACTGAGTGTCTGATGGATAAAAATCTCAAAACCCTCCTTGAGAAGGGGTAAAGGCTAAGGGAAAAGAAATCAGCAAAATGTCAGCAGTCACAGGGAACAACAAATGAAGACAAGTGTAGATTAAATTCATTCAAGTGTTCATTAATAAAAAAGTCAACAGTTGTCAATAGATACCATACAGTTAAGGTCTCAAAATAATAAGTTATTGATATGTAGGGAAATCTGTTAGCTAAAGGTTTATGTTTTATTGTGTCCTTACAGAACTGAAAAAAAAGAAAGAAGGGAAAACAGGATTTTTTGGTGTTTTGAAGTGAACCACTTTTTGTACACAATGGCTTTTGCCACTGCATTTAAAAAATCTAAAAAAACCCAGAATAGTTTAGTCTCTTGCTTCTTGAGTGATTTTCTTCATGAAAAGACTAGAGGCCTTTATCTGACATAAGTCTGGAAACTTTTTTCTGGTTTCTCAGCAGTACTTGAAAAATCAGTTCTAAACATGAATAGGAATAAGTAGAGGATTTTAGAGTATAAGCTTCTGACATGTCACCAATATATTAACTAGAGATACATTTTTGTTTTAAAGCAGTCTCTTTATGGTGGAAATGAGTATCTGTCCTGAGATCCTCGAGTAAGATATTTCAATTCATTAATAAAGAATCTGTTGAAGAGAGCAGCACATTAGAAAAAAAAAAAAAAGTAATGAGAAATGTGCCAAGAGATGTTCACTCTTCAGGTAAAAATAATGCTGAAGAAAATCCTTGCAAATGGTGTCATCAGCATAAACAGCTGTAGGAAAATGGTTTAATGAAAATAACAGAACTTAGCCGCCAGGGCCCAGGGACTATTTGAGAGAGCACAATGCAAACCAGAGAGATTGCTTAAAGAGATTCTGAAAGCACATTTTTAGCATTTTTTCTTATGGAACTCGAGAGCTTCATCTGGCCATTGCGGTACTGGAATTCAACAAAGCACATGGAAGTACACAGCTTTTGGAATAGATCATCTTCAATTTTCTTTCATATCTGAGATATGTTTTTCTGATCGCATGTTCACACCAAATTAAATAACTGAAACAAAGCAAGCATTATATAAGGTGAATAACAACAAATTTGTGGCTTCATTTACTTCAGGTTGTCACACATGGTCTCAGAATAATACTTCAGCCTCAGCGAAGTGCACATAAAGGTCAATACTTTACAGGATTGTTTATAAATAAATGCACCTGTAGCCCTGAGCAAAACACCCCACATTTGTTATCTTAACATATACAAAAGGATCAGAGCTCATAAAAGAAAATACAGTCTCACTGGCAATCTTACTTTTTTAATTTACCTAACATAAAACCATCAAAACAATGTGATTCATAATTTCATAGAGAGCAGCAATCATTTTATCTGTTTTTAATAAAACACACCATATCTCTCCCTCCTCTTCAGACAATATTCAGAATGTAACTGTGTAACTAAACGGATCTAAGTTGAGTGAAACACTTTTTCATAAAAGTAAATGGAAATACTGAAAATGAAGAAGCTACTATAACTAAACTAGGAAGGATGGGAACGAAAGTAGCACCTACATGTTGGGAAGGCAGTTGCTGTAATGAGATATTTGCATAAAAGCTGTTTTTTTAGAAGTGGGAGAGGACAGATATATGAAGGCAAAAATGTATGAGAATCACAACAGTGATAAAATAAATGAAATAATTTTAATCAAAGCTTTATATAGAAGAAAAAGTATCTTACATTATGGACATAGAAATCATATTAATCAAGTTTAGTCTTTAACAGTGTCATGGTTTAAGGCTGGGCTGGCTATTAAACAGACATCAGATGCTCTCTGTTAACCCTTTCCCTTCCCAAAAGGGGAAGGGAAAGAGAAAAGGGAGTGAGACTTATGGGTTGGCGAAATTAAAATGGCTTTAATGAAAGAATAACAATAAAACGTATAAAAATATCTATGGGATATACTGAAATATATACAAGTATACACAAAACCAATGTCAAGCTCCCCCAGTGATGATCACGTCACACTGGATGCTGCAGGGCAGGCCCTGGGAAAGTTCCAGACTGGATTCTACCGTGGATGGGAACTGGATTCAAGAGCGCACAGATCAGGATTGAACGCAGAAGAAACGGACAGAGCCTTCCTCGGACGCCCATCGTATAAGAAGAGAGATAGACCCTCGTGATCCCTCAGCTTTATACCAAGTATGACGCATATGGGATGGAATACTGCGTTTGGTCAGGTTTGAGTCACCTGTCCGACCCGCTCCTTCCCACAGGAGGGCCGCAGATGTGACCTGTTTTCCGCCCTTTCATTTCCAGCACATAAGAAAGTTAGCAGAATCAAGCAGCAACTTTGATTTCCATAGGAATAAGTATAAGTAAGAGTGTTGGTGCGCACCATTCATACCGTTACTCCAGCAATAAATATGAACATTGTTGTCACTCCTAGAAGCAGACGCTGTCTGAAAAGCATGGTGTTAATTAAAAGAGTGCAGTCTCTTAGAAGAAACTTAACTGAAAAGCAAAATTACTAAAAAGAAAATTTGTCCTCTAAACAGGAGTGAGTTTATGAAAAACCCCTTTTTCTTTTCTGCCCCTGTCATGCAGGAATGGAGAGAAGATTGCTGATGTTTCTAAAACCAAGGGTAGGTACTACCTATCATAAAGCTAGCGAATTATAAAAATAACTTTCAGATTAGAAAAAAAAAATTGGATGTAATGCTCTAACATCCTCTAATCTTGGGGCATGGGAGTTTGGAGTAGAGCCCTCCCGAACTAGCCTATGACATTACGATTGTCTGTCATCTTTACTCAGTTTTGAGTCCAGTGTTTTTTCCAATAAAATAAGGGAAGGGAAGACCAGAAGTCTCCCTTGCTGAGATTAGAATGGATCAGATTAGCATATGTCCTTTTGTGAAGCACACAGGAACAGGACAGCCTTATTCTGGAAGTTGATGGTACTAGCTTGTACCAATGGGCTCAATAGACTTCTCATGACTCTGCTTAGCTGCAACATCTCTCGGCAGCCAAATGGCAGATGTGTAATACCACTTTAAACAGCCGCCTATCATTTCACAGTACAGCCATCACACTATATCTGGCTTAAGTTTAGGCAAATTTATGTATTTACTATGAGGCAGTCTGACATATTATGTATCAGAAGTTGTTTTTCTTTCTATTGAAACAGCTCATAACTCATAGTTTAAAGCTAAAGCTGAATATATATATAAATGTAAAATTTAATATTCACGTTCATTGAAAAAAAGCTGATTTGCATGAGCTATTAATAACATTAGATAATTCCTCAGACTCCAAGCTGAGGTTAATGGTTGCAGATCAGTTTTTTGTTGATTTTGTATTAATTTGCTCTTCTGTTTTCAAAAGTCCTTGACGCTGATCACAAAGTATGTATCACAAAATAAATGGACTCATGGGAGTTCATTTATACACAGGAAAAAAGGAAAAAAGAAAAAAAGTAATGCCATCGATTTTTTGAGCTTCCCCTGCACATATTAAAAATGAAAACAAGATGGGGAAAAAAAAAAGAATACCCCATCCACTGAAAATTTTACAATTCTTTGTTGTGTTAGGTGTGTTCCAAAACCTCTGCTCACAGAAAGTGAGAATGGGCTTTGAAAAATGTGGTTTCTCTGGCCTAAATATAAAGAAGTATACAGAATATAGTGCTGAATTTGTAATTGGAGTTCTGTCCCAACCAAGGCTGCCTGAGTGCAAACCATCTTCAGGAGTTTAAAGAAAGAAAGATTGATCACTCAGAAATAAACTGTCTGATTGTAAAGATGGAACAAGACTTGATAAATGGTGGAGATATTTTACCTCTGGAAAACCATAAAGAAAAGGTTTCCTATAAGCGTTTCATTCTT
Organism: Steatornis caripensis; assembly: GCA_013398225.1. Classification (NCBI taxonomy): domain Eukaryota; kingdom Metazoa; phylum Chordata; class Aves; order Caprimulgiformes; family Steatornithidae; genus Steatornis; species Steatornis caripensis. The sequence continues at coordinate 167,265 of VZSC01009147.1, read as the reverse complement.
TCTGCTTTGCCCTTTACAGGGTTTTTTATTTTCTTCTACTCAGTCATGGCTGGAAGCCAAAAGTTGTGGAAATGGGAGGAGTGGCATATAAATTATCTAACTTGACTCTCAGAAGAAAAGATATGTGTCCAAATCTGCATCTTTACCCAGACACCCCTTTGAGCTGTCTCACTGAAAGCTAACTCTTAAAATGATGGCTCGTTTATCTCAGCCTCCCCTTTCCCATGGTGTAGGGGGAAAAAAGAGAAAGACTTCTAGTTTATCTTCTGGGAGATAAACTGTCCTGTTCCTATATCCCACCCTCATTACAGATGAGCTGAGAGCTGATCACACGACTGGAAGAACAAGTAGGTCCATGATATACTAGCTTTTCACAAGATGCCTGTGAGTCACCAGTGTGATGCAGCCATGGAAATAACTCATGCACCAGTCACAGTCTTTGCAGACGGTCGACAAGTATTATGGCCACGGGGCAGGACATAAGGAAGATCATATCTGGAGTGTGGTTTAAGGTGCAGAAGTAGTCACAGTCAGGGAAAAATGTCAAATTGGAACAGATTTAGACTGCATCCCATTAGGATGGTATGGAAACAAGCCAGGGAACTTGATTAGCGAATGTCTGCACTGAGCGATGAAGAACAGTGCGGAGAGCCCTGAGCTGCCTTGGACTTTATCTGCTCTGGAAGCAGTATATCATCGCGTGGTGCTGATGGGCTGTATTTATTATCTTAAACTGCATTAAAGTGGATGAACTGCCTCTGGCCCTGAGCTCGTATTGCTGCAGCACAACAGGTAGATGTATCAGCTGGAGTCAGCAACAGCTCAGGAATCTCTGCACCAAATTTCACTGCACCACATAGGCATCTTCTGTATGAGCTTGGCTTGTGCATTGAGGGAAAATGAAAGCTGTCAGGGCATATGATTACTTGCTATAAATATATCAAGGAGAGGAGGGGAAAGGGACGACTGACACCAGGGTTGGAAAAGAACTATTTAAATTAGGGGATAATGCTGGCACAAAATCAAATAGATATAAGCTAGTTAGAAACAGGTTTAAGCTGGGAATTAGTAGACAGATTCAAGCCATCAGAGCAGTGAGATTCTGGAAGGCTTTCCAACAAGCAGAAGAGGGCCAAAAAGCCTAATTACTTTTAAGATTAAGTTTAAACATTTGTGAGAGGGGTTATATGACATGACTGCCTGAAGAAGTTGGATAAGATTCAGTGACTCAGGCTGTTCTTCATAAATTTATATTCACAGAATTACAGAATTATAGGTGTTGGAAGAGACTTCTGGAGATCATCTAGTCCAACCCCCCTGCTAAAGCATGTGCCCCTAGAGCAGGTTGCACAGGAAATATTAATCTGAAAATTTTCCTTCTACCTCACGAGTCTCTTGGTGCTTCACAGTAGGTCACTAGGTTCTTCTAATCCCCTCAGACAGCTCAGATCTCTATTACACTACACAAGCACTCAGGTCCTTGACCACCCTATCAGGGAATAGCCCCATGCATGTTTCTGTGAAACTGCTCCCAGCCACATGAACCACCCAGATCCGAGTTCCTTTGCCTTTGAGTTTCCATGTTAACCACGGTCTGAGCTCAAGTTTCTTGTTAAATGCTGGAAGGCCTTAACTTCATGCTTCTTGCAAATATTTGTCTTCTGGTGTGAATGGAATGTAAGTTGTTTGTGATATTGGTCTGATCTGAGCCTTTACTGCACTTTCTGGTATTGCAGTGCAAAGACCACAGCCAATCACCCCACTACCTCTCTTCCTCGCTTCAATGAATGGGTTTGAACTTTCTGAGACCCTTTGTCTTCCCTCACTAGCCTCTTGAAGCAAAATAGGAAAAGGGTAAAGAAAAAAAAAAGACATCTAGCTAAAAGGATTTTGTATCTGGCCACATAGGAAGTTTATCTCTTGTCTTTTCACTGAAGATCATGGTACTTGATGGAGATTTTTTTCCTTTTTTTAAGACCCCAGTTTCTAGAGATATCTTCACATTACAATCTCAGCATCTACTAGAAATCTCTCTAGACCTCCATTCTGCAGCAAAAAATGTTTGAAACAGGTTCAGGTTGTCACCTGCAGTAGTCCAGAAAAAACACTATTATCTTAAATGTGCAGAATTCCACAAGGCAAATTCAGGAAGAATGGAGTGGCAGTGCTGCCACATATCCTCTTCCAGATGCTATTATTTCTATGCTGTGTCCTTTAGGAAAAAGAATAAATCTCTGTTTATGGCCTCTTCAGTTTTAAGTCATCTCCGGACTGGTGATACCTAACTGTTACCATAATCACTTGGGCTAATCAAGGTTTCATTTGCACCGTACCAGTGACACAAATGTAAATATTTGAAGTTGATCAGTTCTCTCTGAAATCAGATTCTTTTTCTCATCCTTCTTCTAGTAAAGAGCTCAATTTATCTTTCGATTCACAGTATGTTATTGAAGGACAATGAAATATACTCCCTTTTCCTTGTTCTCATCACCTTAAGCTCTTGCCTACATCAGAGGTACTCAATTTTTTTATCCTCACAGCGGTGTATTCAGTGCTTTATGAAACTGGGCTCGAGTTGTAGCGTCCTTAATTTCCCATCCTGAGTCGACTGGGTAGTAGGACCCGACCTATACCTACCAGTTTTGCATTTGTATTTTTGTTGATTGCTAGAACGTCTCTGTACAAGGACAAGAGGACAATGGTACAGACCTCTTTGGATGAGCACTGAGCCTCTAAGGAATGATCTGTTGGGGAAGGCACTTTGGGACCCTCCACTTTGGGAACTGAATCTGCACAGGCTCATCTGTGTCGAGTATGTGCCCATGTTTAGACAGTCCCCTGAAAACAGTGAAATTTCCCTAGAGAAGATGAAGTGATTATCCCCTATAGATCAGTGTCTAAAGTGTCTAATACCACAGTTATTCTACTGCCATAAATGTGTTCATTGAGTGATTGAAATAAGCAAAAGAAAGCAACCGTTGGTTGGTGTATATATATATACACGTTGGTAACATTTTTAGAAATGTGATATAATTTTTTTGAAGGGAGAATACATACTGGATCCCTCTTGCTAATCTATTTAAGATTTTCCTTATATTTTAGGCTCTTTGGTGAACTTAATAACAGATCTACCTAAAGGAATAGCATTGAATGATCAGGGCGGTAAAAGTGACATACACAGCATCCTACTTTTCATGTGTTGTGTTCCTGAAAAGTCAGGCCAGCAGAGGAAGGTGACACTGCCACCGGGGAAGGAGCAGAGGGAGAAGGGTTGCTGCTGGCATAGTGGAAAGGGGCTGGCTGTTCCTCCCAGTAGCAAAAATAACTCCCACCAGCAGAAGGTCTAGTCCTTTCTCTTCCTATGACCAGATTAAACCTTCCTACCCCAGCATTTTTGGACTAATAAAATTTTGTCCACTGTGCTAAGGAGTCCAGATTCAGCTCTGGTGGCAAGCACCTGTACCATACATGGCAAAGAACAAGAGGGCTGGGAAGAAATTCTGCTCAGAGCTGGGAGAAGAGTACACATAAAGTACATAAAGGACATAGCCAACAACCCTCAGTACTCACTGTATGGAAAAGCCCTCTCTTCACTTTTCTGGAAGAATTGCATAGCAATATTAACTATAGCACTACAGAATAAAATATTTTTTTCTGATAAGGAAATTAAGGGACATAGTTTTCTATTTGTAAAAGGAAATGTGTTTGAAGAATACTTTAAAAAAATAAAATACTACTACTTCATATGCCAATGTAAGAATAGCTAGTGCCAAAATACTGAAAAAGAAACACTAAGGAACTGTACAATTTAATCATTTATAAGATGTGAATATTATACTGTGCTAACTTTTCTTGATCAAATGCACAGGTAAATAGATCACAATTCATTTTACATGTGGCAAGAATAAATTGTTGTAGGGTTTGGAGAACATGTATATAGTTGTGGAACATAAGTACCATAAATTTAAAGAAACTAATTCAATGACTGTATCTTAAAAAACTTCAATTACAAAAATTTTCATTTGATGTCAAAATATATGGGGAAGATGTAAAAGATGCTAAATTAAAAATGATAATTCAGAAGAAAATAGGTATTTCCAGAATTAACAAACCTTTAAGTTCTATGTGAGTTCATGCTCCCAATATAAAATGTAGTTCCTATTCAAAGGGCAAATGGAAATGGTAGCTGTAACAGGCTTCCTCTACATTTGGAATATACGTACTTCCAAGATTTACACAACTTCATAACATTCTATGGTTCTCTTCACCTCTATTTTTAAAGACCTCCTGTCATTTTTTTTCCTGGCCTTTCACTTAAATGTGGTATAAAAACAAACTCGAGACACACAAAACTAACTGAAGCGAGGTGACAGAGGTACTTCTGTTTGCTAACCCACATCAGCTGAATCACATCTGGGAGTCAGGAGTGACGATATTTTTCAGCACAAAGCGTTCATGACACTTACAATTACAACAAACTTAATATTTCTTTCATTCTCTTCAAGATGCACGAAAGGCTGGGGCTAGCCTTTGTTCTTGAGTACGGAACTGAGGAAGGCAACCCTAGCCTGAGGTCCAAGAAAGCCCTGGTGACTGCTTGTGGAGGGGGTGGGAGAGAAAGGTGACAGCAGCACTGTCACAAGGGAGCTTAACTGGCTTCTCTGCACTGGGAGCACAAGAAAGGCACCAACAATGTGCCTGTGAGATGTGCACTGCAGACTCTCACCTCAAATTGTTGAAAGGGTACAAAGGTGCCTACATAAAAACAGGGATCCCCCTTCTTCCAGCATCTCTTCCCTCAGTTAGGGGAAAAGACAAACAAAATTGAACTTAACAAAGTTGGTTTTGTTCTAGTAGTTGTAGCACTATTTGAAAGTTGTTTGATTGCAAAGACGTACCAAAAAAATACCTTCAAGCACTGCAATATCAATCAGGCCCAAGTCCATTCTGACCAACACTAAGCAATTCAGTGTCAATGGCAAAATAATCTGGTGGTTGTGTGGTAAAATAATCTGGTTGTTGGTGAGCTTCATTGCCAGGGGAGACATGTATATTTCCAAAATACTACTCAGACTTCAAGTGGGTGACATGCCTTGTGGAAATGATCATACAACTAAGGAATTGTCATTATTTCTATAAAAAAAACAGTTGAACACGGTGTTGGGAAATCACCTTACCACCCCAGGTTATTCAGATATTTTCTTGATCTCTCAGACTTGGCTTTCAATGATATAAAACTCATACACTGTATGACTGAATGCAAAAGATTATTTTAAAAAGTATTTATTTTCTATTTTTTTTCTGTTATGTTCCATTACAAAAAGAAACAAAACAAAACATAACAAAAACAAAACAGAAGATAGCATTTTATTAGTGGTACATTAATGAGCTTAAACAACTAGGTGACTTGTTTTGGTCACAAATACGTATCACAAACAACGACAAAACCATAACTAAAAATTAAATAAATAAATTGAACGGTTTTTCTTAAATTTTTAATATTTATAAAATATATAGCACTTTCTATTACATTTTTAAGTTATTTTTATCCATAACAAATTAAAACTTATGACATATAATGTAAATATGCTAAAGGGATAAGAGTAATTAAAAAATCAAAGTTCCTGGAGGTATGAAATAGTAAATTAGTTAATGTTTATCAATTTATTATCGTATACCCACATTGTGCACATCCTGCAAAAATAGCCATTTCTTCAACTAATATACATATTTTTCTTTATAGTATTATAAGATTAACTTTTAAAATGTAAAGCTTCATGGATTTATGCTTCTATTTTATACTTGTGCCTAACATGTAACTTTCATTAATATATACTGAATATCTTCCATTAGTATATACTAATACACACACACACACACACACACACACACACACACACACACACACACACACACACACACACACACACACACACACACACACACACACACACACACACACACACACACACACACACACACACACACACACACACACACACACACACACACACACACACACACACACACACACACACACACACACACACACACACACACACACACACACACACACACACACACACACACACACACACACACACACACACACACACACACACACACACACACACACACACACACACACACACACACACACACACACACACACACACACACACACACACACACACACACACACACACACACACACACACACACACACACACACACACACACACACACACACACACACACACACACACACACACACACACACACACACACACACACACACACACACACACACACACACACACACACACACACACACACACACACACACACACACACACACACACACACACACACACACACACACACACACACACACACACACACACACACACACACACACACACACACACACACACACACACACACACACACACACACACACACACACACACACACACACACACACACACACACACACACACACACACACACACACACACACACACACACACACACTGCATTATATATTAGTATATACTGCATAATAAAAGAATTTCTATAATATATAGTTGGGATTCTTGTTGGAAAGGTTGTTCAAAGTTGAAGGCATGTATGTGGTAGTGAAAACTGACTAAGTTGTATAAATGAAAGCATTTAGTTTTACATTGTTCAAAGTATTTTAATAGATTAGGTAATGTACTGTAATAATACACAGAATCCAAACATAAATTTATTTTTATTCCAGTACTCTTATGCTTTTCTCTACAATTCCAACAGAATATGAACCACTATCTCTGCTAAACTTTCTGAAAATGGAGCAAAGCAAGTAGAAATGTGTTGACCTTACAGTCCTTATCCAGGAAAATACTAAAATTGCACTTAAGAACCCTGCAAGTCAGGAAAGCTCTTAAGGTTAGCTACAACTTTATCTCCTTTAACCTGAATGTTAATCACACACTCAAGCATTCTTACTGGTACATGGATGCCCTTGCCATGATCCTTAATCCTGTCCCCTGACTGTATAAGAGGTTTAAATGCTCTGCTATGTAGCTGAGAGCACAGTTTTGCCATCTATCTGAGCAAAGCTGGTGAGGGAACCTCAGAGCAAATATTCAGATGTGTGTTTGCCATAGACAAGGAGAAAGATGCAGAAAGGAGAGGACTGACCAGCATGGGGTAGCTTGCTTGCAGTCCATACCATCCCAGTGTGGCAAGGGAAAAAGGTGATGCAGAATAACCTGCCCTGGACACCCATCAGTCTTCTGCAGCTTCGTTCTGCCCTTTGCCGAGTGCAGCATCCCCCTTCAGACACTAAGCTCCAGTGGGCTAACCTGTGAAGCTTCAGCTTCCTAGGGTACTTCAAGCACCCGGGGTGCACGAGCAGCAGCCGCTGCAGAGATAGAAATGGCTGGCACCAGGAGCTAACAGCCTTGCCGTTAGCATCTCAGAGGGTTTTCTCCTCTGGACTCATTTCAGTTGGGCTACATGGTCTGAAAGCCTGTCAGGACCTGGAACTCATATAGGTGTGATGCTCGTTTAGTTTCATCCTAAAAATCGAGTTCATGTGCTTAGAGACATCTCTGTGATATGAGTAATAGCAAAGTGAGTGGCAGCAGGCAGGAGCCTGGCTTCAAAAGCACATTCCTGATAAAATTAAAACACTAACCTAGAAGCACCTCTAGCTCCTTAGAGAGACACGCACACGCACACACCTTCAGAGATCCTAAGCTACATTCCTGCCTTGCTTTTGCCTTTTGAGAGCCTCAAGTCCTACCTTAGGCATCTAATACAGGTACTTAAATTTCAGGAACTTGAGTGAGTTTCTCATGTTTCCCATCATGCAGAACTGCTCAGAGGTGTGAGTCCAAAGTATGGACTCATCATTGCCCGAGGGTGAACATTTTAAAATCAACTTAAACTTTTTTTCAGACACTACACTTTTTCAGAGACGAGACCCTGTAAGGAAATGGAAAGAGCAATAAAAGGATTAGTGTTTAATATTAATAAAACTACATTTTCCAAAAGGTTCCTTGGAATTGCCATACCAGAATGAAAACTGGTCTTTCTTTTTGGTATAGGGAATGCTCAAGGGTACTTAGACACTATGTAGCAAAACTGCTGAATTTCTAAGGGCAGCAACTCTACATTCACAAGATATTCAGCTTTTTTAAAATATTTTGTTTGATGTAAGAAACACCTTAAGGCATTGAATAAACCAAATCATGTTTAAAGTAATAGGCTGCAGTACTGACAACTAGCAGCTTATGTTTAACTGTCCACATTGAGGTGTTCTGATAAAGTCTATCATCAGCACAAAGTAAATAAATATATTTTTGTAGAATCAAGGACTAATTTGGAAAATATTTTCCATGATTCTCATCTCAGAGTATTTGATACTGCATATTATTGGTTTGCATTCTTATGAGTTCTAATTTGAATAGACAAAACTTCAAATTACTTTCTTTAAGAAACAACCCACTTACAACTAGTCTGTCTCCATAAACTTCTTGCTGCACTTCATTAACAAAATAAAATGTCCAACACTTAAAAATATCCTGATTTTTATTTCAAAGGTGCCTTCATGCTACTGGAATACAAAGCTCTTTTGAAAATCTAGAGCTGTATTTTTAAACAGATGCAGAAAATGAAACATATTCATTCACTGATGAAATCCAGAATAACATCTATTCAAATTGGTAACATTTTCATAAGAAAAATATGCTAAAACTACAACCTAGCATATGGTTAGTTCTGTGAAGGTCAGATCATCAAAAACTTCTGTTATAAATCAAATCAAATCAAATATATTTAGTTATACTTAAGATTACATATTTTTGGTAGACTATATAACATCACTTCAATAGGCACAGTACTATGAAGATTTTTTTATTAAACTTATTCAAGAATATCATGACATAAAGAGAACAAATTACATTTTATGCTATGAGTTGGTTGGTTTGCTCTTTTTTGTTAAAATATTTGCTGTCACTTGCATAAAGATTTTTAACAAAAGCTGATAGCTCATTATAACTATGTTTTTTCATTGTCACTGGGCTGTATTGACTTACACTTGTATTCATTATATGTTACGTGTGAAATGAGAGGCTGCAACGTAAAGCCTGGATTTCGACATATGTGTACGAAGTTCACTATGCTTTAAATGGCAATCTCCTGTAGATACTGAAATTAAAAATATAGCCATTTAATGTGTTCAAGATTGTTCAAGATTTAATGTATTTCAAGATTAGCTATAACATAGAGTTTCAAATTTTCCCTCTTTGGTTCAAGACTGAACTTCCAACCAACTTGCTCTAAAAGGGCAAGCCTGGAAGCAGAGTCACCTCTGAATACTCTGTGAGGTCAGTGCACAAACGCCTACTGCATTTACAAAGCAATGCTGACCTGCAGTCAAGGCTATGGCATTTTATATTCTCACAACATGTCTTTTCTCTTCTTCAAAATAAAAGTATTGATTTAAGCATCACCAGTTTAGCTCTCTGAAATATAGGGGTTTACAGGCTAATTACAGGCTAATATTTGTCTCTCAAATGCTTCATATTTAATGCCCAGTTACAAAAGTCCCATTGATGAATACAGCAGTTCTAGAAACAGAATACTTGTCAGAGATCTTTAGGATACCCTGGTGCAGTCCCAAAAGTTCATGTTATTAGCTCAGTTCTGCACAAGGAGCTTTTTTTTTCTGCTTCCTTTTTTTTTTTTTTTTTTTGAGGGGCTTTCGTATCATGGAATCCCTTAATTTACAGCAATTTGCAATGACACGCTTTCTGCTGGTTTGGGTAAATGTTATGTTCATTTAAGCACATTAAACAACATCCATTAAACAACTCCCAGTTTCAATGGTACAACTGTGCACATGACATGAAGAGTTGAAGGAAAAACATTCCGCTGGCAGCTGATTAGTTTTAGATTCTGCTATTACCAGCAGACCATTTACTGAGGTGTTAGCACATGTCAGTACTGTGATAGCTGAATGCCACAGCAACACACTAAAAGGTAGATTATTTGGGAGCACAGAGAACTGTCATTAACAGATATCAGGCTTCTATTTTCAGCGTTGCCAGTGCTCGGTCAAAATTTGTGTTTCCAGTATGTGTTTTCTTGACAAGGACAGTGCCTGAGTTACCATCATTAAACCCCTTAGACTGTTGTAGTTTTGGATTCAAAATAATCTGGGGTTTGCACTCTCTCAGGAACAAACTTAAGATCTCATGGACAGCCATGGTAGTTTTATGTGTCATTCAGAGGCCAGGATGTGACCCCCTTATTTAGGGACAATTCATATAAACAAACATATAATTATGACTATGAAAATATTGTATTTTGATGACACTTCAAGCACTTAATAGCTGTATTATGACATTATTCCATTGTATTTAGCATGGAAAATAAATGTGTAATCCTTGAATGTGTACTAAGAAGTAAGCACGTAATGAAATTAATTG
>VZSC01009147.1:146286-156641 GCA_013398225.1 Steatornis caripensis | reverse complement strand
AATGAAATTAATTTGAAAGTTATAAAAGAGTCTCCAGAAAATACATTTTCAGATTATTCAGAACTAGTATCAAATGATATCAGCTATACTTCAAGGCAAGGATACTCTCACAGACATAAATCCAAATACTTTTAATGTAAAGCAAGAAAACCAGACACATGATTTGCCCCTACAGTTCATTCATCTTTTGTCCCTGCCTTGCATTTTGAATTGTTGCCATTTTGAAAAAGCTCTCCTCTGGGTTCACTTCTGAAGTTTTAGTTATCTTAATATGTAGAAAGGGATGTGACAGAATTACTCTTTCTGGTAAACAAGGCAGATGGTGTCCATAACCCTTACATGCTATGTGCTTTTATAACAAGTCTAAGGGGTGTGTGTGGGGGGGGTGGTGGAAAGGAAGCTCTGATTTCAGTATAATAAACAGAAACCCCACAAAGTGCTATTTAAAATGTTATGCATGCACCGTAGCTGCACTAACTGGTCTTCATGCAGTCTTTTATCCTGCATAGCAAAAAAACCTCTCTCACCTTTTCTGTTGTTTCAACTATATCCCACACATGCTCCCAACATTTTTTCATCTTCACTGATGTGTGTAATAGCACAAAACCAAATTATTTTGCAAAATTATATTTAAATGAAGTTATTAATTTTAAATTTACAACTCCATATTTCACCATTAAACGACACTCTGGAACTACTATGTGGTCTAGAGTGATTCTTAACATACAAAGACATGATGCATTTTGTCGTCTATTCTTTACAGGTTATTTAATTTATTCCTGTCTTTTACTAACAATATATATATATATATAAAAAAAATAAGAAATCAAAGGATGAACTCCTTTTTCAAGCAAAATGTAGAATGTCTATTTTCTTGAGAGCCTGAGTGGAACAGAGGCTCTACTTAAGATGCGAAATCAAGGTTAAACATGGAAACAATGCCTTAGGTGGATTGTCTCTGAAACAAATCCAACAGCTAACTCTTGTGAACAGAGTATTAGATGCACAGAATTTAATTCTTGACAAAAAAAAAAAAAACAGGGAGGAAGTATATAGCAGACATGATATTTTATGCACTTATACTTAATTTGTAATTAAAATTAAATTCATATCATACTATTTTTACTTGAAGAAGAAAGACTTACTCATGGAAAAGTGTTTTGCTTTCTGTGGCTTGTTGCTTTCTTTTTTGTTTTTTATGTATCAGTCCAATATGGCTATATTTTTGTTGCTGTTATTGTTAGACTAAAAGAATAAAATAGAAAAAGTAGCATGACTCCACGTATGGACACAAATATGGATTTACAACAGTGCTTAAAGTGCTTTCTTATTTGAGGAGATACTTACACAAATGCCTTTTCATGCTTATCTCCTTGTCACCATGTACTATATGCTTGTTGCTTGCTCTTATGTCATTTATAATATAATGATAGGGTATTAAGCTCATACTCAGAGTTTAGTATATTGTCTTAAAAAAAAGTCTGAAAACAGGAAAATGACAATTCTATTTGTGTATTATTACAGCAATTTGAAAATTTTATTAAATACCAAAGTGCTTCATTTCATCATTTATTCCTTTGCTTCCAGTGTTGCTTAAAGCACAATGTAAGTACAAATAGATCATACTAAAAGCATATCCATCCTATTCTGGGGTTTTGACTAGGATTATTTACTGATGTCTTGCAGAACAGAGATTAATTTATGATCCCACGTGACATTTTATCTGCTGATGCTGCAAGCTGTCTTGCCTCCAGGACTGGTTTCCACGTACATGGTTCACCAAAGGTCTACATCTTATGAATATTTATACATTGTTATGTCCTCTTGTTAAGTGGTAGTGCTGTAATGTGAGATGTCAAGTAGCATACTTAAATTTGCCAGTACCAGAAGTTGTGGGAGCAGCAGAGGCTGTGGCTTGACTGCCTACGTACAAAGGGTCCAAACAAGCCACTTTGGCTGCAAAGAATGAGTGGATACAGTGAAGGACTGCAAACAAGTTGGAAAACTCCAGCTCCTGGAAGTGAAAACAAAAAGATTAGACACAAAACAAAAGAACGCCTCACAAATATATACCCAGGAATGAACCACTATCCAAACAGCAATAATTTTAATAGTTTGATGTAATTCTGCTAATGTGCCTGGCAATTCTCCATTATAGGGACTGAGACATTGAGCTGTCCCAATTCAGTAAAAAATTGTTTGGAGGCTAAGATGGTCAAATTTCTGAGTTAAGTGCCTCCATAGAAATATGAGATCCTACTGGCTAAAGGGAAAAGAAAGTGACACCAGAGAATTTTTTTTTGCCTCAGGTTAATGCAAATCTGGCACTTTTGCAGTTAATTTAGGTAGAAAGTAAATGACTGCACCGTAACAGTCTACACAACTTTGGACTGCTACTGTATACACAATGTACCTGCAAAGATCAATAATGTTGAGTTCCACATACGTTACATTTGTTGCTCACATCACCTCACACTGGTAGCTATTGCCTTGCCTATGCTCGTTCTTTAAAAAAAAAAAAAAAAAAAAAGACACATTTTCAAAAAGTCCCACTATCACATAGTGATATTCTGGATCTGTTTTCATTAAGAGGGTTAATGTTATTGGACGAAAAAAAAGGAAGAGTCCATGTTTTAAACTTATTAGCAATTAGCAAAAAAAGTCCTTGTTCTTTCTACTTTATTTTTCATTTCTTTACAGCTTCTCAGCATGTGATTAGACTAGCTGGGACTCTTTCAGACACCACTACAGAGGAAATAAATAAAAACTATGTTTTTTAACATATATAAATTTGCTCCTTTGTGTCTCGTTGACTTTATCTGATCACTTTTTTAGGTTATCTTCAGTATGTGTTTTTGGAGTTGGCATTTAATCAATAAGTATCTGGGTTTTTTGAAAGCAAATACGGAGGTATCTGAATACCTGTAAATGCAGGGATGGTGGTGCAGAGTTGCCATCTTTCTGCTTTGATTCACTGCCTATATAGATTTCTTGATCGTAATATGAAGCCGGTAATAGATATCTGTGGTATATTCTGTTTGACTTTCTGTCCAGCACTGGTACTTCCAGGCTATGCAGTGCTGAAGGTTGTGCTTTTTCGTTTAGAAGAGTATTGATAATGTTGTAAATTCAACAAAAAATGCTAAATCTCTCAAAATGACATTAACCTGCAGTTTTCTGCCTCTTGAGATTTTCTGGAAGATATTGTTTCATGTAATTCATGGAGACGTTCACAAATCCCTCATGTGCGAGGAGGAGCAACTGCCTGAAAGTAGACAGCTGCATGTGCAGAGTGTTCAGTGATGTACTGAAAGGGTGGATCTTTGTTCAGCTCTCTTACTAACCTGAGCAGATGTCCTTCAGACATGCTCAGAAATGAATTTATAACATCCCATGAGCTTCTTTAAGATCCCTTAACTACCAATTCTCAATAAAGAAGATAAAGTTTATGTCAGCTTTCACAAACCTGCCATCTGCGTCCATTTAAAAAAATCTGTTTAGAGACATTCTCATTTTTAAACATTGGAAGAAAAGCATTTTTATCACTATGCCAAAGGTTTTTTTCCTCCCTCAAATTTCAAAATAAGAAAATTCATCATAGATAGCAAAACAATGGAAATTCAAAGATGTTGAAACAAGGAATTACAGAAACTATTTCAGAATAAGTCACTCAAAGTTACTTTTCAGTTAATTCCTTTTTATTAATATACTATTACTTATGCTTCTGGTACTATAAAATAAAACTGAAGCTTAAGATGAGAGAATAAACATTTAGTGGAACAGAGAAATATCCATAATATCAACTCCATGTGTTATCTGTAGAAAGACTACCTTTCCCCCTATGTCTCAACAGGATAAGCCTATTAAAACAAATATTACAGTTTGAGAATTGTTCAAGTCAATTAGGTAACCCTACTAGATGAAATTTCTTACTATCATAATTATGGCTACCAGACACTGAATTTTCACAGTGTATTACTACAATTATTACTAACAGTTATCACAGGTGTTTCTGCAACAGTAACACATTGGGAAGATCCATTGCTCAAGGGACCTTCAGGAAAAATGGGCAAGGCAACAGAACAGCCTCTGAAGGCCTCATTGGATTACAATTATTGATAGTAATGAAGCAATGCAGAAATTACCTTGAAATGCAAAGATGAGCACTACGAAGTCAACAAATGCTTGATTCCTGTTTGCCATGAAACGTCATTCCTATTTCAATGCAGACATGCATATTTAACTGGAATTTAAGGCAAAGTGAAGCACAGTAGGCTGACTGGTATGTGGTGAGTACATACAGGCCTGATTAATGGCTGCAGCAAAATTCACAGGAGTCTGATTGATGGGAACAGGATCTATCAGGAACACCACTTTTCTGGCAGATTAGGCTAATCACAAGAAAGCTTAATGAACAGATAAGACTTCATGTAGAGCTGCTGACAGACAAAACATTCCCTCACTTCTGCTGAGACCTTGCACTTTTAGCTGCCCACGGGCCTGCACTACTGCCAGCAGATGGAGGGGAACCCACAAGCTTTTGTGCATGCCTCGCCACTCTTGGTTGCTTTTGTATATACTCTGCCATCAGTCATTCTCTTGTCTGAATACACTTTCATCTAGGCAGGGTATTGTGTATTGCACACTCAGCTTCAGATGAAGTTTTCATGCAAACAAACAGGCAGACCCTAAGAAACCTGAAGAAATATGCAGTAAAGCCATTAAAGTTCCTACCAGTAGGGAAAAACAAATGCTCTGAATCCCAAAAAAGCAAAGAAATCCAAACTTAAGCCACATCTACATGTCTGTACACTAGTACACAATTTACTATTATTCCAATTTGCAAACTGTTGCCTGTAAACCTCACCTACGACTCTACTCTCCTAGGAACATCAGTGTACCCTCTGATCTTCAAATTGTCTTTCTAAGATACCTCTTGGTCAAACTATTCTTACCCTACACTGCTGTCATTATACCAGATATTCCCAGATTATTAATCTGAACAGTCACAGTTTCTGCCAAAGACAACGTATGTGGGCAGAAAGGTATGTGAGAAAGATGTAGTCACTGAGCGTGGTCAGAAGGGTATGGGGATTCTAGTAACCTTTCACAAAGAAAGCCTGTATCGAAAGGACAGAGGTTGAAAGAGAAAATAGAGTGCCTCCAGATGTAAACACAAACAAACAAACAACTCATTACATTACATTAACGATACAACTACATAAACAATGCATCTACAAAATCAAGCAGTTATAAGTTTGCAAGTATTCATGATATGGTTAGAAAAAATCTCTTCTTTCATCCATATATAAACTGCTGAAATGAGAAGATATTTGTTCTTTCATCAAATGTGATGTTACATGGTCTCTCTATATTAGCATAGAATCTGATCTAAAACAGATATTAAACAGATAACCCGTGTACGAGACATGGGGAAAATAAAAAATTCAATCACACAAACGTACACAGGTCAGAAATCTGAACTCAGAACGCAGTCACTGCAATTGAGCAATCACTCTGTAAAAATCTTGAGGATGTATACTTAAAACCCATTTAAAGCTGATATTCTAACTTTGAAGAGCACTGTGCTGCTCAGAGAAAAATCCTCAAGGCTAAGAACAAGGATTAGTTTAAAATTATATTTTGGAGAATATACTTGAAATGAGCAGAAATGTCAGTCTGGAAAATGGTGAAAGCATTCATCAAGACAACTTGCAACACTTGAAAGCAAGCATTTTGTTCACATTACAGCAGTAACTCGGGCTATTGTCTTATTTTAGATTAGATTTCTATACAAGATAATTTCAAGTACAAGTTAATTGGTATTAACTACTATTAAGGTAGCATTCCTTAAATAATAATTATTTATGCGAAATTCTTGACGTTATGCTTCTGATATCGTATTTCTGCCATTTTCTGATCTGCATATTCAGATAGGCAAAGACAATTTACTGGATCTTCATCTTCACATGCTGATTTTTTGTATTCACTTCGGTTTTGTAACACTCAGCTTAGGGGTTCAGTGAGTCTGTGAACAAAAGCTAACCTGGTGCAGCACACCTGTGTGACCTCACCTGAGTTTTTCTGTTGAGCTATGAAAAAGCCCTGCAAGTTGAGAAAGGTGAAAGCACAGACCGAAGTCTAGCTTTTGAGTTATACATATGTTTTACCAGGCACCGAAACTCTCAGTTCACAGAAATTACTGATTGGTGCTTTTACTCACAAAACTCAAATGGAAATTGCATGTAATAAGAAAAACAGAGCTGATGCTGACTTTTATAGACATTACACACTCCTATGTTTGGGAGCATATATATATTGAAACAGAATCTCTCAGAGATTTAAGCTACTCTACATTTTTTGTCAGAAAAATATGAAGTGGTTTCTATTGCAGTGGTCCAATACTTTGGATTTTTGACCAGGTAAAACTGAAGATCACGGCACACTAAGTTTTCTACAATCCTGAGATTGTGTTAGCCTCTGGAAGCTGCTGTGATACTGGAGAGACACTAATGGATCAATACACTATAGCTAAACAAAGTGGAAAAAATAAATAGGTAAATACATAGGAAGGTGCCTAAGCGAATCCGTTCGCATCTCATAGTTGAGGAGAATGTTTTGCCCTTCTGTGCTCGGTTTTTTTAACCCAACTCCAACAGCTCAGTAAGAACGAAGGAGAGGGACACGTAGGCTATACGTTCTGCCAAGTCAACAGCTCTATTTTGTAACTCTCAGTCAGAAAAATTCTGTGTGACTGTGCAAACTTGTGCAATATCTCATGCTGAGTGACAGCTGGGAAATAACCTACAGATTGGAATGTCTAAGGGGTATCGGTGATTAATGCTGCCCCTAAGTGGTTTTCTTCTCAGGAACCACTTAGACCTTGCCTTAGAGACCTTCAAAGTTAGATGTTTGCATCCAGGCACCCTGCCATGGACCCACTGGTGTGACCTATGGTAATTACTGTTCAAATTTTTCAAACGGGAATTGCTTAAATCTATGAGGAAACACTTATTTTATACTACACTATATATATTTATAGTAACACGATAATAGTTACAGAGAAGCCAAACAAAAGCATGAGTACAAAGTCTCTACAGAAAAAAAAGGCAGTGTTTTAATAATATCTGAGAGAATAATGCAAATGTTTAAATATCCTAAATTCTTCTCAAGCTGAAAAGAAGTATATTTGGTGAAACTGTAACTAAATCCATAGCACACATTTCGTGTCTAAAAGCATGCCATTTTGAATTTTGTTAAGTCAGGCATGTAGCACACTGTAAAAAATTTTGACATTATTACAAAAATATTAGTTACTCGGTGTCAGTGAAGGAGTTTCTATCACTTAGGAATGCAAACTTTGGTGGCAAGTGTTTTTCTCAAAAAAAAAAGAAAGCTGACTGATGAATGGACGTGGTTCTGCACTTTTTCTCAAAAAGTATTTTTCCTAGATTCTTCTAACATTAACGGTGATATCTCTGTATATTCCATCAGAATAGAGAAGAGATGCTGGACAATTATGAAGACAGAATGGCTAAAATTCAAAATGCTGTTGCATGATTATTTTTTTCCAAGCAATGACCATCTGTAAGTCTGAATGTATTTCTAGAATAATAACAAATTTCTCTAAATTTTGGATCAAAATTAAATAGCTAAGCACTCTGACACTCTTATTTGTCTAGAAAATGAATATGAGTTCTGAAGTTAAAGCATATTATTGCATAGATACAACATGCCATAATCACACACATCTTGGATAGCATGAGATACACAAAATGTGCAGCATTGTAAATGAAGGGAGACATGAAGCATTTTGATTTAAATAATTCATATTTTTACAGGGAGGAATTATATAGAACATAGAATCATTTAGGTTGGAAAAGACCTTTACGATCATCAAGTCCAACCATTAACCTAGCACTGCCAAGTCCACCACTAAACCATGTCCCTGAGCACCACATCTACACATCTTCTAAATACCTCCAGGGATGGTGACTCAACCACTTCCCTGGGCAGCCTGTTCCAGGCTGGAGGGGCCTATCTATAGAATTTTAAACTAACCAAAGTTGAACAAATATGACCCAAGAATCTTCACATTCATTTTATAGCTACATGTATCTGTATTTCTTAAACTAAGCAACATACTTCATGTGTAAACAAATTGGAATGGATAGAAGTGGTCACTATAAAAGCTGTAGCACCTTTCAAAGACCACTACATTTTTTGATCATGATATAATTGGTATGCTTTGATCATCAAGAAAATGAATTAAAAATAACAAATTTTTATTTCCAAATTGATCGATGTGCAAGTTTAATTTTATCATAAACAGAAGTAACCAGGGAACATGACCGTATATTAATAAGCATGCTATTGAGTTTGTATAATATTCTGCCTTCATAAGGTAGAAGGCATAATTTCTACCTTGATAGAAGGTAGAAAGATGAAATTTCCTAGAAATAAAGCTCTATTCATTTTGAGTGGGAATAACAATAGGTACAACAAAGGTAGCAGGCTATATCTAAGGCTTATAAAGTGGTTTGCATGACAGATATAATTTAAAAACATGAACATATTTTGATGAAAACTTTTTCTTCTTCAAAATCTAGATTTCATACTTTGTTTTTATTTTTTTAAAAAAAATTATTTATTATTAAAAATATATTCTAATTTTACTGAAAATGAAGAAACACTGACCCATTCTTGGATTTGTATGAAATTTTTTTAGTCCTAAAATCATGTGCTAGTATAATGGCAATAGAAGATAGATATTAGAAAAATAACAATGAGTTTCATCCTTTAGCTGTACTTAGGAGCATGATAAAAGTTTCCAACTATTTGTTTAAGAGAAAATCATCCTCACAACATTAGGTTGTTATGTTTCCTTATAAGAGATGAAAAGAAATTCTGTACTCTTAAAACAATTTCTGAAGGAAACTGGAAGAAAATATTTATCTTTGAGATATAGCAGAATATGAAAGTATTCAAAGCCATGGTCCACCACATTTAATTGCTGTTGATTTAATGGGAGCTTTTACACACCTTTATTGTATTGAGTACAACATTAAAAATCAAGTAAATAGCTGTTAGGTAGAAAATAATTAATACCAAACATAAAGAGACATACAAGAAGGAAAAATAACTGTAGCTATTTGCATTTAAACTAATGACTTTCCTTGATACAATGCCTGTTTAATCTACATACTTTATTATGCTGTGCATATTTAGCCCTTTTAGACAGCAATTTATTTAACCATTTCTATTCTGCTCATGGAACTATGTTGTTATCACATTCATTCAGCCATTTTTTTTCTCTGACAGTGTCAGGGAAAATGGTACCACAAATGCTTCAAAAGCAAGGCTTAAAGATGCCCAAGAAAACAGTCTTTAGGTTTAGATAAAAATTGGGATTCTAGTCAAAAAGACCTTTGATCCAGACTCTAAGGCAGTTCCAGTCATTAAAGATCCTGGTAGATCACTCCTCCTCTCATGCATTGGGACAGTAACTGCCCTATTCTCAAAACACATAAATCAAACTAAGCACAAATCTCTCAGGGTTACTATTTTCATAAATTAACTCTTGAATCAAAAACACAACTAAAAATACAACTTTTCTAATTTTGAATTAGACACAGACACAAAGCTTCAGTCTTATAAGGGAATACGTGTTTAATTGACACTTTTTTTGCGCTAAGAAATAAAAATAGATTTTAGAACTTTGCTGGGTTTTGTCACCAGGTTGATTTAAGGATATGTTTTGCACCATTTCTTCACGATATGATTATAGGGTGAAAAACAGGGCATTCAAACTCTCAGCCAGCTTTATAAAAATGATAAAGAGGAGAGCTGGCAAATGTGCCTAAAACTATACATAGTGAGTCCTGGGGTTTATTATTTTTTAATTTAGTTACACCTTTCAAAAGACTTAAAGCTACCAAAAAACTGAGCAATTGATTCAGTTGTCTTTTCTTGGAATTTCTTTGGGGTTTTTTGCATACTTTGACTTTGTGCATTAATCTAATATTCCTTAGTAATTTGGTTTCATTTACTCCTCCATTCCCCTAGCTGCTTTGACAACTGCTTTTAATGTACATTGCCTTTATAAAACAAACAATGTATTGTTTTTACCTTTGCTTCAATTTGTTTAGTATCTTGATTTTGGAACAAAAATTTGATTTTGCTCTTCCCATCATCTGAAGAACCTTTGAGCTGGGAAAACTTGTACCTCCAAAGTACGGCCTAGAGGTATAAAAAAAAGAAACACAAAAAACCATAGACAAGCAAGTCAGTGTAGTCATCATTGAAAATTGTGTTAGAAATAACCAATCTCCTTCCAAGGGAATTTTTATCCTCTC
>VZSC01009147.1:106169-146123 GCA_013398225.1 Steatornis caripensis | reverse complement strand
CCTCTCTATGGTAAATAATTAAATCAATTTAGTGTTATGTGGTCTGATGTCCCTTTGATCATATGCATGTATTATACTTTGGCAGTGTCTGATTCAGATCAGTCAGGCTACATTTGTGAAATTTACTCTGTGATTCCTTTATCTATATTTAATCCTGACTAAACAACAACAAAAAAAGAAGGTTAGTAAATTCACTGTCATGCCAAAAGACATAGATCTTTTTCCACTGATGATCTGTGGATTCCCTACTCCATCTGGAGTGATAACCTGTCATAGAAGTCCACTCTTTTTTCTTTCCACATTAAAAAATCCAATTGTATTAACATAAAGGGCATAGCAAATTAAAAACAAGTATCTATTTCAAAATTGTAAAATAACAAAAGGAAACCCTGTAATGAGAACTTATTTTGAGTTTACTTATGAGAGCTCTAATCAGGAATTTAAGCAGATCATTAATTCTAAGCATATCAGTGGCCTTTTGAGTAATTACATTATGAATTACATTGTGCCGTATTGAAAAAAAAGGCAAATTTCTCTACAGAATAAACATACAATTGAAAAAATTTACAGCTGGCTAGAAAAACACCTATTACTTCAAATATCTAATGTGGAGTTATGTAGAAAAATTACATTTCAAACTATGCTTTAAAGTGGAAAAGAGTTATTTTTTATTATAAGACTTTTCAGCCTCATTTAAAGATATCCCCACCCACTCTTCAGATATTTGAAAGAACTAACATTTTTCATTGTGATTTCAGTAGTATTTCACATAATTATAAGGTCATCCTCACTCACATTGTGCTGTTACTTTGACAAGACATTAATTTCAGATGCATCGGACAACACAAACTTAAGGCAAGAAGTGCTTTTCCATTTCCTTTTGTCTAAAGGGTTGTAAATTACTTTCTCTCAGTGGCATAGGATGACACTTCCATCTGTGCCCTTTGTCTATATCTATGAATGATTTAGTACGTACTTGAAATTAAACAGAATATGAGAGAGGTCAAATTTTTTACTGTCCTAAATATATGCAGGTCCTTTTGCTTCAGGATGTGTTGATCTCTTTATGTTAATCACTGGAAAAAACTCTAACCTTCACCAAGTTAAAGTTAGCTGTGTTTGTCTTAGTGACCTGAAGTGGAAAAAACACAAGTTTTTATGTACCCATAGTACACAAAGCAAGTGCTTCAATTATTTTCCCAAAAATTGTCTCTATATATTTGCCCCTTCCAGATAAAAAACCCCTAATTTCAGCACCACTTTCTTTCTCTGTGTGTATGTGACAGGTGAGCTCCCATCTACCATAAAGAGAGTTAAGGACACTCTGTTTCAGATAAACTAGAGGAGTTTGGCAATTTATGTGAAACTATATCATATTTGTTTTAAATGCTGTCCTCCTGAGCCCACCAATCTGTGACACAGAAAATACAATAGCTTCTGTCATCTCTAAGTGTGTGCAATTCCTTTCACCTTGTTTGATCAATGATGCTTACTTTTGTCCTGTAGATAGTGAGTATAAAAACCAAACCACAACAACCCAGTATACCATTCAGGTGGCCATACTTCCTACCTACATCGTAAACTCCTGTCTTTACAGACCTATGTAAATCAACAAATCTCGTCAGAAGATCAAGACCATTGCCTTTCTGCAGGAACAGCAAATGTATTTAATCATGTAATTTCCTAGATGGGAAATACGCAGGGCATGGATGGTGTCTTTATCTCAGGAGAACAACAATCAAAGGAATGAACTACCATCTTTCTCTGATGATGCATGAGGAGGCCAGGAGAGAGGTGCAGTAGTAACAAGGACCCTTAGATGGGCAGGCAAAATCCCAGGGTACCTGGCCTTATTCCCAATCAGATTAAGCTCGAGTGAAGATGAAGGACGCACAGAACTGCAGTACTTCAGCATTTCCCATGCAGTTTTGCCACACACTTCATTCCCACTCAGAGGAAAGAGAATGGCAGTCACATCAAACAACAGAAGTGATTCAAGAACACACTTCAGTTCATGCATAACCTTGATTTTGGAGAGCCCTGCTTAGCAATGACTCTTACTTAAGTACATTGCAAAATCAGGTCTATAGTGTGGAGAGGATGAAATCCTTCTTGAGAATAATCCCAACAAGACTGTATTATTTCCATCAGGATATCAAAACAATTTCCTAGAATTGACAGTTCAACAGCACACTTCACAGAGACTATTAAACATTCTTCTTCTAAAGCATGAGGAACAAAAATGCCATCGACAATGCATGAAATTACTCCCAAATGAAAGAACTATCTGTTTCTTTTGACTGATCTTCAACAAATTGCATATATCTTTTTTTCCCAAAGATATCCACATGAAGGAGGGTTCTTTTCGCAAAAATAAGAGTGAGGAAATGTTGTAAGTTTTAAGTTATTAAGTCAGGAATACAAAGTATTTCAAACATTCAAGCTAGTCATTCCGGCTACTACTTTTGTTCTAGAGAATTTCTGAATAACAGCTCCTTCATCCTGGTTTGAACTGGGATGAATACTGGTTCACTCTGACACACTCTGGATGTGTCTACACCTCAATGCACCACACTACGTTAGAAGTGCAACAACTAGCTTAAATGTGATGTCCAAATTCTAGATAGCTACAATTGGGTGAAGTAGTTAAGCATATGCCCAGTAAGACTCATTTAATTCCTTGTCTCCTACCAAAGAAGCCAAAGTGCTGCTCTGTGTAGGCAGAACTGTATGCTTTGCATGTGTAGCAGAGGTAAGACGATGCAGAATACTGTGACCAGAAGTCAGATCATTTATTTTAAAATACAGTACTTTTGGCATCCCTGGGTTACTTCTTGTGCTTTCATGTGTTCTGGGTGTTGGGTTTTTTTCTTTTCATTTTCATTACTGCAAAATGCATAAGCAGTGAACAGGGATCAGACCTATCCTTTTTCAATTACTATCTCATAGTGCCAAAGTAGAAAGGAGAAGCAAGACCTAATCACCCAGTTTCACAGAGATGTGTAGCTACAGCAGTGACATAAAGACATGACAAAAACAATTTCACATGTTGTTATCTTTCATGGTCCTATGGGCTGACTTCTGTGTCACAGTGCTCGCTGTGGTGACTCTTCTGAATTCTAATTTTAAATGTTAAGTCCACTGCATTAGGAATAGGCACCCTTGGGGATACTGATCTATACCACTGTCAAAGCCAAGTGAATGATTTTTTCACGTTTTTGAACACCATAGAGTTCCTCAGAAACATTTGTTGAATGCTTGCCTCAGAGAGTTAACATAGGTTGATATAATTTTGTACAAATGTATATATATTTCTGTATAGATTGAATTTCAAGCAATAAGTACATTTGTAAAAAATGTCGGCTTTTTCACAAATTGCCAAAAAACTAAATGTGTGTCATATAAATTATTCCTAAATCAATTTTTATTAATTATAAAATACAAGCAGAGGTACTTACTGTTTTGAAGGTGCAGTGCTAATGAGCTGAACGCTCTATAATACATTCTGATAGGGCTATTTTTAGTTAATAAAAGCAGCCTGTTCTCTTCAAGTGCTTTCCTTGTATAATCCTCAGAAATTGTGCATAACCTGCATCACTGAGAATATTTTACAGGAGTATATATAGCATTTTTAGGAAGCAGTAAATTTTCATTTACCCTAAAATAGATTTCACAGGTGGACCAGGTGGTGATTCCCTTTAAAGCACAAATTGCAACCAAATTCAAAAAGACTTTGTGGCAGACATTGGCATCAGCTACTCATGAAGACCCTGAGACACTTCTCAAGTCGAGGCACGCAACCTTATCATGCCTTGATGGAAGACCAAGATGAGAACTCAGTATGCACCATTTATTCCCTTTAAAAGGGAACTCTCAATCCATGAGTAGAGGCAGAACTTGTGAATAACAGCAAGCAGTCCAATTTAGGAACTGGGGACCAAGGTAACAGCATATACTGAAAATATCACCAACTTCACAATCTGCATACATCCAGTGCGGTCATGGAAAACCTGACGTAGCTAATCCATGTTTTGTGAAATGTACTCTAAGAAGACAATCTTAGTGAACAAATACAGTATGTATAACGCATAACATTGAAAACAATCAACAAGTTATAAAACCTTTTCCCAATTATTATTCATAGATCGCTTAGGTTGCTTTCTACATGTTATACCATTTAATAAAATTAACTTCAAAGAACACCAGAATGCAATGCAAACAAATAAACAGTACAGACAAGCTGACAAATTAGATTTAAGACTTCTCTTGAGATGCTATTAAATTATTGTAATAAATCATCAAAAAGTGAAATCCTGTCTTCACTGAAATTAATAATTTTTTTTTTCCTTTGACATATCTAGGACCTAGATTCTCCAACAATACTTTTTAATGAGAAATATTTTATTTATAAGTAACCATCTAGGACTCATTCTCGTTCTGGTCTTTGTAACCAAATTACTGTCTATTATCTTCTGCTGGGTTTATTTTGCTATAAATACCAAGGGATGCTCTCTGCCTGCATATTTTTATTTTATAAATGGGCTATAAATGCAATTCATAAATGGCACATGGAAGAAAAGCTATTGACTTCCATACCTGTAATACTTTGCTGATGTTCCCCACAGTCATACACAAAGAAAATTATATTACATCTATTCTTAGCACTAGTGCTGAATCCAGAACACATATTATTCAAGGCACCTTAGAAAATATTTTCTTATTCCTATCATATGTCAGTTTGTTACTTATTCCCATCATTTCAGAATCCTGAACTAAAATACATAAAATTTTGAGATGTCAGCAAACAAAATCACTTCCCACCTAGATAATGTTATTAGAAAAGTGGGACTGGATCATAATTATCTTAGTTTAGGGTATGATTGGGAGCATTGGTTAGGTTTTTTGTTTTGTTTTGGGTGAAGGAGCTTGATTTACCCTAAACAGAGCCTGGATTACTAAACAAACACAGAATACATATTTTTATTTATATTTTACTTACCATATTCTAAGGAATATGCATAGAAATATGAGTGTCTGACTAGTCTGTGAGAGGTATATGATTTAGCAAGGATATACAGGGCATTTTGCATTGGAACTAGGAAAGAAAAGCTGTATTTTGTCAACATGAGAGTCCCCAACCAGAACAGAATTAATTTATTTCCTATGGCTTCAGTAATAAACTACCTTCAATTTATTATTAAGCAGCATTGCCTCTTCTATATTGGATTATAAACTGTGGACCAATTCTGTTCTTGCAAAAACATCACTTACACTTAAAGAAGTTGTGAAATAGTGTTTGCACCACATACTGCAATGGCATAATTTCACCTGCCAGTGCACATCACCAAATACAGCTTTTCTCTGTACTTTCCATTGACATGAATTATATAGGTTTTATTATGTAGTAGCAAAAGAAGTTTGGCCTTAAGTATAATTCTTGAAAAAAACCTGAAAGAGTCTATCAGTATTTTATAACTACTCTAGACAGCTACATCTCAGACCACCTATAAATGCTGGAGTAAATATAGAAACCTTCTCTATTACAGAAAGGATCTCAGAGGTCACTTTTCAAATATTAGTTTCAGCAAATCCCTTTGTTGTCTTTTCCATTGCATCTTCAAAAATCTGTAGCTGTACTTTTCCAACACTGCCTCCTTTTTTCTCAATACTCTGATTAAATCATTCTTCTGTTTAGTTTTTTAAGGCAATTTTTTATACTATATATATTATGGAATTATGCTAAATTTCAAGAGGCACCTTTCAAGCTGGTGTAGTCGGTCATCTGACTAAAATAAGTGATACTCCTACAAGTCAAGCCATATCAAGAGCAGTTGCCTTGTAGGTACTTTTTTCAAGCATAAAAGTAACAGGGTCTTTGGGCATCTGGGATACACCTTAATTTGGCTGTTTGTCTAATATTTAATAGAGAAAGATTGCATTCTTGCAAAGTGACTCTTTGTCCATACTGATAGCAGCAGTAGGGAACTGAGTAGGATTAAGATCTTGTTCATGCTCAGTTCTACTGTGTTGCTGATCTCTGGAGAGTGTCTTACTACAAAAGAATTATGGTCCAAGGCAATTTACTTTATCAGCTGCTGTGGCTTTATAAATGTAAAGGAAAGGACAGGGGAGGACACAGGGGATAAAGAACAAAAATGAGACAAAGGAAAAAAGCAAGAAAGTCAGCCCTAATAAAATAACTGTTCTTGTCCATTACCTGAAGTTACATCGAATGTTAAAAGACTACAGTTTATTTGCTTAGTACTGATGGATGACCTACCACCATTTGTTTGTTTCTAGCCACAGTACATAAGACTGTACAAACCAGGCTTGATGGCTGTATTAAAGTTATAGCAGCTATTTGTTCAGTATTTCATTTTCTAAGCACGGAATAAATATTTGTTCACAAGAGTTACATTATTAAATCTCTACCTTGAAGTGAGCCTGGTTTCCTTTTGCCTTCTCTGTTACTGAACTTTGATAGCAAGGGCTTTTTACATGCTGTTTTATTGCAATATGCTGTATGCATATTAGCTGCATGAAGAGACAGACCTTAAGTATGTATCCCTAGAAAACCTGGAGTTGTTCCTAAAGAAATTACGAGAAATTCTGTTATGTGTTATTTAGTAGCCTTTTGGTATGAAAAACAAATTAAAGATATTTGCAATGCTATATATTGTTTACAGTGTATTCTCTTTTTTGATGAAGTGCGCAAGGTGTCTGCAAGAGAACAGATGACAGGTACATTGAGTTTTGTTGATATGCACCTTGTGGGCCATTATGGAGCCTCTTGTTACTTTGTCCTAGCACCATCATATAATTCAGCAGCACTTATTTTCAATCCTATAAGGGATGATTTGTTTCTCTTCTGACAAATATATATTTTTGACTGCTGTTTTAACAAGCAGTAAATGTGATGTAGTACTGACATAGCACTTTGCACAGGTAGCTATATTGCAATGTACACTCACACAAACATATATTCCTTGTACAAGCTATGATGCAAATATGCACATTATAGAATATGTCATTATAAACAGAAACGTATATAACATACATATGTCTACGTATATACACCCACACACTTGAAGAACAGACATTTTTTTTTGTTAGGCGCATGTTAAAAATAAGTTTTGAATGCCACTTGAGAAAGTAGTTTTATACATTGGATCACTTTCAGAATAGTAGTTAGATGTACTTCTGTACATGTCTTGTTATGCTTCTTAATCTATCAATCTCCATCCTTAACTCTCGAGTGACTACACTGGCTGCTAAACCTTATTTATAAATGCTTATCACAATATCTGTGTGTGTCCACACCTAACATAAGTCATCCACAAAGGAATTATATTTGCATATTAAAACATTGATGTCTATATACTAGCTAATGTTAGACAAATGTAGGACTTGAATTGATGTGCTGTAATTGTGCTGGACTTGGAAAAAATGTTTTTCCCTGCAGACACAGAGACACAATGCTGCAAAAATGACCTCTCATAAAATTTGGTTTATAGCTTCTAACACCTGCAACAGAATTTTTTCTATATTTTTAGAATTTTCATAATTTAAAGAAAAAAGCATTTAGCATCTAAAACACCTCAAAAGAAAAATTGCATCTGGAGTAGACACAGTATACTAAGACACCTTGTAGTGCAAGGAGTAGTTAAACAGAATCTGGAAAACTTGATTAGGCTGTCATGAGAAAGCAGAATATCTAAATGATATTCACAAAGATTAATTAAATTCACTTTTAGTAGAATACAAGCAAGGAAGAAAGAGCAAAGTTCAGTAAGATGATGTTATTTGGCATCCTGTATTTCAAATAATGCAAATGAAATTACATTAGTGGTGGCGGACATTTTTTGAAGAAGTTCTCAGGGGAAGAGATGCTGTGGGGGCATTCGCTAATGATCAGATTTAAACTTCCGTGTATGCCAACACAGGAGGCAGGTGGCTTTTTCACTCCAGGTTTATCATTACTGCAAATGAAGGACTACATGATAGAAATTAATCATAGTTAAACACTTGCCATTGTCTGCTTGGCCTATATCTTGCAATTCTCTTTCAAACTATACATAGCTATAAGAAAAAAAAAAAGTCATCTTTCTCTAGAGAGTGATATAGAAGAAAGTGAAAACAAGTATGTGTGTTACTACTTTTTAATGTGCAGGGAGATAATTTTTTTTGTATCTGTAATTACATTTGGTAGTTTATAAACTGTTTAGCTGAATTAAGAAATTATTTTCTGAAATGTTGGAAGAATCTGATTTAACTAGGCAGTCTTAAAAACTGTTCATTCTCCTTTCAGGAAATCACAACGGTTTGTTATGAAGGAACATACCAAATGCTCTAAATTATAAACTACTGTTGGCTTTATGAGCTATCAGTCAGAAAATGAGTATGAGAAAGCAGGGAATATGCAGCAGAAGTGGCTATGATTTACACCAGTGCTGTTATAATCACATCGCAGTACAGTTTAATACTTTGTGTACTCATATTTATCATATGACTGTGCAGACATAGAAACAATGTTTTTATTGAACTACAATGTGTTTGACTTGAAATACATTTAGCACAGATGATAGTTTTTAACCACTCATTTCGACTTACATAGTTAAGTATTATATGAAGATTAAACGACAGTAAACAAGCCACACAGGTTTGTATGGCTTTTGTCTGGAAACCATAAGTATGATGAGAATCATTACCCTCTATAAACACATCCATGAGCACTGGTAGTGAGTTTGGGGTTTAGAACATACATAAAATTTTGACTGTAATTTGTTCAGGTATGTTGGAAAAAAAAGTCTCTAGCTTGAAATGTAAGATGGAAAAACAATTTAAATATTTTTAATTGTTTAAATAACTTGAATATTGGAATAGCTGAGCAACTGTTAAAATAATGAGTTGAAGAACTTGGCTTCACTTCAGCTTATTAGCGACTATTCATTATTAAAAATAGTTCACAGACAATTCAGTAGTGATTAAGAAAGAAAACTTAAAATACTACAAGCACAGTGCTAAGTACAAAATAGAAATTGCCTGAAGATTTACTGAAGACCCCATTGCACTGAAACATAAGACAGGACTTCTCAGGTGTCTTCAGAAACTACTACTTGAATTTTTGCATTCTGGGAAACATGAAAAGGTCATAAATGAATAATAATAATAAAAATTTAATTATGTTCGTTAGATCTGTCCTCCAAGTACTTGTCCAAGTCCTCCTTTGAATTCATTAAAACATTTTGCATCTGCAGTGTTATTCTGGGGAAACTGAGATATATATATTGGATATTATGGATTATATTACATTGAACTCTGAAGTCTATAGAATAGGATTTTGAGTTAAGCTTGAGTTAAGCTTTACCCAAAAAAGACTGGTTGAATCTGGTATGAGTAGTGGCAAAATAATAAAGTGAACATGTACAAGAAAGACATGGACCTGTTAGAGCAGGTCCAGAGGAGGACCACAAAATGATTGGATGGATAGAACAGTTCTCCTGTGAAGAAAGGCTGAGAGATTTGAGGTTCTTCGGCCTGGAGAAGAGAAGGCTCTGGGAAGACCTTACTGTGGCTTTTCAATGCTTAAAGAGTATGCTTATCAGAAGTGTTCCTGACAATGGCAGAGGAGTTGGAACCAGATGATCTTAAGGTCTCTTCCAACCAAATCATTCTATGATTCTATGATAAGAAAGATGAAGAAAGATTTTTTACGAAGGTCTACAGTGACAGGACAAGAGGAAATGTCTTTAAACTAAAGGAGGGTAGGTCTAAATTGGATGTAAGGAAGACATTTTTTATGATGAGGCTGGTGAGACACTGGAACATGCTGACCCGAGAATTTGTGGAGGTCTCATCATTGGAAGCGGAAAGATAATAGTTGTACTGATTTTTCAAATACTGATTGTAAAAGTTCATACAATTTATAACGAATTAGATGTAAATATTTTTTTTCATGAACAGTATGACATTTTAAACAGTGTTTTTGTCTTTAATACTGAGTTTGATAATTCATGTGACAGTTACTAGGACTTTGTAATTTAAATTTTATTCATGTTTTCCTTGTACTGCAAACTCTTCCATTTTTCTTTATTTTGTCAGATCTTTCTTGGAAAAGAGATTTTGAACTCCTGCTTTATATGAACTCCTTCATTAGGTGGAGAAATAATACTTTTTGCTTATGTGACTAAACACTTGTAGTTTATGTTTCAGCTTATGTAAGTATAGCAATATTGCTGAAGAACATTACCAGCAGAGACCTACACCTGCTATCATCATAAAAAAGATATCTGTATAAATTTTTGGCTGGGAGAATCACAACATTTATCTTTCCATAAAATGATGGACAGTAGGTGATGGTTTTCCTATTTAGATACTCATTAAAATGTTGACACACTTAGGGCAGATTTGGGACAAGTTTTCATCCTATGGCTTGTTTCACGATTTCAACTGTAGCAGTCACATGGCAACAGATTATGTTACATGACACAGTATTGTTTCTCTTCTAATGCAACTGCATTAGAGCCATCCTTATAATCTCACACTGCCTAATGCCTGATTACCTAACAAAACAATATGCCTTTTTTTTTTATCCGTGGTGCTATACTTTAATCTAACATACACACTAATTAAGGTGCAACACTGCAGACAGGTTTTTGAGGATACTAACTGCATTCTGCTTACAACACTGGAAGTCTTAAGGTAATACAATCTGCTTCAAAATAATACGTAGTAAAGTTAAAAATAATATTTTTACCACTTTTATATGTAAAAATTTTCTATGTAAGATCTTTTTATGTGTATGTTATGTAGTAGTTTACTTATGCTTATGGAATTTATTTAACTGACTATATATCAGAAGACTGAAAACATTTTTTAAGGAATCTGTTGACAACATAAATATTGTTCTATCTGATTAGAAAACTTGCAGAGTTTCTCATTTGATTTGCTTATGTACAACTTCCATTCCAGTCACAAAAATTTGTATCTGTATTTGTGTGTACAAACCCTTAACTTTTCAGAACTGCACAGTCTTTCTTGGTTTTGTTACACTTTTTATTTCTAGATGATGCGCTTTTTAACTGACAACAGAAGAATATAATGAGCTTTGGGGCACAAAAGGATTGCATTATATCTTCCATGAAACATTTGTGAGATGAATGAAGGAGTTTTCCCAAAGACTAGTGAACAATGATAGGAACACCCGCAAGACAGTATGACTAGCATATGTGACACATAGCTCTTAATGACAACTGCCAGAAGAATATTATCCAAGAAGCTTTTGCATATGGCTTAAAATTTCTGAACTTTTTGGATGCTAAGGCTAGATGCCACCCCCAGAGGAACAGGTTCATTCCATGGTTTCATGGCTTTACAAGTGAAGGGGAGAGGAAAAAGTAAAATTGCCTCATACTCTTACAATGCTTTATGGGCCTTCTCAAACTTGGGAGACCTGGAAGATGCAAAATCCCTTCTTGACTTTCTTCTGGTTGTCATCAAGTCATGAAAGCTTCGCTCCAGTGTTCCTGTATTGTGGATCTTCTGCTACTTGGTTGTGCAGTGCAATTTTAGTTTGAATAGGTTCCCAATCTGTCCAGTCAGGACTGTTCTGGCTTGAAATGGAAGTTAGATGCTAATTTTCTGCTGCACTTGTTTTAGTGTTGGAGTTTATAATGTTTTTTTAGTACTACTTATGTGACCTAGTAGGCAACATGGGATAGCAGGAAGAGGAGAGAAGAGCTGAGTGCAAGTTGTTGGCAATGCTAACAACTGCCTTAGTGTTTCAGTTGTCTATTTTAATACTCAAAATATTTTTCTGCTCCTTGCTATGAAAGAAAAAAAAATCTATTTGTGAGGGCAAAGAAGACTCTGTTTTATAAGGAATATTGTTCACCAAGATGATGTGTCCAGAAATTTTATGCAACTGGAAAGGCACAATGATTTATTTAAGAAAGCAAGACAGTGAATTTATATCTTTACTAGAGCTCTGTTCTATATCTGGAAATCTGCTGTACACATTCTAAGGACATACCAAAATTGTACCACACCCTTCAACCATGGTAACATGTATGAAAGTAGCTGTGCTTGTGCTTTGTTATGCAGCATTTGGTGTATGCTTGTACTGCAGATAATGGCGTTGAAAGTGTTTTGAAGTCTTTTGAGAATCAGAGATGCACAAGAGCTTTGATAGAGATGCAAATTAACCTTTATACAAAAGCACTGCTATATGATCAGAGGGTGGAGGCAAACCTGCACGTTTTTTTTCTGAGCCACTGCATTTTAATTCTGTTGCACTGATTTTTGTGTAATACCTCCTAAATTGACAGTCGTATATTTCACTGATGACTCACACAAGACTATTAGTGTAACAAAAAGAAATTACGTATACATAAGTATTTGAATTTCAAATTCACCACACCATGTGCAAACAAACAGTGGAACGCAGTGGGAAGAATAAAAGTGTTCTGATTGGCGGAGTAATGTGGTGGGAAAAGTTGACTTAAGATAGAGGTTTGGAGCATTTTCTGAAGAGAAAAGGGCATTTTCAGCAATTGCTGGTGGCAGTGCTGAAGCATCTCAAATGGAAAACAGATATTGAAGTGGAACTTATTTAGAAAAAATATTTCACATTCTCCCATAACAGCAGGTCAAGTAGTAGCAGTTAGTATTGTTAGCAGTTAGTGCAAATTGCAAACATAGATAGGCTCTCGATGATTTACTGAGATCTGGACTCGCATTAACATAATCTGGAAATTGATGCCATATTATTCACTTAATACAGCAAACTACTTCATCAGTTGTACTGAGCTTTTTTAAGGCTGATGGAAAAAGCATGAGACATACAGATCATGGCTGATTTCTCTTTCTACAGACACCTGAACAAAAATATGTAAAATATAATTGAGAATTGATGTAATAACACACACTGTCACCAATGAAACAGAAGAGAAAGGCAGGTTCTTTTCAAAGCTTACAGAACAGCTTGAAACCAAGATTATTTCCTCTCAAAATCAAGGATGCACCACCAAAAGAAACATCAAACTGAATCAGTCTGGACTTTCATGTGAAATTAACGGATGAAGATTTGATGCCTGTTTCAGATTGATATTGGTATTGACTTTTCAATAACAAGCACGTAACAGGATGCAACTTCTCACACCATTTAGAAATCACCCCCGAGTTTAAATTAAAGCACAAGAGATTTCACAAGAGATTGTTTGTTGTGATAACAAAAAAAAAGTACATTTTAAGCATGTACTACTTATCCCAAAATATAAGAAAAATGAGAAATAATAATAATGTGATGGAAACAAGTCTTAGAACTTTACCTTTGTGGCAGCATCAAAACAGACAAAGCCCATGCCAAAATCAATGGTAAGTCCCATAAGATGACTCTCCAAAACACAGGCATATGTCTTGCACTGTAAAAAAAAATCAGAGAAGGTAGTTACCACGTAACACGTTTCTTCAAATTCTTTCTAGGACCATTATTTCTGTGTCTTTATGCTAATGTTTATGTATCAGAAATAAGTCATTTCTGTGTAAACAGGTCAATTTATTGCCAGTGTATTTCAAATCAAAGGATCTACATCAGTGATGGAGGTTTCGCTTCCATTAGGGAAGAAATAAATCAGAATCAGAATCGCTTCAGTGGTTTACCAATGACAACTGTTAAAAGGGAATTTTCTTTATTCTGAATCTCTTGTTTGTTTTGGTAGCTAGCAACTTCTTCTAACAATAACATACTCCTTTAGCTTTTTAAGAAAAAATAAATGCATTTGTAAAATATCTCTTTGGTATGCTGTTTATTCTGGTTTTGTGATGTCCTAAATCTCAGTGAAAAAGGTAGTATTTCATACCATGTAGCAATTGATGTAATCATATTAAGTATCTTTTTTACTTCAGCTAGTGGACTAATGTATCTCAAGGTTTCTATAAGAAACCTTGAAATCCTGAAAGACTTTCTCATTCTATGATTTCTAAATCTATGCATCTATTTATTTCCATAACATCATACTTCAATACATGCTGTAAGATATCTATTAGTATAGTTATCAGGATCAAAATTATTGCTGTGTCTGAAGGCTGACTTCAGGTACAAAACAACAAATTTGTATTTTTCATCACAAAATACGTAAAAAAATCAAAACATTTCAAAATCTGATTCAAGTTCTTTGAAGAAATCATTCTTATTTTAGAGAAATTTTACCCTCCAGATTGAATGAAATATAGTCATAGTCTTCAAATGTCGCTGTAGCCACTAAATATCTGAAATGAGAACAAAGACTTCTATGATCTATAATGTGGCAAAGAACCAAAATATAAATCATAAACGTGGAGACAATGTAAGTTACCAAATTTTCAGTGTTACAAAACTATGTATTTTTTGAATTTTGATTATCAAGGATAAATCATATGTCTTTACTTATTAATTCTTTGAGTGGGGTCTTTGGATTCTAAATGGTCTTCCTCAGAACATAAGAAGCTGAAGGGCTCATTAAAAGCTTTTAAGAGCTGAAATAGACATTATAATAAATGAAAATGGAAAATTTCATAACTATATCGATTCTTTCATTATTTTAAATTTGACTTTCTTACACTGCAATATACATTTCTCTTCTGAAACTGAAATATCTGAGTGAATTGCTTTCATTGATCAAAACAGATCTCAACTACATACAAACAGTTGTTCGTTAATCTTTGTGCACACAGCTTGGAGCTCTAGAATCCAAGTTTCAAACACAGTGGTATCGAACACTGAAGCTGAAGAACGCTCTCTGTTAGTTATCAGTGGGGCACAAGTGCAACATTTAAGACAGTCCACAGACAAAGCATGGCCATCTCTAACTCAGAAGTAAAACCAGTCTGTGACACCTGCCTCACAAGATGATTTTGCATTATTGTGGAGTAACATTAAACCATACATTACTGTGCGATCCACCAAAGGTTTTCAAAAGCTATAACTGTCCGTCAGTAAATGAAAGATTTCCTACTGCTCCTGTTGAAGTGGAAGGAGTGACTGGTCTATTCTTGTAGCTTTCAACACTGAAAGAACTTCATGTATTTCACTACATGTATAAAATCTGAATTCATATAGAAGTGCACTTGGTCATTATAACAATGCATAAACCCTCAAAATTTTTAATTACAAAATCAATGATTCAGCTCTGTGATGTTGCAGTCATATGGTATTTGTGTTTATATTAGCGAATAAAAATGGCAGTTTTCTGGGGCAGCTACATCATAAAACTGCTATGAATATCTAAACTTTGATCGTAAATCAGTGTTGTGAGAAAAGGAGAGGATATTGCCTTTGGCAACATCTCATTAGTAGAAGAAAAGAGTGTGAAGTAATATATTTCACAGTGACTTACTACTTAATGAATTCACATATGCAAAAATGTTCGAGTTTTGCATGCAAAGCAAAAAATGTACAGTTTTGTAGAATTATCTTGCTAACTTCCTACAAGATGCAAACTACATTTTTATTTGTAGTCCTCCAAGATATCTAGAACAGACATAGAACCTTTATTGAGAATTAAAATTTGGCAAGGAGACAGTATATGACGTTTAAAATATGTATTGCTGTCTAATGCATCTGACCTCCCACCTCAATACCAGAGGTCAACCTACAGTGCGCATTGCAGCGCCACGCTGAGCTGGCACAGCGACTTCTGCTCAGGCACAGCACTCTGCCTGGGCTAATTAGCCTCACCAAGAAGTTAAGATATATGAGAAACAGAACACATCAGTCTCAGTTCAATGCTGCACTGAAAAAGCAACCTGCTTCCAGTACTGAAGGTGTTTTCTACAAAAGGCAGTGCACAGTTTGTGGAGAAATAACATCTAGTTCAGCTCAGCATGGTTATCAGTAGGAAGAAACTGCATTGTAAGGCGCAGACCACCAGTAGCAGCTGATTCTTTACTTATTCTTTGCTTATACATAAGACCACTCTATGCCCTCAGACCATGTATTCCATGATGCTCAAAACAATACTGAGAAGCAAAAATGTGAGAATAACAAAAGGATCTCTGGACAGCAAGACTGTAGTTTCTTTGAGGAAGAATATCACATGCTTTACACATGTGTTCTATGCACTTGCACAGGATTCTGGTCACAGCTCAGAGTAGGAACGTGAACTTTCATTACACTCATTAAGTCTGTTCAGATTTTTCTCATCTTTATTTTCTTTAATTTTTCTTTCAATTCAGATATTTGCAGAAAACAAAAATGCAGAAATTCCTCCCAGGAGACTTGATAATTTAAAATTTCTTATACATTGAGCAAACACTTTAAACCACTAAAAGTGACTATTAATAATATGTACTGTGTATGTTTGGCTTTGATTACTGATTTCTCACATAGAGCTCCTGAAAACCTTATCAGAACTGAAGCATCCCCCTTTCAAAAGAAGCAGAAGATATTTCAACATTCATTTCTTGTTCTCTTACAGAATACAGAATCTTAAAATGGGCTTATGAATAATTCAGTGGGTCAGGCAGGGGCTGAAGGAGAAAACCCAAAGTTGTTTCTTAGATTCTACTCCCTCAATACACATAGTTTAAATTATAGAAAGAATGATACACTGTAAATCTAGTGTAAGTTAACTCTGAAGCTAAGGAAAACCATACTATAAATCCAAGATTTAATTCAGACTTTCAAACTCAGATTCAACTTCAATTGAGACAAATATTAAAGTATTGTAACACAAAGCAGCTTACAAAATAATCCTTATATTGGGGAACAAACAATTACAATACAAACAAGAACAACAGCAAGGAAAAAATTCATCATGCAAGTGGTGAAATTTTTAGCATAAAGTAGCAGGAGCACAAAGAGAATCTGACGATCATATATAATTGCACATCATTATGGAAGCTATAGTAGTCTCAGATTCTTCATATAACAATGCTGTAAGACAGTAAAGGAAAAAGGATCTCCATTCAACTGTATTTTTTTCCTTTTAATAGGTAATTATGAAAATGGATTAGCATCTCTTAGTACTATAAAGAAAACTAAAGAGTAACTGTAACACACCACAATGGCACCACTACAGTATCGTACCACATATTATTGCTAAACTATTATCAGCTTGACTACTCTCCTCTAATCTATTTATTTCCTAAAAAAAGCCATATTTAATTTCTGTTTTAGATACACCGCTGGCAGAAGCTATGAATTAGGCTTAAACAGAATTTATTAGATATTTATGGTGAGGTGTTTTTAATTTTTTTTGATTTCTGATGTATACTTTAGAATTACATCAGAATAAGGCCCTGATTAACCTCTCATGGAGGTTAATGCCAATTTATACTCATTCAATAACCCTGTTATTATTTGTGTGATTACAGAGCAATACACAACACATTTGAATAATTTTAAATGGCAGTTTTAAACTGCATTTATATTTTCAAAATTATAGGATTTCATAGTAAGACAAACCTGCACACATCTGGATTGTCATTCACATGAAATATGAATATGCATATTAATATGATTGCATAAAACACATTTTTAGTAAAAATGTACAGTTGATATTTCGATTTAGAACCTGTCACCTTTTTTTGCTCACAGAACAATGAAAGAACTTTTCGGAGACAAATTCTACCACTACTTAGTCAAACTAGATTTTATCTGAACCTGGA
Source organism: Steatornis caripensis (assembly GCA_013398225.1). Lineage (NCBI taxonomy): Eukaryota > Metazoa > Chordata > Aves > Caprimulgiformes > Steatornithidae > Steatornis > Steatornis caripensis. Next base: position 128,477 of record VZSC01009147.1, on the reverse strand, counting down.
AATTTGTGGATCAAAACAGTAACGGAGTGCTGAAAGAAAAACAATGAGGCCAAGATCAGTTATAGTAAAACTTAATATTCTATTTTTTCCAAACTGAGATACAGAAAGAGAAGCAAGAGCACAAGCGGAAAAAACGGTGAAATTATATATGTGAGTTCCACAATAATAATATATCATGAGATGCCTGTTTGTCCAACTTCACAAATCTGCTATAATCAATCAATCTCAGGAAATCATTACTTTAAGTTCATAATAGCTACTCTGAACATCAGTAGAGTGAAAATACAGACAGAAAGGTTAAGATTAATGTGAGGTTAAGATTATTAGGGAAATTCTTTCTGGGAAACATTGGAAAAGTTTTGAATAAATGGAACTCTAAAACCCAGAGAAAAATCTAAACTAGGGATGCTACAGTATAAATCAATACTAGAGAAGAACAAATATGAAGTGGCTTTTGGGCTAAAAGTTATTCAAGCGAATTGACATATATTCTTTTACTGATGGCACAGTAGTGCTTCTACAAACAATGTCACAGTCAGTTATATGAGAAAGACAGAGGTTATATATTGTTGCAATTTTTATACAGAAAAACTACACTTACATTTTTCGGTATGACAATCAGAGTTCAAAAGGTAAGAATAGCTCCTGTAAAACGTAACAAAGTGCATTGACTGAAAGATAAAAGTTGAACCTTCTTTGACTCCTCCTCCAACAAACGTAACAATATGCATTAAAACTGAGCAGTGTAATTTTTTCAAAATGGATCGTCATTGGTATATACTAACTCAGTCCATCTGCATGTGTTGTTTTATAGGTCAGAAGAGGGCTTACAGATAACTAACTAACAATTTATCTGAATTAAAAACTGTCAGCGCTTGCATTCCCAGGAGGAAACAGAAAATGAGTGCAGGGAAAGTGAGCATTAGCCAATACTTGCACAGGCTAATTTGCTAATCTGAATTTTGTAGGTGTATATACAGAGTAACTCATGGCAACATCAGCTAAAACTACTCCAAACATATATTTTTTATGATTTTTATGATTAGAACATCAATATAACAACTAGGATTAGGTGAATTATAATTCTGGTGGGTATTTTTTTTCTCTTATTTTAAATCAAAAAAACATGATATGTAAGACAGAGTTATCTTTAAACACTCTGACATGTAATTTTTGCTATAAAAATTCACTAGTAATCATCCACCTCTGCTCCGTCATCTGACAATTGAGTAAATACACAAGAATCACAAAATGTGTGAAAAAAATGTACCTGAGGTACAATTTTGTTCTTGCTTGCATCCACTAAGTGCTCTTACTGAGTGTACTCTCATTCCTGATTATTACAAGGATAATTTAATTCCTGAAAGATTCTCTTAAGTTATCCAATAACAAATAAAGCAGCATGTAAAACAGTATGGAAGAACATCTAAACAACTGTTCTTGTCCCTGATCTATAGATTGTTTTTCCTCTTCTGTCCATGTACTTTAGTTAACAAATATGTATCACCTAGTCATAACAATTCAAAGATTGTATTTGAGATGATCTCTTCTGAATGTTAGATTACGAGCTGTTTGGGAACACCAAAGGGAGTTTTATGCAATTAGATCAAACAATAATAATTTGACAGCTGCAGGAGGTCAGAAAATTTCTTAAATTGCATCATTACTTCATACAGATCTAATGTGTTAATGTACCAAAAGGTAATCATCAAGGCAATTGTTCTCACCTGTATCCGTTCAACTTCTAAAAAAGTTGCAGTTTGGAAGGCTTTTTCCCATAGTGTTAGGTCAGACTCCAGTTCCACAGAAAAGTAAAGATCTTCCCCAGATTCAGACTGGACACTGAAGGAATGTTTCCGTCGGTCCAGTAGATCACTGTCCTGATGAAAACCTTAAGTTACATAATCTGACATACATCAATTAATATTTTTAATTGCAAACATCTATGCCTCGAACTTAGCATTTTTAAATGGCATTTTGAATGATGTAACACCGTAGTAACTAATGTTACTGAGAGCTAAGGAACTGAATATTAGGGGTTTGGTCTAAACATTGACATTTCAATGAATTTTAAACATGACACCTATATTCAGAATGGAATGGAACAACATAGCATATCTGGCTTAACTTCCAATATTTTAACAAATCACTTCCCCAAAATGTTATCAGCTATACATTTGTAAATTAGATACGTTCCATAAAAGGTGCCCACTTTCTGTTCACATGAGAGGAAAATAAGTATCAGTTTCTCTGACCTATCTGACTCACTCACCCTACTCTGGAAGGCTGGCCAAAAGAAGCAAGAGATTTATTTAGGCACTATGAAAAGTCCATTTGTCCTATGTTCCTAGACAAAACAAGTTCATATTTTTGGTGGCTTACAAAATCCAACACAAAATTTATCTACAGCTGCATAGCTAGCACCAGAAGAGATTATAGTGGCTGCCAGTGGCTAGGTTGCTGGCTTTAGACCTGGAGGAGGAAGTTACTTTTGCCTTTACTTTCAACACAACACCACACAATGGATATAGAGTTATAAACATATAATAATTAATGATTGCTAACATTTGTAATTGGCACTAAATCAAACAGTAATCAGGTTAATCAGGAAATCCATCACTAAAATGTTTCTCAATCTTTTATTATATTTTTAATACAGGATGCTTTATGCTAAAATTCTGGCATGCAATTCATCCCTGTGAAAAATGCACTTGCAGAAACAGTTTTAATTAATTTTGTCCCTACTATGGCAAAGTACCTGTCACAAACCACAAGCTCACCAGATCTCCTTGCAAATACACCTGGAAATACGGGTATATGTAGCTTGGGTGCAATTTCTACAATGTTATTCTATAGCAGAGGGCACAGGTGAGATCAGTAAAGGAGACCCACAGGACAGTATTGCCTTCTGGTTATACACAACTTGAATAGACCAAACGGACCAGAACCAGTTCACACAAGCTGGAAGAGTACCTGATGTTGCTCAAGCCACCAGTCTCTGGGGCAGAGAATCGGGAACCTAAAGCTGACAAAGAATGGAAATATATAAACCAGGAATCTGTATGAAACTATTACTGTCAGGCAGATAAGCAGGCAATGGTAGAGGGAGTACCATTTTCCTCTTTCTTTTCATTCAGTAGCCATGTGACAGACCTGCTCAAGAAAGCCAGTACAGCATGCATTCATGAATGCTCCTGGTTCAGCAGGCTGTGTAGTTGAACTACTTAGATGTAGCTAAAAAATGTTCTATGACAAATATTTTTTTCTTTTTTTTTTTTTCTTTCCACTCAGGCCCGTCTCTTAAAGCTCAAATGTCAACTATTCTCATGGTATGTTTTGACTAGCATTCAAAAAAGAGGTCATAATGTCTAGGTTGTTGTTAATGACACCTATGCTCTACTGCATGCTCAGCCTCAAAGCGCACAGAGCAGCAGCACTGTGCCAAATGTTTAATCTTGTGGATATGTGTAGCGACATAAAACATATCATCTAGCACCTGATTATACAAACTCCATCAATAGGAACTGAATGAGTAAAAGCACTGGCTAACTCTCACTCCTTCAGAGAAGAAAAGTTACTTTGTATAGCACTTCTTGCCTAGCAGATCTTAAGCAGGGTCTTAAAACTCATTACGCTCCCAGAGCTACACCTGACTGAACATGCCTGTTGGTCCACAACCAAATGGAACTCTTCAGCATGGAGTCTGACAAAACTCATGTGTAAGGTACATATCTTTCCCAAGGAAGGTTATAGTTCTTCATAGCTACAACCTCAGAATCAACTAAAAATATTCTTAACTCGTTTTCACATATTCTTGTCAACAGTCATTAAAGAACAACTAATTATTACTAATGCAATTGCGCACAAAACTCTTAAACCTTATTTGAAACAACACTATGGCACTATGTGGGATCACAGAAATCACTGTCACTAAAAAAAAAAAAATTAACTAATAGTCCGTGTTTTTAAATGGAGAGAAGTTTAGTGCAATGCTTGGTTCCAGAACACATATTTCTATTTAGCTGGGCACAGCTATGGTTTGATGCTTTTAAGTTACATTGTTAGACTCTCCCTTTCTTACAGGCTTTTTCCTACTGAGAAGAACACACTGGCTGCGGAAAAGGGATGAGTTCTTGTGTAGCCTGTGAAAAATGAAAGTGTTACAAGTTTTACGGAGGCTGATCTCTGTTAAAATGTGTTTGAAAAACACAAATCTCAGAATAGTCTTTTGAAGTGATTAAACAAAAGCTTGTGTATTTTATTACCAACAATGTTGGCAATAATTGTACTATATTTTATTAAGCATTACATCAATCCTAGAGGATGAAAAGAGAAAGAACTAAATGGGATCTACAATATTAAATCATGGTTTTGCTATTTATATATTAAAATGAGAACATACTTCGATTTAGAAAAGATCTAATCAACAGTATGTAGCATTTCCCCTCAGTGGTTTACACATAAAAAATTTAGACTATTTCAACTACTGCATCAGATTGTGACAAATAACACACACATTGTACTCATTAACAGAACAGAGTAAAGCAAAGTAATATAAGAAAGATCAAAAATAAAATTCAACCCAAAAATTCTTCATACTAGAAATTTTTTTTTTTTAAATCTGAAATATTTTTATGTGAATTTACATTCTGTGAAGTGCTTACTTGGAATGAAAACAAAATTCAACATTTCCACAGAAATAATAATTTTCCATGGAATAATAATTTCATTTTTTGATTAGTTCTAATTTGATGGTCTGTATGTACTTGTGATTTTTATATCCATGTCTATGGTTAAGTCCATGGTAAGAAAAGTTCAAGACAAATATATTTAAATGCTTAACTTTAGTTTTAAAAGAATTACTGACATGCATATGAGATATTCCTTTCCTTCTTAGTGGTATTTCATTCTACTTGTAAAAATAATTTGGTGCAAAACTCCCTTTAGTCCCTTCCGCTCCTTTTTCCTGCAAGATCTTTCTCTAGCTTTTTATTTGTGCTCAGACACCTAAAAAGTTAAATCTGTATCTAACCATGTTTCTATTTCTACAATGGATAACTGTAGAAAACAATATGAAAAGTGAAAATATAGCTATCGAAATGTCCTTGTAAAGGTAGGAATTGAAAGCAAAATTTTGTCTTATGAATCCAACTGAGAATTTTTCAGAAGTCTCTGCAAATCGAAGATAAAATTGACATGAGATTCAAAAACAGACCTGGATTAAGCAGGAATCTTCATTAGCTAACTTTTACCAAATGGTTATTTCAGCTAAAATACAAAATGTCTTTCTATTCATTTAAGAATCTGCCAGGACCCTATATTTTTATAATCACTTACTAGTCAATGATGGACATGAGCCAGTCTAATGTTGATTTTTTAAGAACTCTTTCATACTGTTAACGATTAGCTGTGCCATTTGACACTGATGTTCTCAATGTGAATTAATACAGTTCCTCCGAAGGGAGAGTCACAAAACTTGTAGTGGTATGCTAATTCTCTACTGGAAGAAAAGTAGTCCTGCTGAAGGATACGCCGTGAGGAAAGTCTTTGGTTTATACCCAGCTTCAGGGTAATCCAGCACCTGTGCTGATGGTGGTATGACTCCTGCTTGCCTAATTAATAATGATGTCCATGTTAAGTGAGAGTAATAAATTTGTCGAAGGGAATCAAGCATGGCTCATTAGGCACGTCCTTTCAAATTAAGGCAGAATGTTTCCTTGTCACTGAGTAGTGACATCGTCTTCTCTTCTGCAGAGGTAATTTTTTCTGTTTTGAAAAACTGCCCTCTCCAGAAGCAACACTGCTCCTTTTTGATTACTTTTGTCTTTTCATTTTATGTATAATGAATGTATTAAATACTCATATTTTGGCTATTATTTAAATCCACTAAGATGCAAGAGAACCTCAACTTTTATTATAATCAATGAGAGTTGAATTTGATTCCACACAGGTCTCTGTAAGAGAAAGCAAAGCTAGGTCTACCAGTTTCATGCTCATGGTACGATTTTTACCCAGCAGATGCTCAAGAACTGTCTGGATGTCTGGTTTACCTGTAAAGTTTTATGTAATACACAGCATAATTTGGCAATGGAACTGTAAATATTAGTGCCTAGCAAGAAGTTTTTGACATGAACAACACTTTGTGTTAAGTTGTTCAAAACGATCCTAATAAAAGTTGTATACCTAAACAGGCTAAACAGTCATTGATTTTGACATAATTTTATTTCAGCTGTTAAAATGAGGTAAATATTCATGTTTGTGATATTAATAGTAATAATTCTTAATAATAGACAGATGAGAAAACAAACAAAATCTGTTTCTTTTTTGACTAGTTTAGACAGTCCTGCAAAAAGAACTCTGTCCTAGCATAACCAAGATTCAAACCTTGCACCTAAATTCTATGAAGATAAAAAGCATTCTTTCTCCCATAAATTCAAGAGTGCAATAACTCCAAGGTGACTGTAAAAACTAATCACACCATGCCTTTACACTTGCTGGCATCAGTGCCCTGATTATTCTACTGTTTGTGTCTCTTTTCACTTCTCAGCTTCATCTACATAAACATAAATCCTTGTAAGGGATCTACTTTATCTGAAACTTTGGGGACACTTTTCTTGAGTCTCACCATTAGTTGATGTGAAGATGGTTCTAATAGCATTTACAGGCAGCCAGGAAGAGATTCACTCCCAAGTGAAAAAAAGATACTGTTTCTCCAATATATCCTCATTAATCAAGTAATAAAGAAAAAACAGCCCATGCAGGTATGCAAGTGTTTGTACATATCTCATTTTCCTTGGACCCTGCTGAATTTTAATGTTTAAAAACATAAACCTGTTAAAATTAGATGCATATATATATATATGCATTTAAAAAAACACAGAATGACAGCTAAAGTTGAACAGAATATTTTTCAATGTCCAATTTTCATGAAAATATGTTTCTCAAGGGAAAAAATAATTATAATTACAGGATAAATTTTAGCTTCAATTAAATTTCCATTAGAAAGATCTGTCTAATTGCTTGAGAGAAACAGAGATGTTCATTCCCTGTAACCTATTAGGTACAGTAGTAAAGGCAAATTACTTTCCTGTTCTGCCTGAATAGAAAAATTAATTTCCTTTGCTGCTACGATGCAGTCTCAAAGACCCTCATTTGAATCAGATCAAGTTTGAACATAGGTTTCTCCTGAGCCAGTGCCATAATTGTGCCTATTTTGTAATGACCTCCACACAGAAATGTGTTTTAATTTTAATGCCATATGAGGAAAATTTTCAAAATTTTCATAGAACAGACTACTTTTTGGGAAAAAAATATTCTAATACTTTCCAGAGAAACACTGGTAGTTATTTTCTGCTAAAGATAAATCAAAGGCTAATGTAATTACAGAGATTAAAAAATGTGTTGATCACTTCTTTGGAGAGTTATTAAGGTTTTGTACTTCTCCAAACTTTAAGGCATTATTTGTTGGAAATTAAGTTTAAGAACAGATCCCAGAAACGTACACATAATGATGATAGCAAACGTAAAGAGTGATCATATCTTTTCATTCTGAGCCCTTGTTTACAACTTTCTTAAATTTAAATAATTCTAACTGGTTTCTTTTTCCGTGCTAGTTGCCTGCCTGAGGATATGTTTTTATTTCAAGTTATAGTTAAAACAGCTGAATCAGTTCTGTCAAATAAATTAGAAAAGGGAATTAAATTGTATTGTTCATGTTAAAAACAAAGAAACAAATCGACAAGAAGAACTACCCCTGAAACTTCTTTTTGGACTGCTCTGGAGCACTCTTTGGAATGGCACCGACTGCTTCAGGGACGGGAAGAAACTTTTGCTGCCCTGAAAAAAATACAACATCTACTGAAAAATTTAGATGTTCTGGGCAAAATCTGGCTCTTACAATTTTGCAGATTTAATTTGGAACATGCTCCATCCCCATGGTGTATAGGAAGAGAATAACCTTCCCTACTTTTCCCAGCTGTTTGGGGATGTTATGCTACTAGCCATGGGAAATGAGAACACTATTTCTCCTTCAAGAGGCTATGTACCTCTTAAGAAGAGAGAAAAAGCACCTAATTCAAAACCAGAACTAGATGGAGAAATTATGGGGAAGAAGAGTCCTTGTAATTCTCAAGTAGTGAAATTTTTGCGTGGTGGGGTTTTTTTTTCAAAACTTTAGATACATTTGTTTTAAAATAGGAAAAGGTCTTTTAAAAGTCTTCCTCATGAAGGACACAAATATTGGAAAGATAAGAATTAAATCTGATTAAATAAAAGACTGGAAAATTAGACATCAAATTGATTATTCATTATAATAAAAGTATTACTTGCAAGACTGTATACTTTTTTTTTTTTAGCTTTTTAAGACAGAATTCCTTACTTACTCAAATATCTTATGAATACATTATGGAAGGATAAAATAGATTAGGGGAAAGAGGCTAAAGGGTTGAAAGAGAGAATCCGTCCTCTTTTTAATATCCAGCCCAACCTTAAACTTTGACAATCAGTATGTCAGCAAATTTGTATCAGCAAATGTGTAAAAAAATTATATTTTGCATGAATTTGCTAATAGTGCCCTCAAGAAAACTCAAAAGTTCCCATGGAAAAGAAGATCTTATCATAAAATAACAAAATAAAAATTTAGTTAGAAAATTAATATTTCTGTTTTCAGCACTGGGTCTGGCTGTTGAGAGTATGTAATACGTAGACTTTCACTGTGAAGAGAATGCACCAAAAGAAATTTTGAATAGTTGTCCCTGAGACTGGAACAATTTATTTCAAATAAGAACAGGCACAGATCCAGTGAAAAATACAGTATGGTCGCTGTTGCATGAAAGCCTACACTCCTAGAATCTTCATGCAATAAAACTCCAACTTCCTATGCTAAATTTAATTATTGCAATAGTCAGAAAGAAAGGCAGGAAAAAAACTCAAATAATTAAAGAATGTGGCCAGAAAATAAGACAAAATTTATAAATTAGAGACAAATGCTACACAAAAAAGGAGGAAAATTGATGTATCATGATACATTAGTGATAAAATACTGAATAATGCATCACTCCAATCTTGAGAAATGCCATGATTAGATTAAGTCAGTGAGAAGAAACCTCAAACTTTGGATAAATCTTGAACATCTGGGATGTAAGACATATACTTGTCTTTCCAGAGTATCCTCATTCATGATTTATATTTCACACTTTATTTCTGTGCTTTTTCGTCATTTCTTTTGCCTTACATTCAAAGTTGAATTTGGCTTTGCCTTTCAAGGATGTTGCAACACCACTGTGGGTCTCACAACTAGACAGTCAGCAAAAAGCAACTTCTTAGAAGAAAGAAAATCTGATGTCTTTAATGAACAGAGAGGTTGGAGGAGTCATTTAAACATATATTATCTGTATCTGTTATCCTTCTTTTTCTCTGCGTGCTTATCTTGTTATTTCTTCCTGGAAGCAGGATCATATTCTGAAATTGGCAGCCCCAGCCCAACACACCTGACTCTTTTTTTTTTTTCCCCAAAAGGTGACAGTTTATATTATTCTAATATTGCATTAAAAATTTTACAAAAAGGTTTTTTTTTCTTTTTTTAAAAGAGAAACTTCTCTAAAGTTAAAGAAAACAGAAAAAGCCATACTTAATAACTTTACATTTCAAATATCACTTCTCCTTCCTTTTCTGAATGAAATAAAAAGTTAACAAGTTGTCATGCATCTAATAACATTGCCTCTTTGCTTTCAAAAAAGACTTACACGGTGCTGTACAGTTACAGGAACACCAACATCTTTGACACTCGGCCCATTAAATTTATCCAAATTAACACAGGATTGTATCGCTATGTACATACTGAAGAAACATGAACTGATATCACATACAGAATCAATAGAAAATATGGATAATTGGGTCAGAGGTGTGGTCATCTAGTGCACATCTCCATGCAAGGCAGGAGTAGCTACACACCAGCTTATGCTTATAAGTATCCAGTGATGGAAATTCAATGGCCTTATCAGGAACTCTATTTCAATACTGAATGACAATAGCACTTAAGAAACTTTTCTTTATCATATAACTGAAGTCAACTTAATGACAGTCTTAATGTCAGTGGACATGAAGATCATTTATGACTTTTACTATTTTCCTTATCTTAAAATACAACTGTAATCCTTGTTAGAGTGGGAGCAGATCCCCTTTTCTTTGGAAACAAATACCCTTACATTTGCAACAGGAGACAAAACAGACTGACAATTACTTCAACTGTTTAGAACTGAAACATTCAATATTTTAGCACTTTTTCCAAGAACCGGTACCTGGCTAAACCTTGGCTGAAAATGTAATTTTCCCTGGATGTAGTATTAACCTAGTCATAAAAAGGATTCATTACTTATGCCTCCTAAGCATTTTCAGTACACGTAAAGTGCTTTAGTGGAATCATATCAGGATGCGAGTCTCAGCCATTGAGCAAACTATATTAATGACAGACCTCAAAAATACATTCTGTACCTTTACGTATGTTTATGTGTCTATTTGCATTAAGTTTCAAATTTATTTGAATAGGTAAAAAATTTCAGTAGTTTCTCATGCTTTTTATATCATCCTTTTCCCATACTTGACTTACTGGAAATGGAGAACAAAATTACAGGAAATTTAAGTGGGAAAATTAACATAATGGCATTTGAGGATTTTACACACGCTAAGAGCTAAATAAGGAAGGAAACACAAGACTTCTGGGACACCAAGTTGTTCCCGATTAATATAGTAAGAAAATATAGCTGCACCCATATGAATGATACCAGCTGTAAACCTCAATGATTCACCATCCTGACATATTGCTGACATAGACTGCCTTTCACAATTACCTTCACATTTCATTTCAGAGCTGATCTGATGCCGGAATGTGTTTCCAGTTTTGTGCTGAATAAAGTGTGCTTTTTATTGTAAACCTCCAAATACTTTTGCATGGCATACTGTAGATAGAGGGCAGGTGACAGAACTGATAGAAAGCATTTTCTCACAATTAAAAGGAAGTACTTGGGTGAATCTGAAGAACATCAGCAAGCAAACCAGACTAACTTGCTGCAGAGAAGTGCGATCTTTTGTATCATTCTTTTGAATTTACCTGAAAAATTTAACAAACGTTTTCTACCCCCAATATGGAAAATTTGCTTAGATATTTAAGCTATTTACCAATTTATCAAAGATACAAAAATCTTGTTAAAATGTACACACTTACACATGCACTCGCATGCACACACACTCAAAACACATGCTAAAACTGCATACCAAAAACTTAAGATACACCAAAAAGACATAAACAATTCAACCAGCTTTGAAGTACTGAACAGGACAAGGCTATCTGCACCTTTCTGAAGCTAGTGATATATGTATCTGCTTTTCTGGAGTATTGAAGATTTTATCAGTCCTAACATTGGATTTAGTTGGCTGTTAATGGGGCTTTACCTATTTAGTTTGCTGTTAATGGGGCTTTACCCAATGGGGTAAATAGAGGACAGAGTGAAACAAGCTTCTTCCAGAATAAATTAGAAATATTTATTCACAGCAAAATCTACCATAAATTCTGTTGAAAATGACTCATAGATACATTTTTATGTCAGAAGCGTTATCATTAGATTATCTTGTCTGACAAATGGCTTAACATGGCTCATAGATTTTCATCCACATGCTAGTGTAGCTGTTCCCCAGCATCAGTTTGAATAAAACTGGTGGTAAAAGAAGAGACTGGTTTCAAAGCTATCAACTTCTCTTAACAGTTTGTTCCAGTGATTAATCGTCAGAATTTTTACAGTTTCTAACTTCTTTCCAATTTGAACTTGCCTAACTTTGATTTTTACTCACTCTTTCTTTTTACCTGTTTCTTTTAGGGTTAGAGTTCTTCATTGCCTTGTATCAATGGAACTATTGAATTTTTAATAAATTACTTTGTATGTTTATCAATTTATGTACTCACACACACACACCAGGTCTTAAGTTATTTGCATCTCCATATGCCAGGAATTGTTTGGGAGAGTGCTAGATGGTCCATTTGGCCCAAAATACATGGTAGTGATCATTTTAAAATAAATTAAGAATATAGACAATGGTGTTCCACCACCTGGGAATGTTCTATGATATTTACTTCTGGTAAATGTGTAGATTGAACAATTTGAGTTTAGATGGGAATACAGGGCTAAATCCACTTAAGAGACACTGAGTGATGATACTGTCCTGCAAACAGGCATTACTATCTTCCCAGATTTATGTGTGCCCAATGACATATGAATGTCTCTTCTGAAGCAGAAACACAGAATAATTCCATCTTCTCAATTTTCCTGAAAAGAATGACACAAACTCAGCCTCTGCCATGGAAGAATGGGAAATGCAGGAGAGGAAACACTCTGCCGTAGCAGATTTCTTGTCTTCATTTTTTTATTAGGTTTCCTGAGCTATCGTGCTATCTATCAATCTCTGAGAATATAATCACTTCAAACCCTGTTAGCTTGCCCTTTTGCCATTCAACTCTTTCTCCAAGGAAAACAAATTTATAATGAAAGTAGCATGTGAGGTAGTATAGAAGGGAAGAAGTTGAAAGGTGATCACAAAGCACCAGAGTAAATTTTTAAAGTTTCCTCTGCTTCACCAATATCCGTGGGACTTGTACAACTGTGTCTAGAAACAGCCGCTGCCAAAATGGAGACACTTATGATGCTGGCATAAAAGCTGAACAAAATCTTGAGTCTCTACAGACGTTCAATGTAGTAGTAGAAATGGGAAGCTGGTTTTTTTGTTTGTTTTACTTGGTTTTATATTTAGTGAAACCATGGTTAAGTCCTACAGTACCTGCTGTAGAAAACTAGAATATGGTAAAGATTAATACTCCAATGTCAGAAGCTGTAATTTCATTGCAATGATTTTTCTACTTGCATTTTTTATTATTCACAGGTTTTAGTCAGCTAAAGAACCTGTTTGAAACATTTCAACACTTTGTAAGTTTGATCATGTTTACAGACGACAAAGGAAAACCTGAACATGAATAACATGATACAGAAACACATAAATGATATTCATGTATCACTTAAAACGGAATTGCCTCTCTGCTGGGACATCCTCTGTTAATACAGACTGAAAATGGAGGATCTACACCTCTTCCCAGACAGATTGGAATGTTGAGTGATACGAAAAAAAAGCATATTTGTACTCTTTTCTGTGCTTTCACACAACAGTGCCAGGAAGGCATTGGTTTAGGTTTTACTGTTTTGTGGACTGATTAGAGAAAAACAAATCTCTGCACTGGTATACAAGAAGAGGGGATAAAGGAGAAGGAGAAAAAAGAAAAATGGCTGAAAATAAGTGAATGACAACAGAGTATCAACAAAGGAAAATGGTAGAAGAAAGAAAAAGAAGGACCTTTACACTACAGAAAACTATATGGCATGGATTCTGCACACTTCTATTCAAATGGTATAATAAAATCTTTGGATAAGCCACAAGGAAGAGTCGTCCTGGATCCAGCAGGCTTATGTATCAGAGAAGAGCTACCTAGGTTCTTACTGTTTCCCAGACTCAAGTCCTGAAATAATCACAGGTTACCAGAAAAAAAAAAAAAGTGCATGTCACAAGTGAGATATTTCATCTCTCTCAAACCCTGACTGTTCTAAGAGCATTGTCCATTTTACACCCTGAGTGCAACGTCTTCACAGAATGACTAACTTTTTTGGTTAATTAATTTTCTCCCTACACGACTACTAATAAAGACTCAATGTTTGCACACTGTGGACATACCACAGTGATGGGGCATATTCACTTTGGGATGTTCTATTCCCTGACGAAGACTCCAGAACTCAAAGCCAATGTAGCAATAAAAGAACTTTCACTTTTGTGTTTCAAATTGCTAGTAGATGGGTGTTTTCCAGACTATTAATTTGGTTTCTTATTTTTGAAGACTCTGATGTAAAAAGTTTCTGAATTTTATAGAGCTGTTCCACCTGTAATCTGTCTGTCTAAGGAAAGTATAGTGCACCCGTGACCTAAAAAAGCTAGAAAATGTACTATGTATGTCAGTATAAGGTCTTCCCAATGGGAAACGCTTTTTTAAAATATAATTGTTCATACTTCTTTTTGATGCTACTCTATCTCTGCCTAGATGAACTTCAGAAAAGACCAAATTTTATGTAATTTTGACCTACAAAACCCAAACCTAACATACACAGGAAAGCACTTCAGATGAATGGAACAAGACAAATTTTTTTTAATCTCTTTTTGATCTCCTTTTCCTCTTGTCATGTTTTAGATTGAGAAATTCTGAGCACCTAGAAAACTGTTTTTCACTGTTTTTAAAATAGAGAGAAGTCTATATATATTAATTCTGAACAAATTCAGAATTAAAAATTAAATACAATGAACATCAATGACCCTATTCAGTTTGCTACTCATAGCTTTAACTTTCTAAATATATTTCATTATCTCTTCCCAGTTACTACAGTTAATCATAGAATCATAGAATGGTTTGGGTTGGAAGGGACCTTAAAGATCAACCTGCCATGGGCAGGGACACCTTCCCCTAGACCAGGTTGCTCAAAGCTCCATTCAATCTGTCCTTGAACACTTCCAGGGAGGGGGCATCCACAACTTCTCTGGTCAACCTGTTCCAGTGTCTCACCACCCTCAGTGTGAATAATTTCTTCCTAAAAGAAGGCAAACTGAAGAAATTGAACAAAATAAGACAAAAGTTTTCAGAATGATATTGCATATTTAAAGGACTCTGCTCTCAGTCTTAGTGAAATCTTATATTGCAGCCACTGTTTGTTTCATCAACATATTTGAAAGCAATCAAATTGATGGCTATTTCTTTAGCTCCTCAGTTAGAAAAAGAAATGTTATACTGGTTAAATGCGCCCTTAAAGTAAAGCTATAAAACCCATACTGCATTATGAAGAAATAAAATAGTTTCCTAGTCAAAATCAGTTTATTCCCAATTTTGCCATGCCTTCTAGAGTTTGGCTCTGTACCTACAGACACCAGGACTTCTCATGTTGACTTCAAAGGGAAAAAAATTGACCCCTTTCTGCAAGGTAGTCACATGCACCTTCCAGTTTCAGTGTTATGCTCTGGCTTGTCAACTGGTCTGACAAAGTGGTAATTTATTTTATACTTTCTCATCATACCTTGAGAATTTTGCACATTATCTCATAAACTGAAAACGTTTTCTCAGCTCGTGTCCAATCCCAGGTTGTGACCTTGGAAAAACAAAACAAAACAACCAAACAAAACAGGAAAAGAAAGTTATTTTTGTTTATTTCAAGAATTAAGTTTACTTAAAAAAACCCCAAACAACTATCCCTAAAACTTTCAACTCTTTACATCCAGTACGACCAAGCACTGCCTCAGAGCAATAACTATCAGGGAGCAGACTGTTCCATCCAGATAGTGCTTACGAGATACCTTGCTCGTCTGCTTGTGCTTAAAACAGGGTGCCTTTGCATGCAGGCTGCTTTATGCTGAATGATGAGGCTCCTCCTGGGAGTCTTCTGACCACACTGGTGGGGGTTGCATTGAGAACCTGAGAGGAAGCAGCGCTTGAATTCCTCTCACAGACTCTTGACTATAAGAGGGCATGTTTCTCACCACTTCCCTCCTTGTAACTGCATGCCATAATTTGTTCCCAGTCACTTACATTGTTTGAAAATCCATAAAACCAAAGTCTCCAACATTGCAGTATCCCAGACACTTGCCCCACATGCCTTGAAATCCAGGGGGAAAAACGAACAAGAAACAACAGAGGCAAATACACACATTTTCTTTTTTTCTTACTGAGATTAATCTACTCCTAAATTCTAACAAAGTAAGATTGGAAGAGTAGTCTTTCTCCTCTTTGTTTTAGGAATTGAGAATTGTTTTTAACCGTATTAATTTTAAGCAAATATTTTACACAAAAAAATACATAGATAAAAGAGTTAAATAAAATTATGCAAGAGTAAGGGTTAAGACTTAAAAAAGACAGAAAGGGATAGATGAATATATTCAGTAAGGGAAGAGTCAAGGGGACATCACAGCAATCTATAAATAGCTTTCCAAGGAAACTGCGAGAAGGAAAGAGGAGAATTATTCACAGTCTCAAAAGACAGAAGAATATACAAAACAGAATGAAAATTTGGGCTATATATGAAAAAAAAATCTTAATGGTAACAAGTACTGAACAGAAGCCCAGCTCCAAAGGAAGACAGTTGTATCGTTACAGTTGTTAGGCAACATGAAAAGGTTGGTGAAGAGAGAAGTTCATTTGTTTTTCAAGACTCAAGAATCTAAAGTTCTTTGAAAAATGTGTCATAAAGCCATAGCATATAAAGAAAATATTATGTGAGACCAATTTATTTTTTATCTAAAGAGATAGCAAACAATCATGAACAGACAAAACGTGGCTGAGAAGCATCTGTGGGTTTGGATGCCTTAGTATACAACTTTCTTCATCAAAATTATTTTTGTGTTGTATGAGAAAATTCTATCCCAAACTAATTTTTAGGTATAGACAATATTGTAATTGAAACTCCTTTGAGTAAATCACAGTCAGGAATGAAAAGTCAAAAAATACAGTGTCATAGTTTCTCTTCTGTTAGAATTTTATTTATTTGCAGTCATTTCACTATCTTTTTGAAGTATGGATATTAAAACAGCTTGCTAAGGAAGGGAGTAACTAAATACTGAGAATCAACAAATCATTTGATACAGAGTGAGGAAGTAAAGAAATATTGGAAATATGCAATCTTTATGCCTCAGTTTTAAGAAGCTATTCAGAGATGTAAAGAATTACATGTAAAATATTTGACATGGAAAGAAAGAAAGTGGGGGAAAAAAAGCCGCTCATCCTACTGTGGAAAAAAAATGAACTTTCTCACCAGGAACAGAGAAATGGGGAGAGGAGTCCTCCTACAGCTCCACTGAGCCCAAAACACCAACCACACAAACTGAACTCATATTGCCCTACCAGGAAAAGCTGTCACTATTGCTGCTGAAGGACAAAGTCATTCAGATATATGTTTAAAAGCTTACTGTAGGTTCGCTCCATACGTTGGGGAAAAATATCAGAGCTTCTTCTTTTCCCCTAGTTTTCTGCTTTTACTTGTACTTATAAAGGGACTCCTTTTCTGTCATTTAAAGGTTTCAAAATGCAAATAAGATATGTTAGAATTGCCCATTTATGTGACCATGGAAAGTAGAAGTTCTATGGATCAACTAGATTAAAAAAGAGGTAGCGGGGAGGCCACTGGTATACACTGTTTAAACACACATCTTCCTTATGTTAGACTTTGGCAGAGACCAGGGAAATACTTTCATTTGATTTTCTGGTTAAAAAGTTGGCAGCACATCTCTGTTCAGAAAACGACTTAATCCAATGAGTTTACACTGCAAATATAATTAAAACTGTTTTTCTTCTTATAACAATGCTTTACACATCTCAGAAGCTCTGAAAGTGCGGCATTGAAAGTTTGTTCTTAATCTTTCATAATCCCTGGAAGAGATAAAAGTTTGTTCTTAATCGTTCATAATCCCTGAAAGAGAAGAATACATATACTTGCAGAATAGCAAACATAACAGTATGTGTAAAAGTGCATATAGAAAATAGGATTTTAGAAGTCCTTTTAAAAGGCCTACTGTAGTCTTTGATAAGACGATAATTTTGCTGGGCATATAAGTGTGCAATTATTACATAAATTACATGTTTTTAAGGTAGCTGTATGGGAACTCTTCCTCTGTTTGTCTTTTAAAACGCATGTTTGTTATTCTGCTTCCCTCTTACTCCATGGAGAGAAAATATTCTTCTCTACGCTTGAACTGTCTTTCAAGTTAAGAATAAGAACCAAAATCTGGCAAAACAAAATGATGTTGTGGTTGCTGCTCAGCTGAAAGAAGATCTATAAAGACTTCAAGGATTGGTGACTTGCCTAATAGAGCAGCAGCTTGCCAAAGCTGTCCTAATTCACATGACTGTGGTTCACAGCCCTATTAAGAACATGTTCCTACTGCATTCACTAATCATCACCCATTACCCATTTACCCACCAGCAGCATATTACTCCTTGAAACTTATCATTGAATCCTCAGTAAAGTGGCTTGTAGTTCCTTCCATAGCACTTACAAAAGAATAATCTTCCTCTTTTGTATTGAAAGGGAGCTCTCAGCATTGTTTCTGCTTCTATCTAGTGTCTAGAATGGAGGTCGCTTTATTTGATGGACAGGAAACGCTCAGGTAGGTCTGGAAAAGTCAGGACAGCTGCTTTTGAATTAAGATGGTTGGCAGCATAATCTGACATTTTAATCTGATCCTGAAAAATATTCACCAACAAAAGCCAAAATCCCATTAATAGCCATGGGAGAGCCAAATCCCCACACCAGCGAACTCGTGTACGGACATTGAACACCTGAAGTTTTCAATTCAAATGTACTTCCATTCTTCATGTCTTTCACGTGATGTTAAGCATTTTGCTAAACAAACATGAATAGTGACTGATGAATGGTGTAAAGACTTGCAAGCCAGCTCTGAACTACCTCAAGCAGGAAGGAGCTACAGCCTGGATCTGACAACGTGATAGTCAGAAAGGTCACCCAATAAACAGAACAAATCAATCCACACTACACTCCCTGTTCGCAGTATGGGACTGCTACTGGCTCCTTAACCACTGCCTTAAAAGTTAGCAAGAGGATATCTCTGTTTAGTGCAGTTTAGATGAATCATAAAACTGTGAAAGTAAATCACTGAGTATGAGACAACACTAAAATTTTGCCTAGTGCCTCCAGTCAGATTCCAATTAATATATTTCATCTAAACAATTTAATTTCCTTCCCTACCTTTCTTTTGGTGCTCCCAAGAAACATGAAAGTTACATTCAGGATGAAACCGAAATACAGAGATACTGCTATTTCCACAGCATGCAAAAAGCTTTGATATTTCCCCAAATCTCAGCAGTTTGACTAGATTGATAGTTCAGCTTAAATCTAACCAACTTGTATCAATCAGGTTTGTTCTACTCACCAAAGGAAAATGAAAACCCCCTTTTAGCACAAGCAGATTTCTCTTTTTCTAAGTGCTCAGGTAAGTGGGGGAAAAGAAATTAGATGCCAAATCATCTGATGAAGAGCTATTTTCTGTCACTTCTGTACCACATACCCTGGAACTTTTCTATTCTGTAGGTTACAATCCTGTTAGCTCAATGAGTGACATCTCACTGTAAAAGCCTTGTACATATTACATGAAATTATTTCATTCAATAACATTTATTCCCACTAAGCATGAGAAATATACTTACTGGAGGTGCTAGAAATTTATACAGGGAAGATCCCCTTAGTGCGAGAAACTTTGGTGTGTACATTCGATCCTGAAGAGAGTCTTGTTCTCGTTCTTCCGTCCAGCCCATGTAGACTATCTGACAGAAAAATCAATAGTGTTGACAAATTCTTCAGGCACTTTCTTCAAATGAATTGAAAATATTTCATGCAAGTAAGCTGTTGTCTGTCAAATTTTACACAGCTACCAACCTGGAACCACTGACACAATACGGTGTATTGGCCGTTGACTTACAATCACGTATTTGTATAAAGGATGCCTGTTATGCCAATACAAAAACATCAGAACAAATATTTATCATACTAGAAACAACAAAAAAGTTAAACCACATACTTGGTGGATGTTAAACTTCTATTATCTCATTAAAAGATCCATTAAGTAATTCTACATATTTGCTGATAGATCACGTCAGAGGAATTTAATGCAAGTGAAGTGTAAGGAACCAGTAGGCAAGATAGAAAATGAAGTAACTATTGTTACACTGCAATGTAGATACAGTCTTCATATAGAAGTTCACAATAATGCATTAACCAATATGATCTAACAAATTTTATCTCCAAATGTTATTTCTACAAGCTTTTTTTTTTTCTCTCTGAAAATTCCTATGTAGTAGTTTTGAACATCCTTGCTTAGGAATAGCAAATAAGACTGTTTTCAGACACTATTTTGAACAGACTTCATCTACGGCTAAGAAGTAACCAGAATGCTGTCTACTCTTACCACAACTTGCAGATCTTCTGACATAGATGTGTAACTAGAATTTATTCAAACCCATTTTAGGATCTAAATCCCTACCTATCATCTATTACATTTGAGTAATTAAGTATCAAATTCTTAAAGCGTAACACAGCATGAGTCACCACTATGGCAACTCCTGGAGAACATCTGAACAGGGAGTAGAAACGTATGCAACTTTTGATTTATAACCATGTCATTAGCAATAAAAAACAATTTCCAAAATGCACTGGTACACTACCGCTATGGAAAATAGATTATGCCATATTTCATGCAGTGCTGCTAATGGAATAGATCTATTTTTAAATGTCTTTGTGAAAACGGTTTCTACATTAACTAGGCATGGAGCACTCTCTGTCTTAAATGTCAGTAAGGAACATGTAAGGAAAACAGTTTAGAAAAAACAACTATAATTATATTAATAGTCAACGAGTTAGTAAGTTTACCAATGATATAAATATACCTAAAATGAATGTTTGTACTGCATGTTTTACCCTTTGAGATTTTGTACGTAACGTATTTCTTAAAAAGCAATTTACAGAAGTTTATTTCATTAATGTTGGGAAGAGGTTTTTCATTAATTCTTCATGGAATATATATTAACATAAATTGAGGGATCTGGTTTTTATTTTCTTTTTTCCCCCCTTCTTTTTTTCTGTTGGATTTTATTATAACACAGTGGAAATTAATGGCTTTTTCAAGTCACTATGTACAAAACCTACACTACTACCTTCCATCACAGTTTATCAGATATTTTATGTTCTATAAACAGAGACAAGGAGAAGGTCCGTTCCTTTAACACTTACAGTGAAAACACAACATTTAATTCTTTTGCCACTAGCAAACACTAACACAGTAATACTCTCAGGTACAATGAATAACACATGCTTAAGTATCTGCTGTTTTGGTGATTAAAGTTCATAAAACTCAAAAAGAAGACAGACCTGTACCACAGTAGTCAAGCATCAAGCAGAGTGCTCAACAGTATATTGTCATGCAGTAACTAAAAAGCTACGTTCTTTGAAATCTCATTAATTCCTGAATGAAGAAATAGTCAGAAAAAAACCCCGCAACTGACATATAAAGTAAGAGAAGTTTTAAATTATTTCAATTCAATGTTTACGGAGATGTCCCTCATTTCTGCTGTTTTGTATGTTATCCAATGCACAGTAAGTATGGATCCTCCTCCCTCTGACCTGGTAAGAATTTGTTGAGCTCAGTGGCACAGAGGAGTAAAATTAGTATAAAAAAATTGTACTGCTATGTGCATAAGTTTGGCACATTTTCCTCTCTGTAACTGAAAGAGAATTAATGATCCCTAATTTCTAGGAATTGAGACATCTATACTTTTAAAATAATTAAATTGAATTTATTTGGTTCCATCTTTAATTTGTTTCATTAAAATCAGACACACAGTAAGATATCATCTTGCCTGATGATATTTAATATCACTGTAGCACTGTATGTAATCTGTTTTCAGTTAGTGTTTTTCTTTTTCACATTCCTCATTTCTGCTTCTACTATTCATCAGAATAACAGGATACAGTCACTCATGCTGTGCAGATTTATTGATATTTCACATTTGATTGCCTTAATACTAAAGCAGCCACGAAATTTAAGGCAATTGCTCCTTTAGATATTTCTCCCTTGCCTCTGTAGATCATAAGGAGAAATTAGATTGATTTTTCAGACAACCTGCTGTACTAAGGCTTTATTAACAAAAAGGCATTTCTCCTTCAGACTAAATACCTACTATTAAACATAGAGAAGACCTGTCAGGCAAAAGGTGTATGACTATAATTAGGAACACTTAAAAAGTTGTTTAAGTGCATGTTTATATTCTCATGTGTGGATTAAAATCGCATGAGCTAGATTCTGGAAAACAGGGCAAAAGTGAACAAATAATTGATAACTATTTTACTTATGTGTTCCTAAAGTGGTCTCAGTTAATCAAATTACACTGAATGTGTCAAGTTAGGTAAAATACTGTACTTTTACATAATGAAGCTGAGAAATGAGGTAATACAGAGGCCGGATTCTTGAGACATTTATTTTATGGGTAAACATTTTGACTTCCAAAAAGCTTCGACTATCAACAACTTCAAGAAAATTATTTATTTGGAAAGAGAACTTAACTCTCGAAATGAATAATTCATGTGTATATATGTATGGAAATAAGGGATGAATATGAAATGTCACTTGTGAGTTTCGGAATATAACATAGAATCATAGAATCATAGAATGGTAGGG
>VZSC01009147.1:70024-103142 GCA_013398225.1 Steatornis caripensis | reverse complement strand
GCCAGGAGTTGATGTTCATTATCCTTCTATTCCTGGCTTCACCCTTACCTCTAACCGGTAAAATTGAGGAAAAGATGACCCACGCACCGACATTTTTCACTCGTGCCCCCAAGGCTTTGTAGTCTTCCTTGATTCTGGTCAGGTTCCGCTGTGCAGTGTCATTTGTACCCGCATGAAAGAGTACCAGGGGATAATAACCCATGTTATGCTCCCGGAAGGGGACAAACCTCTCTCAACTCTCTGTCAGGCCTGCAGATGGGTTCCTCAGTGCCTTTTAACAGAGAGTCCCCCACTACAAGCACTCGTCGTTTCTTTTTATGGTGTCCACCCTGTGAAGGTACAGGGTGTCCTCGCAGTTCTTGTTCAAGAGCATCATGAGCATCTGTAGGGGTTAAATCTTAATGCTACATCTTAATGCTACACACGTGGACTTGCCCCAAAGTACGGAATCTCAAAATATTCTGTCTGAAAAGAAATGTTTACAACGACAGACGTGATGAGTGGAAATAAATGTGAATCACAAATAGACAATGCATTGCATGCCCTTTAATAAATTGAAAAAACATATTAGTTTTTTAATTTTAGAAAAGTTTTTCAAGTTCCCTTAAACTGCTGACCATTATCAACAAAAGTGGCAGTAGTGGGGAAAACAGATTTTATTTGTGATAATATTCTACTCAAAAGATAGTTTTTGCTGTCCTGGTTTCTAACTTACCTGAAGCAGCTCATTTCTCAAAATCAAATGGTGACACAAATTATTTAACTTAGTGGCTGCTGGTTCAGTAACAGAGATTCAATAAGTTATTATGGTTTATGAGTTAAATCGGGTACAGTTAAAAGAAACTATATCTAAATAATAAATGAAACAGGACCCTTTCTTCAGTCAAAAATCCATTACCTCCTAATTTAGTATGCACTTACATCACACGGACATCTTAGTCAAGCAAGATAAATGGCCACAAATTGCCATATTTCATATCAGTCCAAGATATTACTAAAATGTCTTAAATAGCCTTGACTTTCAGAGAGACTTCTCCATAGTTTTAACACAAATTATATTACAGTTTAGAAAGAACCATAAGACAAAAATACATGAAAATTTTCCCCAAATGAAATGTAAAATGTATGTCACAGTAAATGAGGAAGGAGGTTCAAAGATCAGAACACATGCAATGACAGCTTTTTCTCTTGGAAGTCTCATACTGATACTCACACCACCTGAAATTTCTGTAGGGCAACAGGTACGAAGAACTCAGACAATGCTCTCTACTCTGACTGCAATATCCTTGTGTTTGTACTACAGACTCAAAACTCATTATAGTCAATTGCTAGCAGAAAAACAACAAAAACACACTAAAACAGAACAAAAAATGTGATCATAATGCAATCACTGGAAAAAATATTCCTGTTTTTAAAAGGCTTAGGATTTTTGTGCTGAGTAAGAATTTTTTCCAAAGTCAACAGAAGAACTAACCACATACATTTTTTAATGAATGCTAGAAAAATTTTGTTCTAGTGTAAATAATAGTCAAAATATCTCTGATCCTATTTTTCAAGTTTGTGAAAAGCCTGGTAAACTTTCCACAAATAATTTTTTTTTAAATTCCTGTGAATTTTTTTCTATCTTCTTTACAAAGGAAGTTTACTAAAACAAGGCAGTCTGCATATGATCTCAGAGAAACAGAACACAAATGGCAATGAAAGTTATTTTACATGTTTCAGATTAGATTTAAAGTCTCATTCGCTTCATTACATTTTGTGACAAATAAACATCAGTAATGGTCAGTATTTTCTACAAAACTATGCTATGAAATTATTAATAGTGAAGGAACAGCTTTGGCAAATATCACCTTTGACTTTTTCTTCTGAACTTCAAAACTTAGAGATTAACTGGTTTTGGTTTAATTGTGAACGAACATGTTCCTGGGCAACTTGCTCTAGGCAATCTTGCTTGAGTCAGACTAGATGATCTCCAGAGTTTCCTTATGACATCAACCATTCTGGCACTCCGTGAACTAAGAAAAATTATTAATGTATAAAACAGAAAATTATTGCTTACAAAATAGTTTCTCCCTTGAGTGCTCCTCTGTTATGTCTCCTCCTTTCTATCCTATGTGCTTTAGAGCTATCACTGACAAAGACGACCTTCATATCTTTGAACCACCTACCTACAAGTAAGTTATACAGTCTCTAAACAGTTCAGTTATTACAGAGATTATAAAATTATTATGGGAGATTATAAAATTACACATTTATTGTATCTCATATAGCTTAATTTCCTTCTAGGTAAGAACTCATACTGTTATCTTGTTACCAGACCAAGGCTGAGTATACATTTTCCATTTGGTTTTGTCTCATTCTGTATTTTAAGCAGAAAAATTAAAGAAATATTTAGGGGATTTAAAGTAAGCAGTACCAGAGAAAGCAGAAAATACTTTTTACTTATGGAAAATGATCTTTCCTTTACACTCCAGGTAAAATAAAGCTGATTACCCGAAAACAGAGTATATTTTCTTTTTTAACAGGCAGTATTATAATCAGACCAGGCAGTTGTTTAGGGTAACAAAACTTGCCTGGACCTCTGCAGACATCTGTCAAACATTAATAGCATTGTTTGAAAAGCCTGTATTATCATTTAAGTTACATCCAAGACTATTCCATGAGAAATTTTAGCGCTTGCCCAATGAGATCTACCACATCTTGCTATAATTCAGGACTATAGTAACCACTTCATGACTTCACTCCCTTCACAGATTTGAAAAGTGATGGCTACATGTGTATACAGGACAGCTTTCTGAACAGGTAAACATCTGTGTTTTGCTTTTCCAGACTTCCCACAATCTTCTTGTTATAATCTACTAATACAGAGCCACATTTGTCTCATCCATTCAATTTTTCATCCAATGTTACATGTTAACAGCTACAGTTTGTTTCAAAGTACCCATTTTACTTCTTTAAGACTTCTAAGTATTTGCTCATTGAAATAAATTATTTCAAAGACAAAGTCAATTTGAACGTTAATTGGACAACTGTGTGCCTTTGTCAAAATGTCAACATTAAAAGTTGGGGTTTTTTTGTCTCCTTTAAATTATTCAAGTCAATGAACAATTACATGTATTTAAAATTCATTACAGTTTGAATTTGTTCACTTTAATAGAGGTTATTAGCATTTCGAAAGCACAACATTCCCATGTTAAGACTTTTTCCAAGAAAGACCTTATGCAACTGTTTTTACAAAGACAGATTTGGATGCAAACTGCAGTACTAGACACCGATCTACATTAATTTGGGGTCATGTGTGTGAAATTATTAGAAAGAATTAGTACAAAAATAGTTCACGTTAGTCATGGCTTGAAGGATATTGACTGGGTAGTTTAAAAAAAATAATCGCGTGGTAGAGTAGCTAGCCAGCACATCATAAACGCCTTGAATTACACCAGAAATGTGTGCACTTTGCATGGGATTGAGTTAAGCATTTTCTGGGTTAATAGGTATGGTAGCTAGATGACGAAAATATATATCTGTTGTTGTCTAGAATGATCTGCCTTCCTCAACTGAATGGGCCTCCTTTCTTCTTGTAGACACTTCTGTTGTTTACCTGCCACATAATTCACATTTGGAGCAACTTCGCAAATCCCTGAGTAGATCCACTTGGCTGCCAGGTTTATCACTGAGACTCAGTCCTCCTGCCATCACAGGCATTTTACAGCTGACTTGAGAAGCTTCAGACTGTGTTGGGTCAATCTGGCGGGGCTTTGGTAGCAGGGTAAGGGGCTACACGGGCAGGTGGCCCCTGTAAGAAGTTGCTCGAAGCTCCCCCAGCTCCAAGTCAGCCCCACCTTGGGCTGAGGCTGGGCCATTTAGAGACAATAGATACGCCTCTGCGACAACGTATTTAAGGAGGTGATGGGACAAAGAAACAGCCATTGAGACCTGCAGCAGAGGAAGGAAGGCGATGTGAGGGAAACACCCATGCAGATACCTGGAGTCAGTGAGGAAGGAGGGGGAGGAGGTACTCAGAGCAAAGATTCCCCTGAGGCCTGTGGTGAGAAGACAGGCTATCCCCCTGCAGCCCATGAAGGATCACAGTGGAGCAGAGAGGGACCTGCAGCCTATGGAGGACACCAAGCCAGGGGAGGTGCCTGCTCCCAAAGCAGACTGTGACTCTTGACTCTGTGGGCAGCCCGTGCTGGGTTGGTGGGTTCCTGAGGGACTGCACCACGCAGGAAGGATTGATGTCAGAGGGGTTCCTGAGGGACTGTCTGCCAGTGACACCGCGCTGGAGCAGCGGAAGCGTGTGAGGAGCCCTCCCCACCTGAGGGGGAAGGAGTAGCAGAGACAATCTCTGGTGAACTGACTGCACCCCCCATTCCCCATCCCCTTGTGCCACTGAGGGGGGAGGAGGGAGAGACACCAGGAGGGAAGGGACTTGATCCCAGGAAGGAGGGAGGGGTCGGAGAAGGTCTTTGTTTCTAAGATCTGGCTTGCGTATCTCCTTATCCTACTCTGTTTCGATTGATGACTGATTAAATTCAATTTTTTCCCTGAGTCTGTTTTTCTCTGCGGTGAGTGAACCCTCCCTGTCCTTGTCTCAACCCACCAGGTTTCGTTACATTTCCTCCTCATCCCACCAGGGAAGGGAAGAGTGAGCGAGAAGCCGTGGTGGGCTTTGTTGCCGGCTGGGCCTAAACCATGACACAGACCTTCTTGACACCTTCAACAGAGAAGCTCTCAGTAAACTCTTTGATAATGAGCAGATCTCACACACATCCTGACTAAAATAAAATGCTATATATCACACTGTCATAATTTCCCCTCCTTTTGCGGTTGTGTAACTGCAAGTGGTAGGATTCCGGTTTCTGTACCAGGAAAACACCTTTGATACATGGCCATATTTGAATTCCTGCCTGTCCATTTTTTGCCACTGAACTTATGAGCAGGCACAAAGAGGGCTGTAAATTTTAATCCAGGATAAAATTTCTGGGTTTTTTGAGGGTTTAAATAGGTAACAGTGCAATACAGAAAGCTCAACACTCAGGTGGCAAGTAAGTAAACATCATCTATTCTAAAGCCTAATAGCTTCACTGTGTTTAGGACTTATCTTTTGATTAATGACTTGTTTTCCTCTTCTAAATGTACACAGTATAAATGCAATATATTTTTGAGACCCTAAAATATAAATGGGTCAAACAAAAAACCCATTTCAGATAATCGAGCTGGAGGGCATGGCCTCTCCATTCTGATGAACAATGTGTCACATTCATCTTTGTCACTTCAGGTTAGACTACTGAAATAATGCTGAATGAAGAAAAAGATCAGAATATTACAAGTCACTAGACAGTGTCTTTCAGACTTTTGATGGTGCCACTGATCAAACAACTGACATATTCATCTTTATCATGTACCAGTGTGAGTGAATCACTTACGGAAACATTTATTATCATTCTTAACTTGTCCTAGGAGTAGTTTTCAATTAGATTTAAATGACTGGTTCCACATATTATTTTGTTTTCCATTTTCTGTTTCTCTGAAAAGAACTGATAAGCAGAACTTGGACAGGAATAGTACAATTTAGGCTATCTGGATGTATCTGTGATACCATACTACTGATATAGCTGCTTTGCTCACATCCTGCAAGCCTGCTAGATTTATGCTTAATCCAAAGGAGAAGGTAACCATAAAAGTGTGAGAATCTCAAATGTCTGAGTATATAGAAAATACAGATGATGGATAAGAGGAAAAATTAGAGTCGTTTGAAATTAACTTTAGTAATTTATGTTTTGAGTTTAGATAACATCGTAACTACATTTCTGTAGAATTAGATGTTTACACTTCAAAGTGCTCACAAAGCCTGTTAATAAAACTGCAAATAGTCTATACTTAAAGCTGTCTTTTAAGTCTCTGGGGTTGTTGCTTGCACAGTAAAATAGACATATCTGACAGAAGTCCCTTTTTTGGTAACAATGACTTCACAAGATCCGACTTACAAATATTTTTATAAAATTCTGAAATTGAAGTTTGAGCTATTCATAAAATTAGCAGTGGAGGTATATATGTAAGTATACAGAAGTCTGTTTAGGCTTAAATTATTATATTTAAATGCTTCATCCTCTGATGAAACCAAAATCAAAATTCTATGGAATAATGCTATTCAAGGCTACAGAGGGAAGAATATTAAAGAGTCAAATTTTTACTTTTCATTCTTCGTCATTTAAATAGTAATACTTAACAAACTGACAAAATTAGCTATCAACGTTTGAAAAACATCTTTTGCTATTTATACTGAGAAACAATTACCTTCTTTTGTATCTGATTATCAGAAGAAAAAGACTCTGTAAGCTTAAAGTGCTCTTAAGGCTTTCCCAAGGCTCTCAGAGAGCATAATGACTACTTATATACTCCTAGAATAATAAATATAAAGAACACGTCCCAAAATAATTGAATAAATTTAGACTAGAATTACACTGCCTTTTAGCAACTAATTATTTTTTTAAGAATTCAATGTATGTAACTGAAAGAAGAAAAAGACATTGAGGTGAAATTTTATTTCCAAAATTCAAACAATACTCAGTTTTCCACATAAATGCACTGATTTTTAGCTTTTATAATCCATGTTCAGTTAATGAAATGTTTTGAATGAAGAGAGTTTGACTGAAGAAGTAGGAGTAGTGACATGGAGCTTTTTTCCCTCCTTACCAGCACTATGAATTTGCTGTGAGAAAGAAGGTCTACGAAAGGGCAGATGGTGGTTAGGCAACTATTTTTTTATTATGAAAAAATGTATAAAAGTTCAAGGAAAGTTACTAATTTGAAGGACTCACAGTACCAACAGAAGGACTATATTATTACAACAAGTTAAAATACCATTTGAAACCAAGTTTCACATTCAGAGACATGCACATAATGAAGCGATTATCAGAGCCAATTCAAAAATAATAATATATATTATCCTTCAAAGATTAACGACTACTGCAATCAGAAACATGATGACAAGTGATACACAACACTGGGTATGGTGCAGTCAGTCTGTCTTTACAACTATAAATGGGGACAGATGTCTCTTTTAAGTGGAGTTAGTTATTTAGTTTTATTCTTAAACTTTCTGAGTATCAGTACCTCCACCAGCTGCCAATCAGTGCAAAGCAGCAAAGCTTCCTAAGAGAAGGGAAATAATGATGGAGTCTTATCTACTGATGAGTTAGTCTGAAATAACTGAAGGCCATACAGCTCTCCTACCGAACATGGAAACCTACAGATGAGAAGTATTTGATACATCTGCACAGTGTCTTTAGTGGACCAGTATTAGTGGTGCCAGTTAATAGCAGGCAAAATAAACAGGCCATATAAAAATTTAATGTTCAAGTCAATAAAGCATACTCCTTAAGATAATTTTATCATTCATTAGCTATAACAAATAATCTTTTGTCTAATGAATTCAGATTTTGAGATTATTAAGCAATAGCTCTAATTAAGCTTAATTTTTACATAGAAAATGATACTCTTCTTGATCTATAAAAAATGAGCAATGTAGCAAAACTTCAGTTTATATTTCAATTCATATAATGTAATAAGAAATTGTAATTTCACATATATGAACAGCATTGTGATTCCACCTTTATTAGAAACATGAGACCAGTTATCCTCTAATCGTCCTTTAAGTCAAAGTGTATTTCAAAGATATATATAAAGAAATGACCATAAGTAGGAGCAATAGAACACAGAATTCTGAAAGCAAGACATTCTTAGAATCATATTGGTCACTTACTACTAAATCCACAACATCAGTAAGAGTGACTGACATGTTTCTTTTTTGTTAGTCATTATCCTGATTAGAATCTGACAAGTAAGACTTTGCTTTTAAAAATTCTAGACAATCACCGAGTTTATGATACATAAAAAGATCACTAAATGAAAAAAAAAAAAGTTTTTTTAAAAAAACCTAACATGTCATCAGAAACATATTTGGTACAGAAACATCTAGTTTGAACTTTCCTTTTCATTTCAAATAATTCTGCATGTCAATCTAATGAGCTGAATGCCATTAGGAAATTAAACTTGTATTTATGTTTATTTCATACTTCCTAGCCACATATTAGCCATCAAATAATTTTTAAAGCTACAGATTTTTAAATATTTTTTTGCTTTTAAAAGGATTTTCAGTAGATTTTGAATGGTTCATAAAGACTATTTTTAAAAAAAATTACAGTTGAATGGATAAAACTTGCAGCATTTAAACAAACTGGTCCCCAAAGAGTATTCATCTTCCACCACAGTTAAATAGAGATAACATTATGGGTCACTGCTTCTCTCTTTCACCTGCCTTCAGAGTTTGAACTTTCAATCACAGTAGCATGAAAAATAAACTATTTTTGTAAAAACAAACAAATAAATATTCTGCAATTGAAATCCAGAGTATGTACCTTGCCAGATCTACAGAAAGAGATTTATTCTTTATCTTGTGGCATTATGGGAAAGAAATAATATAATAAAGCACCTTTGATGAATTTTAGTTGTTAAAGAATACAGAAAATTTGAGATTATTTCTCTTAGTGAGAGATGTTATGAAATCTCCATTCTTAAATATATTCAGAACTTTACTGGGGAAAGTCCTGAGCAACTGGATTTATGTTGGCCACTCTCTGAGAAGGGTTTTCACCAGACAACATACAACAACTCATCCAATCTAAGTAATTCTGTTGTTCTATGAGTCTTTTATCTCAAAGCAGTCAAATCTGTCTCAGAATCTGTTTTAGAATTGTCCCGACTTATTCTTAGCAAACTAGCTTCAGCATTGTTTTTATTACAGTGCCACATTGTTCTTTGGTGGCACACACAGTAGTGCATACCAAATGTAGTAGTTTACATTTCATAATCCATTTGTAGCTGTCTAGGTTTTTCTGAATTAACCAATTTGATATCTACCTTCATTTTCAATGGGGCAGTGGATCAAACATCTCACTACAGACTTTCACCTGTAATATACACTCTGGAAAGGAATTTTTAATACAGACTGCCTGCAGGTAAGGCACCCTTGAGACTGAAGACAGTAGGACTCTTCTGTTGCTCATAAATGGCTACTGAGAAATGAAAGATGAATCCTATTACCCCTTCTCAGTTGTTAATGGTGGTGCAGGAAATGGTTATGATTTGGGAAGGACTCTGATAGTCTACAGAGATTGAGGAGGAAGGGAAAGAGGAGGTGAGAAGTCAGATGAGAAAACAACAGAGGTGCTAAATATCTTGAAATTACTTGAAATTCAATTGACTTTCTAAACATAATGGAAAAGCTGGCATGTAATGAACTAAAGTAATGATGTATAACTTGCTTTCTTACACACTCTTAAATAAAAATCTTCCTAAATTAATTACTGAGAAAGAAGGAGAAGTGGGGCTACTCTGGAACCACTTTAAATATTAATTTTCAAACAGTGATATTCAAATACAACTGTGTTGAGAAAGAGAAACAGAAGGCAGTTCCATTCTGAAAGATAGCAAGGTAGAGGAAAACTACTGTTAAAATACTTTCTCTAGGATCTGAGAAAAACCGTTGGGGATTAATAGATCAAGAACATGATATTCAATATATTCTACATAATATTGTTTTCTTGCTTCTCTTCATAACTTAATTTTTAACAAGAATCTAATTTTTTTGCTTTGTTGGAATAAAGCCTGCTTTAATTTGCCTGGTGTTTAGACTGAAACTAGGCTATCCTAAAGATCTTTCGCTGGTGATATCACAATGGTCTCCGACAGGGATTTAGCAGTAGAATTCATAACATTTATTGAACTCATGCTGCACTTAATTATTTTTTGACAATGAGATGATGCCTGTCAATAGTTGACTTGTCTCTGACATCTCAGTATTTCTATGGATTTTGTAGTTTGACTAGAAAAGCTTAGCCTTTAAGGAGTACTGGGTAATAATTATTTTGCAATAATATCAGAGCTTTCTTCCACTCCACTTTTTTTTTAATGGAAGGTGTCCCACCATCATGAACAACCGACCGATACAACCCATAAAGGATGTAACTGCCCCCAAATTAACATTGAGTCCTTAGTGAAGTTATAACTTCAGCGCTAGACACGGAGGCTCTGTATCAACAGAGAGCTCTGCAGAGGGTCAGGAAGGCTTCTTCACCCACAGAGAAGATGACACAAAAAATCCACTGTAGTTGCCATCTATGTGGCTGAAAGGGAGATCCTGACAGAATAGTTCACGGCCCTGTGAAGAGCAGACAGTGATCTACAGGAACTTTATCAAACAACTGATGGATGTAAACTCATAATTAATACTTAGCCAGAAGTGTCTCCTCTCACAGAGGGCATCTCTTCTTCGAGGTCTTCGTGCAGAGTCTCAGAGGTCTGGGTCCTTTTTGCATACTCTCCCACTGTCTGAGGTTGGTTTTGAACGACAACCTACTTCAGCTGGAGGGGAAGGAGAGGCTGCCATATTATCTCACTCATATTATCACATTATCTCATTATAAGGGCAGACTTGTGGGAGCAATAGGTTGGAGTGATGACTGACTACTGCTTCTATTAAGCAAGTATCATAAACAGTAGGCTGTTAAACGAATAACGGGAAGTAGTATGACTTCTGGCTGCATATTTAAAGAAAGCAACTAGAAACTGGATACTGCTGTATCTTGACCCTGCCGGACTTCTGGGGTACACTGAGTATGCCAGCTGGATCAAGTGCCTCTGGACACTTAGTTCTTACACCAGCAGAGCCATCAGACAGAGATCTATTTTTAAGAAGAAAGAATCCAGACATCTGTCCGGACCTTGCTTGGAAGTTTCTGGCCACAGGTCTGTCTATATACCGCTTTCACCTCTCCAGATCTGCAAAATTTTTTAGAATCATTCTTCATAAGTAAAGGTGGACTTTTTTTGTTTCTAAACCCAGTATCACTGAGAGATATTCCAACAAGAACAATGTTTATTATTAAATAAATAAACAATTTTTTTGTTCAGTTGTCATCTCCCGAGAATAGTTTTATCTATTTCCTGCTGTTAAATTTCTGTTTGCTGTGGCATAAAATAGGACGGACTCAGTAAGTTCTGTTTCCCAAAACAGTAAGCAAAAAATTGAAAGCAAAAGATCTCTAATGTGCTAAACATATAACAGATACTGCTTATTAAATAGTGTCTCCTTAACAGGAAATATAACTGTTTAAAAGGACAAAAAAGTGTCCTTGTATTATGAATTTCTAGAGGATGTTTCTGCATTTGCAATTAACTACATTTTTTAACATTTTCCATCAATTTTATTGACAGTTTTCCTTCAGACATTTTCAGTGATTAGTACTTCTTGGGTTTTTTTTCCTTCTTCATTTGTAGTATTTTACACTTCAACTATTTTTTGAAATTTAGGTAGCAACTTTATCACTAGTACCATGGACTGTTACTGTGATGAAAGGGAAAAGATCAATGACCATCTATGGTCCACAGAATTCTGTTTAGCAACTGCTCTTACTGCTAAGTTCAAGGGAGTAAATATTTTTCCTTTCACAGGGTATGATATGAAGCACCAATCATCTGCATAGATGTAAAATAAGTGAATGAGAAAAAATGAAATGCTTATTTACCTCTCCTCTTGAAGTAAACTGTAATTAAAAATACTTTCTTTAAGCTCTTTGAGTCCCATGTGCTCCTTCAATAGACGATCTACAGTTAAAGTATATGCTTCATTGATTCCAATTAATTTATTTAGATTATACAGTTCCCCAAGGAATACCATGTGTATAGGCTTACTGAACACCTTCATTCTAATATATTAAAATTAATGTTATTCTTGGAACTTTTACACTCACTTGAGGCAACAGAAGAGACATTACAATAAATCATTGCAATGTTATTATTACCAGCCTCAGCCTCCAACAAAAATTCCAAAATCGCCAGACAGAACAATCTCCTACCTGGTAAACTATGGATATTAACAATTCCTCGTTTAAGGTGAGGTTAGACAATAAAAAAATATTTCCTCATACTTAATCTTTCTAACTGTAAAAAATGATGACCTATATCTTTTGTGGATATGGTGACTCAATTTATCTCCTTTTCTGATTTTCTCTCTTCATTACCACTTTTCAAGGACTTGTCAGAGAGCAGAGATACACATCATTCAGTGCATCTATTTCTAAATAAGGATGTTGAAATTTGCTTCCTGTCCTGCTGCTTTGTTTGCCTGTTTGGATAGTAGCTCAAAATCCCATCCAACAATAAAATACATGAAAAAGATGCAAGCATTTATTCTATTAGAATAAAAAATGGCCCTTTCTTGGTTTAATATTTGCTACTTATGTTTCCAGTCTCAGACACCACAATTATCCAGCTCCCTCAAAAATTCTTTTAAATGTTCTATTTATGTTACATATCCCATTTCTTGGGTAAGTGGCAAAATATCAGATCGAAAATTGTTTAGAGACTTAAAGCAGGATTTAATTATGTCATGCATATAAATAGAGCACAGGGATAAAATGATGTAACAACAACAGTTCCTTTGATTGGTATTTGAATTCAGTATTTTCTCACTGTCTGGCCTCATCACAGGAACAGAACTATGCTTCTGGGAAGAACTGCAAGTATTTGTCCATGTTAAAGCTTTATAACAAATCAGGAAGCAATGATTCCTCTGCCTAAATCTGCTGTACGGGTCTGATTTGGAAGAACCCTGGATGCACACAGGAGGAGTCAGGTTTATTAAAAAATGTTAAGATCATATTGTTGCAAAGAGTAGCAACTGAAGGGAAAGGAAAAAAATATGGCAACCTAGCAATTACAGCACTCACCATGTCAGTGTGTCAAACATATATCTTTCATCTTTTAACCTAAACATCAAGCTAAAAGTTGAGGCATACAGCTTCTATTGAAACTAGGACACTATGCAGATAGACATGCAAGACACATGGGATCAGAAAGAGCATGATTTCACACCTTAGGGGAGTGTAAAGCAAGGTGAAAGATCTGGTAAGAACATTTTAATCTGCAAAGCAGTAGATTGAGCTGTCCACTTACCAGTTGAGTACTTTTAAGCCATGTCTGTCACCCAAAAATAGGCATAAACATATTATTTCATAAAGTATATGTATTTATTCTCTTATCTATTTATTTAGACCAGGAACTTCCATTAATTTCTTAGAAAGACTCTTTGTATTCAGAGCTTTGAACTTGACATGAATGAAGCTTTGACTCAAACCCTTAAAGCCCAGAGACAGAAGGGTTATTGGACTTGTCCCTGTGAGGTGCCTGAGGCAGTGCAACACCCGGCTGTTCTGGATCTTATCCAGATGGTTCTCCATTCTTCAGGAACCAAATGGGTAACAGCTAGGATTCACATCACTTCCTTGAAAATTTCTAAGTACTGTCTGTAATCTACCCTTGAATTGTCACTAAAATGCACACAATATCTAGTAACTCTTCTTCCAGAACCAGGAAATAAATTACATTTGTTTATCTGTTTATCAATTTAAGATTCCACTTAGTAACATCTAGTTGAGGGACATGTCCATTTATTTCACTCAATGTTAAATGTCTACAACAGAACAAGACATTTAGACTCCTTTCATTCATCTGCCCTATATAAGCATTTAGTGGAGAATACAATACATTCATCCCCATATTGACTAACAGCTAAACACAGGATGTGGTCACTAAATTTAATAACGCAAAACTTTTCCTTATGGAAAGTAATTTTAAGGAATGACCTTAATAATGCAGAGAAAAAAATAGCTAACTAATACTTGTTATACTAACAAGTTAATATTAGAAAGAAAGCAAGATGATAAATGAGAAAATATGTAAATGAGGATGAAATCTATACTTGGGGGAAAATTGGATTTGCTGGACATGCAGAAATAATTTGATACACAGCTTGAGACTTACAGTTTGAGATTTAAATAAGAACTTGATCTAAACACTCTTTTCTATCATCTAAATTTCCAGTTGGTGTCCAAATTACTTCTATGCTCTCACAAACTACAGGGTATGCAGCCCTAGGATATTAGCACTGCTATCCAATAACTGCATCAAATGACTCACAACATGAATGTTATCTAGCTCATCAGGTAATCCACTATCTTCAGGAAGCAGTCTGACTTTCTTCTCAAAAGTCAACACGTAGGCTTCCTCAGCCTAAGAACTCTAACAATCTATGGTGCACACTGCCTTCTAAAACGTTTTAATGTGCTGAAGTTCAAAAGCTACTCTGGGCTACAATGTGAGGGGAAGAAAAATTTTTATTGGCCATAGGAAGTATAGTGTTTATAATAGAGAGTACCTCAGAAACATCTAAAACAATTAAACTGCTCAGTGAAAGTTATGTCAACCAACCAAACATATTTTTATATATATATATATATATCTTTTATTTTACAGAAAGCTCAATAAAAGTATTAATAAGTAACATAAGCTTTATGTTATGGAATAATAATCCATGCTGAGTGCCATAGATGGCTGACAATACAATGCGGGGAATTAGCACAGCATAATTTACACCCTATCGTGCACTTCTGCTTAATTTAGCAGTGAGAACTGAGCTGCCCCTGTGTGTTTCTATAAACATTTAACAATAGAAGCTTCATTCTAGAGATTTTCCTTCAAAATAAACCTGACCAAACCCTTACTGTGACAACAGATGGTGAAAGAGCAGCTGTACCATAGGACCTGGAAGTTCAATAACTGACAGTCAAGAGCTGCAGAATGGCTGGAATGGCTACTCGGAGGAACTACAGTAATGGCATATTGAAAAATAATTAATTCAACAGTCATGCAAAATCAGGAAGAA
This sequence comes from Steatornis caripensis, assembly GCA_013398225.1. Lineage (NCBI taxonomy): Eukaryota > Metazoa > Chordata > Aves > Caprimulgiformes > Steatornithidae > Steatornis > Steatornis caripensis. The sequence continues at coordinate 88,357 of VZSC01009147.1, read as the reverse complement.
AAAAAATGTTTAAAACCCCCCAAAACTAAGGAGAGGGAATATAAACACTGTCCTTAATGTACTTCTAGAGTAATGGCTTGATTTTCCTTGAGGACATGTCACTTTTCAGTAGAACATCCTGCTCAATCATTCCACTTTAAAAACATTAATACAATAGCAGTGCCATCTTGGGGGTTATTATTTTGCAATTTAAAAAATAAAATTGAGTGTGTTGTGTTTCATACATGTTTATCACTAGAACAGATACCTATCAGTCCACCTGAGCAATGCAATTCACCTTTTTAAGTGTAGTAGAGATTAACACATCTGCAGCAAGGGACACCAGCTTAAGTGACAGGCAAGCCAGCCACTGTGACATCTGCATGTATTCACCTTTATACAGCATTTGTAAGTTAGGTTTTATTAAACAAACTCACTGAGCTGAAGTTTCAGTAGTGATTTTAAATGAGATTGTTCTAACTCCATAACCTTAATCAAGTTGAAGACCAGCCTATTAAGCCAGAATATGAGATGATATTGCATAGTTGATCCGGTACAGCTGCATGTAGTTGTTTTTACTAATTTATGTCAAAAGAAAGAGAAAATGGGCATATCCATGTATATTTGTGAACGTCATCAAGAACACAACCGTACTTCAAAACACTGAGATTCATGTCAACTGAGTGCTGCAGAATCTAACATGCACAATTTTACCCATTTTTTGCCTTAGTGTGGCATCAGTGTGCCATGACGTTTTAAAACTGAGTTAAACGCTGTTGTGGAGTTGGAAACACTGTCTCATTCTCATATAATTCTCATTAAAAACTATTAACAGGACAGCTACGAGTTCTTTTCCCATAAATGCAGGAAAATTCTAGAGGGAAATATTCTTCTTAAAAATGAACATTTAAATTGTTTAACAAGAATATCTTATCTTCTGTAAAGACAAGGCATTCAAAAATGCTCATGCTACCTGTGGATAGAAGAAAAATAGTTTCTAACTTAAAGAATTGTAGCATTCTTCCAGCATTGATGAAAGGTGGCGGGTTCTAGCCTTTGAATTCGTCTAAATAGAGATGAGACATACAGCATGGGAAAAGAAAATTTTAAATACACTGCTCTGCCAAGCTATTCTAATCTCTGTGAGAAACCTTGACACTCGACTTCTGTCTGTGTAGTAGAGGAGCAAGAGGCTATTTATTGCATCTATGAACACGTATGTGAACATAACCATAATCCAATAAAATGGAAAATCAGCTCCCTGAGCACTAGCTTGTTGAGGAAAATAAGTTAAAAGTGAAATCAGAAAGTTACGACTTTCCCAACTGGAATTTAATAAATATTTTAGTCACTTGTAAATGTAGCAATAGGAGGAGCTGAACTAAAGGCTGTACTGAGATTTAGATCTAAACCTTGAATTCCACTGTGTACCTAAACCAGATGTAATCAGTTTGATTTCCTAGCATGGCAATCAGTAAACACCAAATCCCAATAACACCCAAATAGCAAATGAGGGTTATAATGTGTAGAAAAATCTCTGGGAGCTGGTGGCAATAGATGTGGTTTCCCACGCTGAGAAGGATCAGAAGATTTTGTAAGAAAGCTGATTATCTAATGCTGATTTCCCTACACGATATCAAGTTGATTTTCAGATGAGCTCAGCACATTTGCAAACTCAGGGTGGCTAATGTAAAAATCAGGAATTGAAAAGGAATGGGCAGTGCTTGTCGTCAATATACCACTGTGGTTTATTGAGTTACAGTGCATTTTCCTGTCCTTTGGAAAGGGTTAGCAGGTAAGTTAATGCCACCTTTCAGAATTCACCTGCCTAATGATGGCTCTCTCACAGGAGCTGACATTTGCTTTACTCAGTTTAACAGCTGAACAGCAGTGATGAGCTCCAAGAAAAGGAAACATGCCTGTGTTTCCTCTCCCATCTTAGCTAATCAAATAGAGAAGCCTCTGGCTGAAACATTGAAATATTCTATTCTTTGTGACTCTCTGCTATGAGGTCTTTATCATTTTTCCTCGGGATTTATGGTCTATGACACAGTATTCTTTTTAGTGCATATTTAAAATACATATTATGTTTTCAGTATCAAGTTACCTAAATTTTTTTTCTCAACTACTTGCTGGTTTTCTCTTAGATGGTAGTATATGTAACCCATGGATATAGTACCAATATAGAAAACAAAAATTGATTCAAAGATGTTGCCAATTTTCTAATTTTTCACCACCTTCTAGTGTTCTTTCCATCATTGTCAGCTCAGACAGCAGGAACTTTATTTCCCTCTTCTCCCACAATCTTCTTCACAACATTTTGTCTGTGTGGTCCTCTTCCATCATTTTTTGCATCATCTTCCCACCACTATTAAACATATTAAAACCATGCTCAGAACTTCTTATTGCCTCATGCTATCCATATGATTATCACTTGTATCAATACTCATAATGTCTGAACTTTTAATTTCCAGTAAATGTATCTTATCTTTCTAATAATTTCTCAGACAAACTTAATTTCACAACTACTGCCTTAAAAGAAAGCTGCCACACGATGTGTAATCGACAAGTCTTTTCTAATAACTTTTTCTCTTCTCTTTTTAACTTTATATGCAGTTAACAATATTGCACATTCAGACATTTGGAGAGTTACAGTAGCTTCCACACCTGTGTAGGTTGATTTCTTTCCAAATTGTAATGCTAATGGTTCTGTCTGTGCTGATAATTTCTTCTTTAAATCAAGAACATATTCATAAAGGAATTATAACTGGATTGGTTCCTTGACTCTAGTTTGACAACTGCCTTCCCCCTTAAACAACAAATTAAAATCTATATATATGTAAATACATATATACATATTAATTTTATTTACATGTGTATGCATATGCACATATATCTATACAGAAATTTTAAGTGAAAATAACCTTCAACTACTCTCCTAGTGCTCAAAAAACCCCATGGCCATTCAAGCGAAATTAAGAATTTTTTTTTTTTTTTAAACATAATAGGATGAAGACAGCAGTTGAAAGACTAATTTGCAATGTTGCTAATGCTCATGGAAAATTCTATGGAGAGTTTTGCTAAGATAGACAAAGGTGTAAAATCAAAACCTTCACATGCGTTTTAGGTACTACTAATATATAAGTATGAGAAAGATATTAATTCCTCTACTAACTGGATATTTAGCAAAAGGTTAAATACTGAAATTTATTGGTATTTATCATGAAACTTTTAGATATATGGGGAAGAAATGTAAAATATACTGTAGAAATTTTGTTAGTGAGGTAGAACTGAACAGCCACATGATCATACATACCTTTTCCACATGTACTGATTAAAGATAGTACTCTAAAAAATCTAAGTCAATAGATGATTTTCAATAAAGTGACTTTAAAAACATTTTATTTTAGGTGCTTAAAATCTGTCAGAGTTCGTCTCATGACTGCTTTTTATTGAACAAGATGCATAGGATGTACAATAAGACAGAGGTTTTTCCATTGTAAACAGATAAAACGTTTGTAGCTTGGATTAATCATTTTAGGTAAAATATATTTTAAGAAAAAATCTAGAAGTAAAATCCCAGTCAGATTAATTCTAGGGTTCAAGTTCATGATATGCTTGCAGAAACAAGTTAAAACTAGATATTCAACCTCTTAGACAAAACTGCAGTTTATTAAAATGAATGTCAAGATGACAAAAGTAGTCAAGATGATAATTTAATATTTTGATAAATAATGTGTTAATGTAATAAATTAAAAGGTCTGTCATGGTTTAAAGATGGGCTGGCTATTAAACGGACAACATATGCTCTATGTTAACCCCCTCCCTCCCCAAAGCGGGAGGGAAAGACACTTACCGGCTGCAAAAGTTAAAACAGCTTTAATCTAACTAGAATAATCATGTATAATAATAATAGGAAAAATTAATAATGAAATATGTACAAATATGTACATAACCAATATCGAGTTCCCCCCCACTGATGATGAATATGTCACCCGGACACTGTGGGGCATGCCCCGACAAAGTCCCGGACTGTACTCAGCAGCAGGCAGGAGCTGGATTCAGGAATGCATGTATCAGGATCAAAAGCAGAAGAATTGGACAGAGTCCTCCTCAGACGCTGGCCATAGAAGAAGAGAGTGACCCTCGTGATCCCTCAGCTTTATACAGACTATGATGCATATGGGATGGAATACTCCCTTTGGTCAGTTTTGGGTCACCTGTCCGACCCGCTCCTCCCCACCGCAGGGTCACAGGTGTGACCACTTCTCTGCTCTTTCAGTTCTGGTACATAAGTTAGCAGAAGCAAGCATCGACCTTGGTCTCCACAGGGATAACTATAAGCAAGAGCCTTTCTGCATACCATTCCCACTGATGTTCCAGCACTAACTATAAACATTGAGCCTTATCACTGCTAGAAGCAGATACTGTCTGGAAAAACATGCAGTTAATTTCAGAGAGTGCAGCTTCTCAGGAGAGACTTAACTAAAAAGTAGTTACTAAAAGAAAATCGGTTCTGTCCTAGCCCAAACCAGGACAGGTCTGTTCTTTCCTGGCCTATCATGTTAATGTCTGCTGTATATCAGGAGATAGAAATTAAACTTACATCTGCATAGTCTTTTCTGACTCTTCTCAGAAATAATAACTTAATAACTTAAATAACTTAAATTAGGTTATATTTCCTAGCTCCTTCTACAGTGAAAACCCACAATCCGGTTTACATAAGATAAACCCAAAAGGGAATCTGGTTTTGAAATTACTGTTACCTAAAATTTCAAGACATCCACAGATCAATAAACCGTTTTCTTTTCCAGTATTTGGAATATAAGTGAGAACTGATAAGGTCTCATTGCCCATCAAATTGGCCTCTCTTTTTTCAGTTTGATTTTTTGACTAACTTTCTTGAAATGGTCCATGGTAATTCCTTTGGAATATGATGATTGATGCTGATGAGACAAGAACATATTAATTGCAGACTGCCCTAACAGTTAACATGATCAACAAGCTATTCAAGCCAAGAAAGTTATTTTTGCTTTCCCTTGGAATTCCAATGAAAAGGAAAATTCCTTACCAACCACACATGCCAAGACTTCCAAAATAGCAGAGATCACTGAATGAATATGTTAGCCTGGTGAGACATTATAACTGTTATATGTATTTATTTTTGTTGTTTTTTTTTTTTTTTTTTTAGTAATAAAAGAGGTAAGTTCAGAGTTAATCGTAACAGTGAAAATGTAGCTAGTTAACTAATTTTTGTTTACTGGGCATTTTGTCCTTCTTTTGAGATGGCTACTGCGAGCAATTGATGGTATAGAAACTGTTCTCAAAATGCCCCNTTTTTTTTTTTTTTTTTTTTTTTTTTTTTTTTAGTAATAAAAGAGGTAAGTTCAGAGTTAATCGTAACAGTGAAAATGTAGCTAGTTAACTAATTTTTGTTTACTGGGCATTTTGTCCTTCTTTTGAGATGGCTACTGCGAGCAATTGATGGTATAGAAACTGTTCTCAAAATGCCCCAATGCAACTATTATCTTCACTTGCTGGATGTGACAAATCACTTCGTTTCTGTGACTTCAGGAGACAAGACCAAGACAAAAGTATCTAAAAATCTGAGTAATTGCAGTGCAGACAAAGAATCAAGGGCAAATATAAATCTACCTAATTGTTTATGATGTTTTAGTTCTTCTAACTTTATTCATACATACCCATATAGTTACTATTTTTTGTTGTTATTATAATTAATTTATTATGATTCATGAACCTTCTCGTGAAGAAAGCAGCAAACAAAATAATAATATCCCCTCCCTTGTGAGTTACACCCAGCACAATTCCATGTTAATAATTCCATATTAAAGTTGGACCAGAGTCAGGGAACTGAGAAATATGTTGACTGGCTGAAGATTTGTTGTAACTAAGGAGAAAGCACTTTTGTTCCTCAAATCTGTCTTCTTGAAGGCAAGTTCTATACATATTTTTCTCCTTCTACAATGAAGTAATTTGTTCCTTCTGATTAATCCCCTTATCACAAGTTTCTTTAAAACAAATCCCTATTACTGTGACGTACAACACATGCATACTTCAATTAGCTGTTTTAATTTACTAGATACGTACTCCATGATAACTACCCCACCACAAAATCGTCACACTTTCAACTGTTCTTGTGCTGTATTATAGAGCAATTATGGCCTTACTGTAGTACAGGGGTAGACTATATTGCAAATAAATTTTTGATCAGTGGCACAGCGATCACTGTCCTGAGTTTTACTCTGAATATTTTTATTCATGCTTTGTTTAGATAGTTTCCTAAAATATGTGCTGATCTTTTTGAGGAGGTGTGGCTGCTGTCCATTCTTACTACGATCTCTAGCAACTAGAATCTCAGAATTTTAGCCTTTAACTTTGAGCTGCCTGTAGGTTTGCTTCTTTAAAAAAAAAAAGTGGAAACAACAGATTTCTCAAGACACACAGCTCTACCCCTTCATCCCATGGATCCAATCACCTGACATGCAGCCATAGAGAACAGCAGCAGTTGTGCTCACAATGAATTTTGCACAAAGCCATGTCTATTCAAGGAATCTTACTCTCTTTTTTTAAGGCATTGCAATGCCTTCCAGTTACATGAGGCTGCCAGTGGATGAACTTGAAGACAGTCAGATGATTTAGTTTGTTCAAATTCTGCTACTGGTCTTCTCTGTAACCTTGTGCAAGTATTAATTCTTCATGCTTTCATGTGGACAATAGAATTCATACTTTTTTAGAATTTTAGAAGAACATTGATGAATACAGACTAATTCTGTAAAGAATAACAATCCCCTTCTCCCTTTAATAATAAAATGAGTAAATGAAATCTGTAGAAAACTTTTATATATATATGCGTTAAACAGATTAATTTGAAAATATTAAGCATGATCTTACTTTAGAAAAATATCTATTTTGAGGCAGCAAGATACTCTCTAATGAAAATCTAGCAAGAATTCTTGAGAATAGAATAATGCACAGCTACACACAATGAAATACAGTTGAACTTAGAATTATAAATTAAAAAGACACCAGATTTTCTTTTTCTTACCTGCTGGTTTACTGGAAAATTCCTGTTGATTTTTTTAATCTATAAAAATGAATAAAGAAATAGATTAATAGTCACTAGAGTAACAAAAATCAAACACTGGATTCTTCTAATCTTCTCATTAGAAGCTATAACTTTGAGTATTTAACTATGTAAGTAATTCAGAACAACTTACTGCCAGCCACGACAGTCATCAAGCTTTTAGAAAATTCCTCTCCTTAGAGAATGATGGAAAATTGGGCTGGAATAGCTTTTGAAATGTCCCTTACTCTACCCTTGTATCCTAGCTGCAAATCAGTTCTGATAATTGTTCAAGCATTTTTTTTTCTTAAAACATTCAACACTATCCTGAGGTAAAGAAAATCAGTCTGAGACCCCTAATTCATGACGTGTTCATATTTAGCCCTGCAGATCATTGACTCCATCTAAATAAATATTGTCAGTTTTCTCACACAAGAGTGTCCAATACAAGCAGCATTAACTGTGGAACATACCCGTTCCTGCCCTTAGTAGAAGAAAAATCTTCTTTTTTAATTTAAACATAAGCCCTGGAAGCTTTTGAGCAAACCTAGTAGATCTACCATGTGCATTCATGACAGATACTTAATCTCTAGATTTTTTGCTCTCTTACATTTACTTTTCACAACTGTTTTTGTAGCTATGGGTAAATGAGTAAAGCATCTTTAAATTAAAGACATTGTCAACTAGGAATCTTTTACAAGAAGCTAATAATCACCACCGATTTTCCTCCAGTGTTTACAATATCATCTCTAAACAACTATAAGCAGAGATGTGAGTGGCACTGTATTTTGCAGACCTTAAAAACAGACTGTTCGCTGCAGTGGCAACCTCTTTGCATCCTTCATGCAAATACTGAGCAAGTCTGTAAGTCTGTCGCTGACATCCCATAGTTTTGCTATCAAAGGATAGTTCTCACTATCAACAACATGCTGGCAAGCAATTTCAGTTGGCTTTCAAATGCATCCTGAATCAAGTGTCAGAATACTATTTCCACTCTCCCTTCTTGCATGTACAGCAGCTTCTGTTTCCTCCTTTCTTCCATGTAAGTTAAGTGGAAGCATTAGAGGAGCTAGGACATTCAGTGGACAAAGTATTAAAATAAAATGAATCTAAACTTCATGATCTTACAAAATTTCTTAAAAGAAAAGGTGGGCAAAAAAGGTTTTTGACAGAAAAACAGATTTCAAGACTTTTGGGATTTACTCCTAAATCTGACATGAAATACTGCAGCATGATAAATCCATGTTTGCGTTAGTAGGTGCTGTTAAAATCCTTGTCAAAATTGTGTATTTCCTTCTAGTTTAGGGAAAGACTACAGCCAGTACTGTGAAAAACTTCAAGTTATGAAAGAACATTGACAAGAAAAAGAGATTTTACTGTTCTAAACAAAATACTGAAAATACCTCTTTAGGGGCAAGTTACAGATGAAATACTTTGATAATATTTTTGCTTATTTCATATATAGACATTAAATTTTTAAACAGAAATAAAGTACATTAGGAGCCTTGTGTACCTTTAAATGTTCCTGGGAAATGTAAATGCGCGATCCAAACAACATACTCTCAGTCACAAATTTCAAGCTTATTTTTTTAAGAACGATCTAAGCAGCTACATTGCATAGTTGTTTTAAAAGTTGTTACTTTGACAAATTAAAACAATCATGTTTATCTTTCAGGTAATTATGTTATAGTTTGCAAACTGCATTACAGGTGTTCAGTTCTACATGGAAATAAATTTTTTTAAGTATAATTAGTTCTAGAAACACTTTAAATGTTTATCATTTGCATGCATAAATATTGGACATTACATAAAACCCAAAAACGTTCCACAATTAGGCAGCAGAAGTCACTGGTCTTTAAGATTATGAGATACATTGTCTTGAGAATAGGGAAACAAACACATTAGCCAACATTTTTCTTCATAGCGTGTTACAAAATACACTGAGGAAAATTTAATCTACAAATGATCCAAATCCACCAATCCTTAAGAATCAAAATCAAACTGTAAACATTTTTCACAAATGAAAAGAGAAAAAAAAACCCTTCTTTTACGTGATAGATTATCTAAAATAGAAATGTTCCTTCAGTCTTCCATAACTTTACTGAAGTCATTGTAATACTAGTATTTATTAAGCACAATCACAGCATACAATACTGTAACTGATGCAAATGAATAACATGTTTTTCATCAGAGAACACCAATATGATACATTTCATACATATATGCACATTATGTTTTAAAACAAAACACCTTAGCAGATACTAAAGTAAGAAAGGCAGGCACTCTCCAGAACATCCTTTAGAAAGATGTGTTTATCCAGAGTGATAAAAAATCAGGAGTGGCACAAAAGAAAAAATGAGAAGCTAGTAAACAAGTTCTGTTCTGAAGGTAAAGATACAGGAAGCATTATGAAAGCTGAACTGAAGCTAGCAAGAACTACCTTCTTCTACTTCATGTTCAGAAAAACAGGTGCTGAGAGGTGAGATACTATTCTGGTTCAACTTCCATGAATGCAGATGAGGAAAATAAACCTAAGAATGCTGTAGAGAAGGTAGTTTGGGATTCCTAAATGTGGAAGGAGGAAGCCTTCAAAATTAAGATCTGACTAATCTGACTAATAAATAGGCAAGCGGTGTTGATAAGAGACCAATAATGGAAGAACAGATTTTAGCGGAAGCTATCATAAAAGGAAAATTTGAAGCATAATTGATTGTGATAGGCGTACAAACATATAGAACTAGGCATATTCCAAAAAATTAGCTGCCCAAATATCTTAGGACATCATAGTCATGAATAATAATAATGGACAGGGAGAGGATAGGAAGTGAGACACAGAGAAGAATGCACCACGGCCAAATTCAGTTAATTTTGTACACTAGATGTTGTCATCACAGATTGATAGTTTTCACAGTGATGGCTGTGCCTGCTCTGCAGAAGAAACAAATAAGAACATGGAACACATCACTCCTCAGCAGGATAAGCAGATGAGCAGGCTTTGGCTTCAAGTGCACACAATGATTGCAATGTTTGGTTGTTTTTATAAAAAATATTTTATCTTATTTAACTGTCTTCATGCCAGAGAAGCAGTAACCCAGAAGAACACCTTTCCATGCTATTATCTTTTTGTGTGATTGTACCCTATTTTTGTTGTCCTCTGCTGGAAAGCAGCTGATTAAGCTTACAAAATCTGGGTTTAAAACTTCCACATTCAGTTGAAACTAAACTGAATGGCTCACTCCTCTGAGAGCTGTTATTTCAGACCTTCTTTGAGCAAATAGCACTACAATAATTATTTTCAGTTTCTATAAAGTGTAATCTCAAAATCACTATTTATTAGGCATTTATTTGACCTTTTTTACTTATTTATTTTAATGAAATTTGCTATTCCAGTGTAATCACAGGATCCTCATGAGATGATGAGGAAATGTACCTTTCAATGAGCACATAACGGCCTAAGGAATCCGAAGGGCAGTACGACCTAGACATAAAGGCACTGATTCAAGGTTTTTCCAATTCTTAAAAATTTAAATAGAAGCAATCACATGTTTGAAAACTCTGTGGTCCATGCTTGCTTTAATCCTATTTCCTGAAAAACTGTATTGTAAATGAGACACTAACAGTTCTAATGTGATACTGGGAAAGATGATTAATGACAGTGTGAATCTCAGGAATCACAACCGGTCCTCTGCAAGAAGCTATAATATAGTAGTTGTTAGTTGTCAGAACAGAGTGTTTGACAGAGACCATTCCCTTGAAGTACCCACAGGAACAGCCGAGACTGAAGGGCAACATTTGGAATGAGTGAGTATCAGCTCCCGCTCAGTATTTTTGTTTGACTTGGATGATAGATCAGATTCTCCCACACATATGACATATCACATATGATTTGATCTATAACTTTCTTGTAGCCTGTAGATAACATGTAACTTTGTAGGTCTCCTTCCTTATCAGAAATTTTCCAATTACAAAAGAACCCTTTATTATTTTAATTTATGCTGGCCCGATATTTGGATTTCTCCAAACAATTTAGACACTGTAGCCTTCTTAATCAATTGTTTGCATTACATAACTGCTGATTTACATTCATTAACAGCTAATTAAAATATAGTATCTGGACAAGAATTCATTAAATGTTTTTTAACTTCATCTCATGCATTAAGCAACAACGCAATTCATGCCATTAAGACGTTAAGTGACGGCAAACAAGAAGCAACATCATTACAATTTGGAGCACTTTGGAAAAAAAACATGAATCCACGCTGTGATAATCTTATGTTAATGAAGGACTAAGAAAGAGTAAATAACTAATATTTGGAATGATTATTTGGTTAGTCTTATTTTCTGTCCTTGCTAGGCTTTTGTTTGCTTAATGTGATAGGTAAGTTGTAATAAGGTTGTGAAATGTTATTATCCAAGAGTATATGTGCATTTAAAAAAGCAAGAAACCAAAGAACATTTGAAAGAAGCATGCAACAGTGCACATGAAATACATCATACGTTGGTGAATACATGCAAATACTGCCTATGGACTGAATGTAGGAATTCTTGATGCCAGTTTTACAAGCTGTAGATTTTAGAGTTTAGGCTGAAAATCTATGTAGGTTACAATATTCAAAGTGATCCGTCAACGTGTTCCAGAAAATATGGGTACATAGGAACTATTTAACACAACACTGCTTCCTGACCTACCAAGGATGATGCCATTCTCTATAGTCTGTTGACCACCTTTTACCAGCTAAATGGTTCAAAGGATAGAAAGGCTGGGATTACTGGAATGTTTTCTAGTATTTTCATATTTATCTTGGACTTTTCTCAAACCTAGATGCACTGGATTGCAAATGCACTCAGCCTGAATGGAGTCAGCATCAAGGTCCTTGAAGGAAGAAAGGGAAAAAACAGAATATATTTACATTTATATAGAGGAGATGCTTGATACAACACTGAATAATGCATAAGCAAACATGACCTGTGCTTTAGAGTCTGTTCCTATAGATCCCTATAGGTTGAATCATTCTCACTATGGTTTCTAGGTAAGTACAAAAGCAAGAAACAAGATAATATATGTTTCAACTTATATAATTAATGCTATAAAAACTCTCTTAGGAGTCAAAAAATTACAAAAAGACATCAAATACTTTTAAAGAGTATAGACAATTAAGATGCAGTAGGTATAATTCAAGATGTCCCTTATCAGCTGACTGAAGGAGTCCCAAAGTATAAGCTGGCTGGAAAGACAAAGTGAAACATAACTAGATATCGCCAGACACAGGACTAGGTGGATCTTTGTTCTGTTAAGTTCTTGTGGATCATTTTAATCCATCTGGAAACTAGAAGTTCTCCTTTGAATCCTGCATATAAGTAGAGGAAGAAAGGTCTGAGCAGTCTTGAGGTCCCATCTGGAAAGCAGTCTTCTAATTCTACAAGCTTCCACTTAAATTCTTGTACTGACTGCCCTTGTATTAGACAGTTGTACAAAGCATACAGAGAGTTTGCATGCTTTGGTGAGCTCCCTCACATGCAGATATTTGATAAATACTTTTGGAGATGACAAAGGATGGCTAGTAAGACTCAGGAATGCTCCCCTCAAAAGCAAATTAGTTGAATATAAATCACTTCTAGTAGAGGTCTTGAACTGATGTATGGAAAGAAAAGAATTGTATATTGAGAGTTATTACCAACTTATGGCATGTAAGAGCACTACCAAAGGACAAACAGCCATCTGAACTATGATTGAAAACCTGTATACTATCAAACTTCTTTCATTTGCTTTCTCCCTCAAAAGGATTCAGTGATGCATTGAACACTAGAGGGACAGCAGTAATGGATAGTCATTACAAAGAAAGAACAGATTTGTACTTATTACATGAAACTATAGCGGGAACCCAAAGGACAAAAGTACAAAACCTACTCTTCACATATCTGTGATGTTCCAATAATATTGGAATTACTTTTACTTAAATAAAAAAATGTTCACTTAACAGATTAATGACTTTATTTAATCCTGCAATATTTCACACCTATTCCTAAATTTGGACATTACCTTAATGTTAAAACTGCTATTGTGCTTCTTTAAAAAGATACTTGCATTACAAACAACAGTTTCACAACAGAGAACGTCTGTAACTAAAGTAATAGCAGCAACATGCATATTATTAAAGACACAAGAGTGACAGCTGAAAGCCAGTGCCTAAAAGAGCTATTATGGTCCCATCTGAAAGTAAGAAACATATGTCTCTACTGAAGATTTACTAGAAAGACTGTGAAGAATCAGAATTGAAAAAATAGGGAAAAAATGACCCAGAAGGAGACACCAGAAGCATTACTTCAGACAATATGCATATAAAAAACCACAAAGCTGGGTGGTTTTGTCATTTGGAAAGTATATATGTTATAATTTTGGTAATTTATAGCAGCTAATGAGGGAGCTAGTCATGAAGGAAAAATGAAATCTAAAACCGAATACGTACTGTATGTACCTCATGTTAGAGTGACACAGCACTTGAGGTGATGAGATTGGTATTTAACAAGAATGGGTTTCAATGGGAATAATTATCTAAATGCAAGTAATCAGATGGTTGGTTATCTGGTTTAGATGGTTGGTTAACAGATCTGCAGCTCTTAGCCCCTCTGTCCACCAGTTATTAATGCAGAATAAACAACACCATCTCATTCTTGAAGCAGAAACCAGATTATTAGTTTGTTAAAAATTGATCTATATATGTCTCCTGGTTTAAAACATCAGATTTCATACCTTCTGATTTCTCATGGAAATTAAATAGTGTAGATAACTCCACTTTCAATTCTACTTTTCACTTACAATTTCATTACAACATAATATTTAGACAATATAATAGTTAGTACATGGTATTTACTTTCAGAGGTTTTCACAGAATGCCAAAGAAACAAAGGAAAAAACTTTAGTCTAATGGTAGCCAGAGTTTGTCTTATCCTAGTATTTCTGGATACACTCGCAAGAAGATATGAATATGTTCATTCTATCATAATGTAAAAGAACAGAAACATATGGCTGAAAAGCAACGAAATAGATCAAAGCTGTCCGTCCAACCCATTTGTACAGTCCTTCCATGATGGTATTCTCAACGCCTTGTAAGTCAATCTATTAGCAAGTACAGCTCTACTTAGCATTGGAAGTTTTCCTTATATCAAACCAGACTCTTTCTGGTTGCAGTTTAAGCCCATTACTTGTCATGTAATACATCACAGAAACAAAGAAGAAACGACTTACTCTTTGTGTAGTTTTCCTAAAGTTGAAACATTATTTTTTTCTTCAGACTAAGCAGTTCCATTTCACCCTGTATTTCCTTGCAAGTTCATGCTATTGTCAAAGAAGCCAAAGCCCTCTTTCGTGACACTACTTCTGCACACGAGCATTGTAGGACACACTTTTCCTGCATGACCATCAGGATTAAGTAGCACATTACAACAGTTCTGACCCTCTCAGCCTTTCTCCAAGAGTCTCGTTGTGACTTTTGATCTGCTTAGAGTCACACTGAAATCAGTCACGCCCGCAGGAAAGAGAAGTCCCAGTTAATCGCCATTTGGCTAGATAGCTTTGGCAACATCTCTCAGATTTAAGTTCCTGGGCTACAGAAAGCTTCCTACAATGTTAGGTCCAGCCACTAGACCAATTTTTTCATCACACACAGGAGTGAGTCACTCATGACCAATACATCTCTTCCTCATGGGAAGGGTGATCATTAATGTCACAGCTTTTCCAGCCTGCCAGGTTTTCATTTTATTTTTTCTCCGCTCTGTTATTAGGCTTGAAACTTCAGTTACTGCAGGCAGCACTGTAATGCATCACTGTCTGGGAACGAAGCATTTCCCTACGAAGACCACCTGTGAGTAGAAACCTCTTCTTAGCCAGGTTTTCCTCATTCACACTAGGTGCTATTGGGGATCTTCTTGGCTTGCTCACAATCACCTTACCCACACCCTCCAATTCCAGGTTTCACTGTTTGACAGCTTTCTCATGTAATTTCTCTAACTAATTCTTAAGAGATTTCTCTAGCAGGTATGTTCCAATTGAGGCATCCTCCTCCCTCCCCAGTGTTCTCTGGGAAGGGACACGCAAACCAGAATTCCTACAAATTCAGTTTAAGATTTGGATTGAGACACCTATAGTTTTGGTTCCCATCTACAGTTTCCACTTGCACCATTAGCAGATGTAGGAAGAAAAATTTCTATTCCCATCATAAGCTTGCTCTGCTTATGGTATACCTACTGAAGCTCATTACTCTCCTCATTTTCCTTTCCCCTAAAAGCTTTTGAGTTGCTGCTTTACCCAGTCACACGGCTCCTTGCCTTTTAAGTCCCTCTTGCCAACCTGGTCTTTTCACTCTGACGTGGTTGAAACAGAATGAGAGGCAGTTTGTTGAAGACTGCAGCTAAACCTATTTTATCCATCAGCAGGCTTCTGACCTGGCCCATGAAGAGTTCACAGTTTGCATTATTTCAGGACTCCTCACTTTGGTAGAGATAACAACATTTGTAGTTCACACTCTGGCATTTAATAAGACAAAGGGGGTAGTAAAATTGCAGAAGAAATGGGGAATTTTGTACAATGATATATAACACATGAGACAATTAACCCTCTTGACAGAATCTAATGCCCTGTAGAAATGTAGCTAGTGATTTTTAAAATACATTTAATACTTACATCATAGCATATAAGTCTAAATGAATACCTGCTAGCAAAGTTCAATAAATTGGGCAGTTGACAGCGGCATAGACAAATATCTTTACCTGAGGAAATAAAGCTAAAGAGGATTTCTGTAGTCTTTACAGCTATTCTGTCTTCCACCACCCCACTAGCAACCCAAGTTTGTTTACTTTGAGTGCATTAAAAATAAAATTATAGGAAGATCTAGCCTTTGTTTCGTTGTGTCACATTTCCCTTTTTCTGTCTAAAAGAATTACACACTTTTATTCTCTTGGAGCTCTCAGGAAGAACAGCAAATTTATGAGACAATTTGGCTGACAGCACCAGATAACAAACTGCTTGTGAGTAAGCTAAAAAACTCACCTTGTATTACACTATTTAAATAATTTGGTTGACATAATATGAAACAGCTGTTGAGACATTAGGTTCACATGATAATGAAGTGGGTATTAACACAATTGCTAAATTTGATACTAAAAAACCCAATGAAATATTTTCATATGTCACTGTGAGCTAGGTATAAAAAAACCTTAGTTTTTCAGTGCTTGTTCCTGCTGAAAGCTCACTGTTCATCTGTATAACTAACCATTTTAAATTTCACTTAAAACACTACAAAATTACTTTCTAGTACTTTTATATTTAAAGGTTGTGTCCTCATACTTTGTAAAATACTTCTGATTCCTCCTCCTCATACACAGTGGGGCTCACTGTATTCTCCATTCAGATTAATCACAGACTCACTAGCATTGTATTCAGTTATACTCTGAGCTGGTTTTCAATGAGAAACTCTTTTGCAATAAAGATTCTGCATTGCCTTAAGTAGGAAGCTGCTGAGCCAGTAGCTTGAACAGTCTTGAATTTAGTTCCCTTCTAAAGAATGCAGTTGCCTCGACTTATCTCTAATTTCACCTCATAACTAAGAATTCATTACAAAATACGAAGTGAAAGTCCTCATAAATATGGGTCTTCTCAAGCATCTTCTGGCATTTCTGAAAAGGAGTGCTCAAATAGTGAGCAATATGGTCATATACAAGTATAAAGAGCTCTGTATTTGTGGGACCATGGCTGAAAGGCAGGCCAAGGGATAGAACATGTCAAAGTATCAAAAAAGTGCAGGGTACAATTTTTTGCAGAAATTAATTGATTTTCAAGCTCAGACTGTTCTTTTAAGTGGTGTGTTAAATACTGAACTATGTGTGAGGACTACTTCAGTTTTCACCACAATAACGTTTAACTGACATAGTAGTAATAGATGGTATATTTTTCTTGCCTTGGATATGACCTTGTAGTTCTTACAAACAGGAAGAGCTTTGAATAATTAAGAATGAACAAATTCTTCTTCAACCCTCTTGGCATTAAGAATAAGATAAGCACTGAGGATACTACAAGTAAATTTAAAGATGACTTTTGCTTTAAAGTGCATTTCAGACTTGCCTATGAGAAAACTATGAACATTTATTGAGTTTCACTGCATTATACTGGGCTAAATATCATCTTTGGAAATCATTTTTCAACAGAGAACAAAAAAAAAAGTAAAACAAATTTCAAATCCATTTAAAAATGACATATTTCTGCATGAGTGAGAGTTGTCACATGATACATAAAGTTCAATAAACATTTTTAAGATCTTTCATTGAAAGTGCAGCTGAGTCAATAGATTTCAGAACAGCAACTCACTGCCTAACTGCATTTCGTCAGGGAAAGAAATTTAGTCAAAAGTACAGATTGTTTCTATATCAGTAGTTCTTGTTGTCCAAAGGAAAATATGATGTCATAAGTTAATAAATGCAAATAACAGCATTTCGTCTTTTCAAGATATCAACACATGTTAACTTAGAGAAGTTTCAATGATAAAAAACAATATCAAAGGAAGAATCATTCTTATGACACTTCAATTATTGGAATAAATTAAATAAATTCTTAATTTTTCCACAATGCCTTCTCTCATTACTCTAGTGAAGTTTTAGTTATCAATCATGGACATCACCTTTCCTGAAAGAAAAAGGCATGGCACACACATGCTCAGAAAATAACTACAGCACTATAGTGAGAAAAATCAGGAAACAAATTATTCAAAGGTATAACGAACCATGAAGACAGCGGTACGTGTAGAAGGACATAAACGCTATAATTTACAACAAGTGAAATGTGTATGTCAAGCTGTAACAAAACCAGATGATGTATAACACGTAAAATTGTATGTGGTTACATTGTTATAGATTGTCATGATGCAGGAATTAGCTGCATAAACTTCACATTATTATAATAACACTTAAAATAGTAATATATATCAGAATGGTGTGTTATTTGAATGATTTAGAACCGAACACAGAACTGGCTGGGTGGACGAGGGGAGAGCAGTGGATGTTGTCTACCTTGACTTCAGCAAGGCTTTTGACACTGTCTCCCACAACATCCTCATAGGAAAGCTCAGGAAGAGTGGGCTAGATGAGCGCACAGTGAGGTGGGTCGAGAACTGGCTGAATGGCAGAGCGCAGAGGGTTGTGATCACTGGTGCAGAGTCTGGTTGGAGGCCTGTGACCAGCGGTGTTCCCCAGGGGTCAGTGCTGGGTCCAGCCCTGTTCAA